>VXBI01012592.1:0-43133 GCA_013397375.1 Toxostoma redivivum
TTTCTTTTTTTTCTCTTTTCTTCTGTTCTTTTCTTTGTTCTTTTCTTATATTTTCATTACTTCTTATATTTTCTTTTCTTTTTTCTTTTCTCTTTTTTTTCTTCTTTTTCTAGTTTTTTCTTGTTCCTTTTTTCCTTTTTTTCTCTTTTCTTTTCTTTTCCTTTTTTTCCTTTCTTTTCCTTTCCTTTTTTCTTTCCTTTTTTTTTTCTTTTTTCGGTTTTATTTTTCTCATTTTATTTTCTTTTTTCCTTTACTTTACTAATTTCTTTTCTTTTTCTCTTCTCTCCTTTCACCATATCCGTTTCTCCTAAAACCTCTGCCTTGTGTATATATGGCAGAGTAGCATATCCCATAGCAATTTCCATGCCAACTCTATCAGTTACCAATATTACTTAGGGTGTTTTTGCAAAACCCTATGACTTTTGCTGTTGCTTTTGAATGCAAGCTTTTATGAGTTTTGGATGCTTCCTTCCCTTTAAGTGGGCATTCACAAGGGGCAGTTTCACCATGGACAAGCTAACATAATTTCTGTCTTAAGTAAGTTTTCGTCCTCTCATTTTTGGGAATCTCCTGGACCAGTCCTGCAGGAGAGGACCATAGAGATGCCAATGGAGTAGAAGGTGATCCCAGACTGTTGGTGCAACAGCGGAGAGCAGGGCATAGCCACAAGCCCTCAGAGCTTGGGGGCTGCACTGCACAGCACTTCATCCCATGACACATACACAGTGTACAGGAGCCGTGTTCCTGTACAAGTCTCCCGTGTGGTATCCACCGGGATCCAGAGGCCCAGCCCACAGTCAGCAGCCACACAGGACCAGGCACACAGCCTGTCCATGGCTACTTCCTTGGACAAGCAGGACCCAAAACTGCTATTGCTCCACTTCCATTTCTCCACTTGAAGGAGAACATCTACAGTATACATCTGCCAGGTCCTGAGAAGAATGAGAAGGATCTGAGTGTCATCTCCCAGACAGAGACTTCCCACGTGCTGAAGACCAGCAGGCTGGAAGGCCGCCATGCATCACAGGAGACCTCTGTCAAATACAGGAGCTGTATCACAGAAAATATCCTTCACAAGAAACTACCAAGAACTAATTATTTGGACTAGCTCCCAGACATTACTACCCAATTAGATCTGGCATATGCACCCTTTTCTATAGCTGATATTATCCTGAGGAACTTTCAGCAGCTTTTCTCTATGCTTTCACAACATTTCTCTAGGTGTATTTGTTTTGCCTGCCACAATAGGCCACTTCTCACATTACACTTCGTTTAGGCCTTAGACCACCACCAAAGGGTAGACAGCTGATTTTTTCCTATAATTTAACACATCCAGAAGCAGTGCATCAGCCAAATTCACCCCTTCTGTATTTGGTTCTAATTACCTGCAATCCAGCCAAAAAGAATATAAAACCCCAGCAGGATTCACAGACTACAGGTCTGTGACCTGTAGAAAGGAAAGACAAGGCATCTATTTTAACGAACAGAACAAGCAGGAGCTACTGTGAAAGTCAGCATCTCTCCACTTGGGTCTGAATCTTAGCTCCATGCTGTACTTTTCCTTACCTAAAATTAAAGCGAGGAGGTCCTTATGATCTTCAAAATTCAGAGATACTATGTTTTACCTCTGTTACTTGGCACCTTCTCTCCACCAGTACATATGACCCAAATCCAAACTTTTATGGCTCCCTTAAACAGTCAATAGACACATCCCAGTTGCCCCACAGGCCTCTGGGAATGCTCCAGGAGACTGCAGAACTGCAGAGCTACTTCAGGCAAGACCAGTACAAAAGCTTTTATCTATTGTTTCATTACACAATGCTTCATACAGGTTATTTGACAGCATAAAGACAATTTAAAAAAAGAACAAACCCAAAAAACTGAAGGGTAGAGAAAAGCACCAAGTCCACAAAATCCAGTTTATGCCAAGCAAGAGTACTTTGTGCAATGGGAAGACTGAGAAGCTGAACCTTTTAGTGCAGATTTTCTCCTTCTCTTCTATCAGTTTCAGATCTAGTAAGAAAAAGACACATTCCAGCTTCTACTCTTACAAAGAAGTAAGTTTATCTCTTAGGGTCCTTGTACTCAGGATTCCTCCAAATGCCATGCTAATGAACAGCAGTGACCACTTTGATCATGTGGAGAGAAACAATAGCAGTTAGAGAGGGCATGACTAGCACCTTAGTTTTTCACAACCAAAACTACATTCAACGTAAGCTCAGTATCCTCGTTTAAAGTGTATAAAGCATATTTGTAATAAGTATACCAATTTCTTCCTCCAATTTCAATAGTACAGCTGATGCAGCAAAATCACAGGGAAAAGTTGCCACACTTGGTCACCATTACAGCAGCAAGGAGGACCCTCTTCATCATATTCCTGCTATAAGATCCAGATAAATATCACAAGTTATCCAAGATGACGAAGACATGGAGACAAATCATAGTAACCTTCATACAATGATAGTAACAGCACAGCCATTTTCAAAACTAATGCAAAAAAACTGTCTCCATAAAATAAGCAGCTGTTTCTCTCCTATCCCAATTTAGGGAATGAGAGGGCTTCTGACATGCTAGTCAGAAACAGCTCTCCTTTATCCCAGTAACTAGCTTGGCTTTTCTTGATTACTGTTCTGCAGATGTCATTTTGTGGTTTTCCCTAATGATATGGATCATTATTCAACTTCCCTTTTAAAAAGAGGAAATCTTTGGATGGCCAAACTGCTTCTGCTGTCAGAAATGACAGGGTGAGAGTTGGTGTCATATTGAACACTCATCAAAGGCCCAAAGTGATTACATTACCAGGAAGTGGCCAAACAAGTGATGGAGATCAAGGCTTATGATCCCTCAGAAGCTGTGTGGTTAGAGGTGCGCTGGTTACACCTGGGGGAGGGCAGACTCTCAGAGGTTTGCTCTATGAGAACTTCCCCTCTGAGTTGATGGGACCAATTGAAGGCTGGTTAAGTTACTGACAGCCTGAGAAACCAATTACAGAAGTTAATTCATTCTGTGAAAACGCATTTCGAAGGAGGTAACCCAGAAAAAAGCTCTCTTTCTTTTCCTGCCTTTCTCAAGGTAACATCGACCTGGCCCCCTTCCCCTCAGTGCGGCCCAGGCCGGGCGGGGGTTGGCTCGAGAGGCCACCAGGCCCCATTTGCAACCAGGAGCCCCGATGGGCAGGAAGAGGAGGCCCATTGCTAAGATTTTGGCCCTCCCTTCTTCCCCCCAGAGCTGTGGCTCCCCCGGGGCCCGGCCGCNGATTTTGGCCCTCCCTTCTTCCCCCCAGAGCTGTGGCTCGGCAGGCCCCTGCTGCCGGCTCGGAGCAGCCGTGGGGTGGCTGAGCCCGCCCAGCTGCCCACATGGCCTGGGGGGAGGCGGCCGGGCCCCATGTCTGGGAAGCTGGGATGTCCCGGCAGGGAGAAGGGGTGGCCATGGGCAGCGAGTGCTGCAGCTGAGCTCCTAAGATCCTGGCACAGCTCCTGCATTCCCCATGTGAGATCTTAACTCTTTCAATGCTCAGATAAGATTTGCAGACCTTCAATCCTCCCCTGAGTGAGAGGGAAAAGGATAGAGAGAAGACACCAAGGTCAGTAAAACAGGAGTCAAGTTCCAGATCAAAAGAAAATAAAAAGATGCCGTGAATTTAGGCTGAAAATCCTTTTGTAAGCTATAAGAATGGACTGTACTACATTAAGAAATTCCTATAAACAGTAAAAAAAAACTTGGGGGGGGGTTGGAGTGTTCCATTTGATAAACCATTAACCAAATGCACCTGTGTTGAGAATCGTTTGCCCCGAAGAAAAAAGGAGATCTCTGTTTCTAAAAATAAAGCATGGACGGAGAAAAGGAGAAATGGAGAGAACTTTTGTTTTAGAACAGTTCATTCTTAAAAGTAAATATCCCCTGAGTTTAACACAGTCCATAAGCACAGCCTTGAGAAAGCTGTGAAGATGGGGAAGAGATCATAAAAAGCGAAGCCACAAAAAACCTGTTTTCTTCCTCTTGTAGAAAAGTCCCTATGGCCTAACAAGAGGAAACTTCTCTCTCTGGAATAAACTTTAAAAAACT
Organism: Toxostoma redivivum; assembly: GCA_013397375.1. Lineage (NCBI taxonomy): Eukaryota > Metazoa > Chordata > Aves > Passeriformes > Mimidae > Toxostoma > Toxostoma redivivum. The sequence goes on from VXBI01012592.1 coordinate 4,066, forward strand.
ATTTAAGTTAAAAACTGACTAAAGTGGGGTTTTTTTATGTTGTTGTTAAGGCTGTGAGAGGGGAAGAAAAAGTAGTCTAAAAATCTTATTCTGAATTTGGTTTTTTTCCCTTTTCTTTGTACTGTTAATAAAGTTTTTCTTTCATACCCTTTTAAGTTTTAAACCTACCTTACTTTTACTTCTAATTCTATCTCAAAACAAAAAATTAGTGTATTAAAATTAACAAAACTAAACTATAACAGAAGGCAAATCAAAAGTCTTCAAAGCAGATGATCAGCTTCCCTTCATCATGATATAGTCATTTTCTTCACCTGCAGAGAAAGGCTTAAATAGTAGAAAGTGTCTACTTTGTGAACACACCCATGCCAGAAGTCTAGCAACAGAGAAAGGCTGAACCTTGCCAAGCTTTCAACATTGATGGGAACATTCTACAGCTGAAAAACAGTACTTCCAGTAATTCCACAAAATGCACAACCATCATGTGTCCTCTATGATTCACATAGATCAAGCATGAAAGAAAACAGTGAAGAAGTTCCAAGTCCTGGCAAAACTACAGCAGTAGAGAACCAATCTATCTTAATTTATGCAGAAAGTTCAGAAATATTTCTTATGAGAAGTATCAGAAAATGGGTTTGATTTTGATTTTTTTTAATAAATTAATTACAGGTATCTTCCCCAATCTTATTTATGCTAAAAACTAATCAAAATTTTACATAGTTACTGAAAATTTGAGAGCAGAGTATCAGGTGAGGTACCTACATAGGCTAATTTTTTATTTTCCTACAGACATTTAGTACACATCCAATTAATTATTTTCTTGGTTTTCAGCTTGCTATGTTGGCCATTTCTACTAAGTAAATATGTTATTTCTGTTTCCTGGATCTGGTAGCTCTTTTGTTCATTTTTTGTTCTCATTAGACACTCTCCATTTTTCACTTCCAGCATCCTCAACAACTAACTCTCATTTAATGATTAGGAGAAAATGTCTATTTTGTCACACTTGCCAGTTTTAGGCTAAGAGTTGGACTCAATGAACTTAGAAGTCTTTTCTAGCTTTAACAACTGCATCCATGATTCTATAAAAAACTGGCAGAACACATTCCCACTGAAAGAGCCAGTCCTCCTACAAATAATTTTGAGAGAATGGTTGCAGTGCAGCTAAAAACTAACTCTGACTTTCCATCTGTCTGCTGTCTCAGCCAGAATGTGGATTTGAGCAGAACCTGCCATGCACGGCTTTTCTTGGGGAGGCCTGTTTACAAAATGATTACATCTTGATTGGCAGAGAGAAGTAACAACATGCAAAAAAATCTGTTTTCCGAGTGCAGGGTTCTTGTAGGTTATCTTGACTATTTTTATATAGAATAAATAGAGTGCTAAACTAGTAATAAATGTCTCTTAAAGGAAAAAGAAAAGGAGAGATGGATTTTAAAGAACACTACTTGGTGCAAGTGAGTCTTCAGTTCTGGATTCAAGATGAAAACATATACACATATATATGTTTTAAAAATTGTTTGTTTGTTTGTTTGTTTAATGGCTAAAGATCCCTTTTCTTTTAAATCTTTGGACACCATTTTTGTCTCCTTCTCTTTCTCAGCCACTTATATCAATCATTGGCAGCCTTTTTACAGACTGCACCAGATCCTGCAGTAGCCTGTTTCAGGTCTAACTTAAGTTTCTAATGATGTGCCAAAATTAATGAATACATGGGATAGTCTGAACTATAAGAGAGGACATGAGAAACTAAGTAGAAGTTCAGAAGCAGAAAAAGCTCTTGGTTTAACTTAAGAGTGTGCAACACTGCTGACAGTGAGCAGACTAAATTTGGAACAGCCTCATGGGAATGACTAAGGAAAATCCCAATGAACCAAAACAACAGTAGTAGAGAAGAAAGAGAAGAACTTGAAAGACAAGGTATATAAAGAAAAAATTGAAGACTACACTGAAGGATTAAGAATGTTGTATCAGGAATTCTCTTTTATTTTTTTAGAAAAGAAGTAGGAATCTTTTAACAATGCCCAAGTTAGTGAACTACTAGAACACCATTTGGCCCCAAACCTCTGAAAGACTGTTTTAGCTTGTCAGTGTGAGCATTTTTAAGGGCAAAAAAAAATTGAAATTGGAAATACCATTGGACCAATCCACACTCAAAAAAGCCTCAAGCTTCTTTCCCTCCTGTATTTAGACTAGAATTCAAAAACTAGCATTCTCCAGCTGTCTGATTGTTTGTATGAATATATTTTTCTCCCTTGTACTGTGCATACAGAAGTTCACCAAACAATTATGGAATCTCCCAACATATTTGGAGACATCTATTCTCAATTTATTTATTTTACTCAAACTGCAAGAATTAATTAACATTCAACTTTTTTCTTTCATACATTTACTGGATTGAGAATGCTCTAAATGTAAACTGTCTGCTGTGCTATTTTAAACCCACAAACAACTTACATGTGGTGCATTGCTTTAAACTTAGCTTTGAATTTTACTACACTTACAAATACCTGCATACTACTGTAGAAAAAATAATTCAGTCAAAAAAAGATTGGTGGATAACCTTATTGACATTTTTTACAAGGAAACACTAAAACAAACATAATTCCCTCTTTTTTTTTTCACTGCTTGCTGCACATCATGACTAAAAGCTTCAGCAGTTTGTTTGTTGTGCCACCTTCTTCCTTATCTTGGTATTGTAGACATGCTGCTGGTTCTAGTGGTTAGAGCTGATGTTTCAACAATATCAGCTAGAAAAAATCAAAAGGAAGAAAATATTTAGTCCTCTGTGTACCTGCTCTTCCACAAGCTACAAATGACATTACTGTAATGATACAGTGTATGTCAATACCTTTTCCTCTATCATAAAACCAGAATGCAATACATGTAATAATAACTACCTCTATCATATTATCTGACATGCCTAATCAGTTGAGTTTTTTCATTACAAAGGAATATGGTCCCAAAGCTGCAGCAACTGCTCTCCAACTTGTGGTTCCAGCTCCTAGAAATGAACAGGAAATTAGTAAAGTTATAAGCACTGTGCATATAAAAATTATTTATTACAAAATCCTTCAAAGAGCTTGCTGGTGGTCTTTCTGAAAGAGTGGTTACTTTTGCTATTGTGACATGTATTAGAACTATCCCTACAACCAGGGCTCAAAAGGAGAGTAAAAACTTTCATAAGCAATCTTGGCCAACCAGTTGTTTGGGGTTTTTTGTTTCAGGCAAGATGCCAGTTCTTACAAAAGAATTCCCAATGAACACACCACCACAAGAACAGATGCACCATACAATTCATGCCTTCCACAGGTCACTTCCTTATTAAATAAAGATCATTACTGTCCACATATTTTAAGTGTAATTCCATTAAATGTGGTGGAGAATGCAGAAAGGCAGGTCACAGATAATGCAGTGGCTCTTGGTGGAATCATAGACACTAATATAAATAATTTATTTTTGATACTCTTGAGATTCTTTAGGTCTTGAGAGCCACTTAGAAGAGAAGCACTGTCAATTTCAATATGTGCTACATTCCTTTCCTTGTTCTTAAGTATGCCCCTTTCCTCATTTTTACAGCTGAAGAGGTTTTGGGGAAGCAGAGAGAAGACAGTACAAAAGGTTTAGCACCAGAATCTTGTATCAAGGAGATATTTTGAGAGAAAACTGAGGAGAGTGCAAAAACTGCCACTGAGAATTCTTTCTGGCTTTTTGCACGTCACATTTAGCTTTAACAAACTGGAGAACGGTACCAAGCTTTACAGATTCTCTTGAGGCTTTACGGAAAATGCAAATCTCTAATTATGAACAATTATTTGGGTATGATAGACTATCTTATCTTGGGGAACACATCTGAATCAAACAGGAAACAAGCCTCCAGAGATTAAAAAACCCCCCCACCAACAAAACACCATTTATATTTGAAAAATCCAGCTTTAAATATTTTTTTCTTTTTTTTTTTTTTTAAGCAACATTAAGCAAGAAACTGGTTTGATTTTAATAAATCCACTGCTTCAACAGGAATTCTGCATTAGCAGAAGGTACAATGCACACTAAGGAACTGTGATTCAGGTTCATACATACATGAGCACAGTTGAGTTCAAGGCTGAACAAGCTAATGAACAAAAAAACAGTTCAAAACAGTTCTACCAAGTAAAAAAGACTTTAGAAGAGAGTAACTACCTGGCCATCTCTGCTTATTTGTACTTTCTTATTGTCATTCCAAGGGTTGAGCAAATGATGTGCAAACTGAAAAGGAATGTTTTCTTTTCGGATCCACTCCACTTTAAATACACCTCCAAATCCGGCAGACCCCCAGTCCTGACTTTTCTCACACCCTATTGATGAACCCATTCTAGCAAAACCCTGGAAGAAGAATTTAAATATGAAAGAACAGACATAATGAGAACATATCTACTTTTGTTGGAATTAAATAAATAACTTCGTATGAAACTTTTAAATTAGTTTCAAAGTGATTCAAACACTCAGTCACATGAAGCTGGATCTTCCAAAATATTTACACCTAGAAAGTTAGAAGCATCATTTATTTTTTCCAGTTCAAATATACCTTCTAGAATTTGACTGCAAAGGAGCGATATTTCAATTCATCTCTCAAAATAAGCATTCAAGGGGTTTTCTTTAAGCTTTGTAACAAAGGTTGAAAAGCTGTAAAAACATTTAAAAAGCAAGGTATCAAGATGAATGTTCTATGTCCATCAGCTATTCCTCACTATTTGTACAAAATTCTTTCAAAAATCCATTCCTTCTTTCCTTTGTTCCCTCTTTGTTAACAAACTTTCATATACAATTAAAAGTCTGGAGCTGTTGTCCAAAGAAGTAAGTCAAAGCTGCTTAGAGTTCCTTCTTTAATAAAGCTGAAAGAATTCCAACAAGACAGGTATTCAGAAAGGAAATGAAAGAAACCACAAATGCAAGATTTCATCTAACTTGGTTAAGAACACCCTTTAAACACACATGCCAACAAAGCAAAAATAAACCCAGGCCACACACAACTGTTCAGGCAAGTTTACTCCAGTTCTGACTTAGGAGTCCAAGAGACGCAGTACACTGCCTGAAGTTACCAGCACACCCTCCTGCTGTCAGTCATGCAGCCCTAGACAGCTCATATCTTAAATGAAAATCAATGAAAATTAATAAAAGGAACAGAGGAAAAATACAAGTGGGAAGTAGAGATACCTGAGGCAAGAGAATATTATTAGGAATGTTAATCTCATATTCCCGTGAAGATCCAGTGCTTTGTCAAAACTGGAAGAGCAAGGCAACATAACCCACCTACATCCTGACTTCAGTGTGTCCTCTCCTCCCAGCTTTCTTGTCTAAGAGCACTGACGTAACAGCCCATTTTCAGATTCAACTGGCATGCTGAAAATTACTTTCTAATACAGCATTTGCATTTGCCACATCACTGTACATTTTACCACACATATGTACATTTCACCATAATCCTTCAGTGGTACCACCAGGATCTCTATGTTTGGACTAGTTCATTAAATTTTATGTTCAGCTGACTTCTATTAGTAGTTTACAATATGTAAAGAGATAAACTGAACTTTCTTTACTTGGAACAATTGAGTTTAGGAGGCTCTACAACACAGTTAACCCACAACTTTGCACTAGCAGGTCAAGTCTTTTAAACTGGCCACAAATTTGTCAGCAAATACCTAACTAAATGTGAACTCAAGATGGCTCTGGAAAAAATGTAGCCATGACTTTCCAGTTTCCTAATTTTGAGAAACTACAGTTCCAGGAAAACAGTTTTTATTAAAATTTGTATTAAAGACATATGAGTTTCCTGGCTTTAGAAAGCTGTGACTTGATTGTATCTTCTTGTTCACTAACAACATTTATTTTGGCATGCAGAGAAAAAGACAGCAATCCCCTGCTTTGTAAGGTTTTCTTTCTTTGTTCCATTGCTGCTGTTTTAAAGCATTCACACACAGTAGAAACATTATTCTGACTTATTATCTTTGGAGGCAATTTTGTTTTATCCTTTGCAGGAAAAACTAAGTTTATTAAAAGGGACTATTCTGGAAGACGAATAAAGTACACTTCCTCAGCCACCAGAGGCATTAGCACAATACTGTACTTACTAGAAAGTCATAAGTCATAAGCAAAGCCCTTCGTACTATAACAGCCATTTGCTACACTCTCCTAAACCATCACCCACCAATAATGGTTGGAATCAGCCAAGGACTCACCTGGAAGTGTCCAGACCCTTGAACCGAAAATATTAAGTAAACCACACTGCTTTCCCAAAAGGCTCCATTCAGTTTTCGTTCATTACTTGGTGTAGTGGACCATATACCTTTCTGCTGAGAAATCTCAATGTTCTGCAAGTTGCTACTTTTCATTATGAAGTACCGAACTGGCATATTTTGTCTTGGTGAAGGTGATTTGGAAGCCTGAAAGAATTACATTAAATTAATAAATACAATAAAATAAACCAGGATTTAGTTCTGGTTTTACACACATGCAGACAGACACTTCACTGAATTTTTCCTCTCCTCTCCAAGATTATACAATAAACATACTATCTATCAGCTGTTCCTGTCAGAATTGACTTGAAAGTATATTTACATCGATTTTACATTTTAAGCATTTTTCAAAATTATAATTCATTCAGAGGGGGAGCAAACAATTATGGCAGAACAGGCCTACATAGTCTAGTGATTAATTACAATTCTTTGAAGTCTGAGACAACTTCAGATGACACAAAATTAATTGCGCTAGACTGCTAGCCTGCAGCACACTTGCATTTCCATTTTCAGGAAACAAATTTTTTCCTTGTAACACTGGCTGAATTAGAAAAGTACAGGGATATTGATGAGAATAACCTCACTAAAAATGTATGCTTTATTAAATAATAATCAAAAATACTGCCAAGAAGTCATAATGAGGCAGATAATACAAAACTTAAAGAGAATCAGTACCAATGTATGCTACAACAGAAACAGGGGAAGACAGAACACACAGAGTTCAGAAATGCATGTACTGTATACACTGTCACTGTTTATCATACCAAGTTTCAAAAAAAACCCAAAAAACCAAAACCTCAAAATTGCATTTTTTTTCTACTTTGAACACCTTTACTTCAGAAGTCTCCAAATAATAGTATTTTTACTGTATTAAACTAGTATAACAAGGATATTTATTCTTGATTTTCAATTCCAAAAGAAATATTATGTGGTTGTTAACAATTAAAATCTAAGTTAGGGTCTTAATTTATCAATACAATACCTGATAGCAGCTGAAAAATATCAGCAAGAGATTCTATTAATTTTGAAAAGCAGGGTAATATGTTTATGAGAACTGTACCTTTCCAGATACTGGAGAACATGGACTAGCACAGGGGCTAGGGAAGTTACTGCTGTCTGCAGACTTCACTGATGATCGATCTGACCGGTCATCAGAAGTTTGTTTGGAGTGCAAAATACTTTTTTGTTTGTACTTCTTCGGCTGATGAAGTATGGGACGTGTAGACCTCATTATAACTCTAATAAGTTAAGGCAGATACACAACAGACTGTGAGTTTTGCAAGAGGTCACAGAACAATTTTTATCTACATACCAGCCTACTTGATGACCACATATATTACAGTAATCCCAAAACATATTTAACATAAATAAAAAAGCATGCATTGATTATGAGTGTTATGGTTAAATCTCTTCTACTACTTCCCAAGGAGCACAACTCATGGACACTATTTCTGACTGCTCTCCCAAACAGCCAGCATATATATGAAATAGTTCTCAAGGAAATCACAACTACAACAGAGCACAGATCAGTATCAAAGCTTTCAGCTGCATTTATACTGTTTCTTTCTTCTTAATACTAGCAGAAATTCAAGTGATGCTTTTATAGATATATAAATTACAACCCGCAGTCCCTGGAAGATCTCAACATCTTACTTTCCAGCATTAGAGGAGTCAGAGAATTCAGTTTCTGCTGTACTTCTCCTGGTGTTGGTTGACCTCCATGTACATGCTAAAAGATGATCTTCAGAAGCCAGAGGTCTTGGTCGCTGACCAATTCCTGAAGGCTGATGCAAACCTGCAGACTGTTCTTCAGCAGTCAAAACAGCTACAACTGCTCTTACGGTTGCTTCATCAGCTTGAGACCATGATTTAGAAGGAGCTCGCATGCGACGCAAAAATAGGCTATGCCACTTTTGTCTGAGTTGCAACAGCAAACCAGCAGCCTGTAATGAATTTCAGTTCTGTTAAAGACTAATAAAAATTACATCAGTTAGACAAAGGGTACCCCTATGTCTCACCTATCAGGCAGCAGCTGGCATTCTGGCAAAGTGAAAGGCAAGACTAAAGTCTTGGAGAGGGGAAGAAAACCTCACATTCAAATTAAGCTGTTATCTTTTCTTTCCTCAGGTTTCCAAGGTTATTTCATGCAGCACTGCACAAAACTTAAAATTTTCATTTTTCACTTAAAAAAATTATCTTCTCTTTAAAAGCAGTCTTTTCATATCTAATCCCTTTCCTGCCAGTTCAGTTTGTATTTATGGGCTCTTTAGAGCTACTTGATGGAAAAGGTAGAGTAACTCTGGTTCCTCTACCTTCTAACACAATCAGAGCTTCACAATAACCAGAAAACTTGTATCTTCAGAGACTGGGGCTTTTTTCTTCTTTTTATACAATTTGACAGCCATTTTCTTTCAGAAGTCCAGTTTCAGGTGCTCCATTTTAGTTAAGTAACTTTAGTCATCCTCTCAGAAAAGAAAAGACACAATCTGTTATTTTTACTGTTCTCTCAACTCCTGCTCAAATTTTGGTTAACCCAGCTCAAGCTAAGGTCTTGTGTGCTGGGAGCACCACACAGGCAATACAGAGGACTGCAAAGAGCAGAAGGGCCACCACCACCTGCAGCCACTATGACATGCAGCTTGGTGTTCCCTGCAGCTGCTCTCTGTTGTCTGGCAGTTTCTTTAGAATCTGCTAACTTATGGAAAGGGATCAAACTGCCAAGCTGGAAATTAAAAAACATCAGCTTACCCTTCTGAAGCAGATGCAACAGCAGCTGAGTGCTGAAGCTTTCCTGCTTCCCCATGTGATATGTGGGACAGCCCCACTATGACCAAGGAAGAAGCATGAGCATTCTTGCAGTTGGCTAGGTGACTAATTCTTTCTTCCTTTTTCCTCACAGGTGCAAGATTTAAGAGTTATGGGTTGTCACAACCCATAGGAAGCCCTACAACTTGGATGTTGAATATGTGAATTCACACAATTAACTAGCCTAGGCAAAAGGAGACTGAGTCCCTGTTTGTATGTTTTTCGTATTTCTTACTGAAGTCATGAAATAAAGATTAACTCATTTAGTATGTTTTGCTGTAAATTTGAGAGACATGAAGGGATCACAGTAGCAATTCTTACAGTAAAATTTTGGGTATCTAACTGTTTCAGGAATTTTTTAGGATGGCATGGCATAAATATTCTTCAACACAAAACAAGCACGGAAATGATAGATTACATACTTGAGAGTCCAGTCTGAGGTGGAGCCATTCATCGAGCTTCAGTAGTGATACACTTGAAGTTGTTCTGTCCTCCATCTCACTGTCACTGCTATCACTAGATATCCTGTCTCCTGAATTAAGTATAAAACATGCATAAATATTTCTGTATTATTTACACTTACATACAAAAACTTGAACATTACTGTATTAAATTTTCTTCTAAACTTTCACTTAAAATGTAAACATTTGTAAACACACTTTCTCACTTCTGCATATACACCCTAGTGAAGATCTTTGCTTCAGTTAGGAGAACAAGCTTCCAGACCTCTTAAGGGCCCTACTACATAAACACTTACACTGATGCCATCTGACTCTTTCAAGTACCTTTATCAATAACAAGCCATTATGAAACTTTTGCCTGAAGTTGGTTGTAAAACCACACATTGCTCTGTGTTTTATATTTTAGTATAACAGTATATTTAAAGTCCCATTAAGAAAAAAAATATAAAGGCACATGGCTATTTAGGATTCCTTTTTCTTTTTCAAAGTACAATTCAATCAGCATTAACACTATTTTAAGGGTAACAGTTTCAGAGCAAGTCAGGAAAATCAGCTTGGACTCTTACTTCAATTCATTTCTGCAGAACTGACAACAGATAGATTATTTTTGCTTCCATTCTTACAGCACTCCATTTAAATATAAAAAAGAAAATTTTAATAAATTCTCTACTACCTTTAGTTAATAATATGGCTAATTTACATTAAAAGTTATCAGTAGAAAATAATCTTTCAAATGCATGTGTCAACTGGAAGCAATATGATTATTTGCCATGCTAACTGTAACTGCACTCTTCAGTTTGAATAATCTGGTTCAAAGTATCAAATAAATGAGGCCACAGAAAAAATATACATACTACACTTTTCAGCATTAGTACTGTCTTTAAACATTTTGGTTGCATTTTTTATTTTTTTTAAAAACTATACTATAATTTCTGAGACTCCAGAACCGTAATTGTTATGAACTTACAAGGATTCACAAAACTCAAGATATTTGTTACACAACCTATAAATTATTCCTGAACGCCTACAGGAACTATATTTAACTCTGTCATTTTAAGAATTAGCCAAAATATGTAGAAAATAGACTTGAAAAATGAGTTTTCCAAATCACATATTAGTGTAATACCAATGCAAACATTCCAAATCCAGACTTCAGTATACCTTGACAGGATGAAGATGCTTGTAAAGCATTACTTGATAACCTAGCTGGTCCACAGAAGAGAGCCACAGTGATGGGTGTTACAACAGAACAGCACCTGATGTTTGCTATCCTGTGTGCTCTCATCATTTCGTCATATATCAGCCAGTCTGTAGGGAGTGCCTGAACAGCTGCAGTTTGGCCATTCACTGGGGGAATCTGTGCAGGAGCAAATAAGACTAGGCTATTTTATCATCTCTCTGTATTTAAAATAAATTTTAACTTAAAAATATGTAGAAATAAATACATAAATATTTACATACACAAAAATAAAAGAAGCAAAAGTATATTCAATCAGACTTACAAGTTATCCTATCACCTTGAAACAAAATATTTTGCTTTAAAAGCAGATCTAAAGAAATACCAGTTTCAGAGCAGAACTTTTTCCTCATAACAATAAGCAGAGATTGTTACCTCTTCAAAATACTTTTACATCTAGCTTTTTCTTTGTACTATTTTGTCTTGTACCACTTAGCAGGACTAACTGAAATACTGGAAAAATAAACCAAATAAATTTTTCATTCTATCACCTGCCAGAAAAAACCTTTTCTAAAAAGTTTGAAGCAGCTTTACCTTTTTGTACTGAGGCTGACTAAGAACAGAGGTAGGATGAAATCGCACTTTCTTCTCCTTTGGTGCAGTCAAAACCAGGGTCTGTCTGTCTACATGCACAAGATTGGGATACATCCCAGCCACTAAGGCAGCTTTAACTACAGCCCAGTTTTCAGAGTTAGCATTAACATCTCTAATATCAGCTCCTCCTCTGGCTCTAACAAAACCTGAAGAAACAAAGAGGTCAAAACTGTGTTATATTTGCTTGTATTTAAGATTTACATTTTTTGCTTCTCAAAAGGAATTTAAAAAAAAATGAAATTAACTACAAATTAGTTGCATTTTTCATAACTGCCAACATTAACAGCACCAAGAAGAAACGCTTGCACTAAAATTCTTCCTGGTAAGAAGTTTCATGCTAATGTAGAATATAATTACTTTTTACAATACTTCTTAACAGAATATTAGAAATTGTGTAGTATAATTACAACTTGCTGACAACTTAGCATGAGTGGACCCTGCTAAAACCTAGTATAGGTGAACCTTAAATATAGTGTAGGTGAAGTGTTTGTTAGCATGAACAGCTAAGCAGATACCTCTGAATAAAGGATGAGATCTTGGAGGGCTCTACAAGTGGCTCAAGCTGGAATGAAGAGCAGGTAATGAATGGGCTGCCCACACTGAGGCAGTAGAAGACCCCAGACCATAACCTGCCACTGGATCAAGAGGAGCATGTGAGGCACAAGCAGGGCACATGAAAATTAGGCGCACTGACAGTAACGGTTAAAGGGATTTCTTTATTCAGGACACTCAGAACCTAGGGTCTGAACTGGTTTTAAGAACTGCCTCAGGAAAAAATTTACTAGAACATAAAAACCCAAGGAAAGATGTCTCACACTGCAACACAGCAGGATATTGAGGTGTTTTCAGGTTATGCCAGGTGCTCTCACCCTAGCATCTCCCCCATGCCCAGCATGAATATGTACTGGTCTTCTGCAACTTAAGGAAGAAAAATGACAAGTGAAAATTATTCTCCTTAAAATTTGCGTGCAACTCTAAAATTATGTTAGAACTTTTTCCAACCTATTTACCTGAGGCTCTAAGCTGGCCAAGTAACTGTGTTCTCATTCCTACGATGATTTGCATTGTGGCTTGAGACAAGAAGTTCTTTTCACAGAAGGCTCTCTCCCAGCCGTCACTGCGGGCCTTCTGCCATGCCTGTAAATAATTTTTTAACATTTGCCTATTAATTTAAATATCTAAAATTTAAAAATGCAGTTTTAAAAGTTACATTTAGATCAATAAAATTAACCAAAGTAAATGTATCAAACCTTTTTTATTTAACTACTAGATTTTTTCGTTATTCCCTAACCGAAATATAATGATAATTATGTTATTTTAAGTTCATTCTGTTAATAGAGAGATCACTGTGTCAAGATTGCTATTTTAAGTTATCCATGTAGTAAGATATAAAGTGGCATCTTGCTGAACTCACAAAATTTAACCAGGTTTGAAAAGATCAGAGAAAATGTGTCCCTCAGAAATCTATGAGTCCAATATAGAGGAAAGCCACAGTCTACCATTCTATGTCCAGCTTGGCTGGTACGTCATTCGCTCTGATGTGTGAACAGTCCTCCTTCCAAAAGGATACCTGGAAAGCCCTGAGAAGCACCATGTGGTCACTGAAGGTTCCCGCAGTAAAACGTTTCCTACACAGCATGGCTGCACGCTTTTGAGAGGCCAGTGTGGGCAGCACAAAAGGGTCTCGGTAGGCAAGAGCACAAGCTATGGTAAGAACAGGATCCAGGCACCTCAAAACAACGGCGCACAACACCATTTTGCCAAGGTGTGGCTCCACTGGCAGTTCAGTGAGATGATAACCAAGTTCAGTGAGATCTTCCCAAGGGTCCATGGCATCTATAGTCTGCTTGAAAAAAACAAAAAGGTGGGGATGTAGGGACAAGGGGAAAAAGGGGAAAGGGGACAAAATTAATTTACAATGAAAGTGGAAAGGATACAAATACTGGACATTACCTAGATTTGCTCCCAAACACTAAAGAACCAAGTCAAACTAGTTTCAGGTCAAGATGAGATTTTACAGTAGTCCCTTCCCTTAACATGGAAAAATACATACATACACACAAAGTGAAAACAAAGAAAAATTCAAAGCATCCTTACATAAGTGAAAAAGACCTTCAGTACAATTAAAAGACAGTAAGATATGTTACTACACCACAAATACGAATTAAACACAATTCCCATCTAAATGCATTCCTCTGCTGACCTTGAGCATTTGCAGAGCATTTTTCACAATTAAAGCTGGTGGAGGATCAGGAGCTTTCATGAGAAAGTCAACAACTGGACAATTACTTGGAGCCAGAAGTTTTGTGTGTAAACAAAGCTCCTGCAAGTTAAAAAGAAGAAAAATGCTATTAAGGTTTGGGGAAGAGAAAATACCTTCACACCTTTTTGGAATTATTAGTTATTATTTTGGAGTCATATGTTTTTTAAAAGTTGTAACTTTTTTGTAAGTAAACACAAACCTGAAGTGGCATTCTTAGAAGTTCTGGAGTCTGAAATTCCAACATGTTCTCAAAACGGAGCCTACTGAAGAGACGAAAACAGACTCCAGGCTGACAGCGCCCAGCCCTGGAAAATAAAATGTGGGAAGCTGTGAAAATTAAAATTTCTTAAAAAAAACAAAAAAAACCAAAAAACCAAAAAATCAGAACCACCAAAACAAATAACAACCCAGACAAACTTAGAATGCAAATGCAGAAGAAGGCCTAAGAGAATGGCAATTTTGTTGTTAAGAGGAAGTCCCTCATATTAAAAGAGTATTCCAGTACATTAATTGTTTTTGACAGTATGGAAATTTATATAATTTTATTTTTAAAAATACTTCTAGTAATTATTGTAATTTTAATCCTACATTGAAAAATTTGGAGAAAAAAAATAAGAACTATCTAAATAAAGTGATACGGTTTTTTTGCTAATTTGAAATCAATGCAAATATTGGCCATCTTGTGCCATAAGGAATCTAAGTTGCAAACTTTATTTCTTCTTCTTCAAATTCCCCGGTCAGAAGTTTAGATGTAAATGGTAGAATGAAGACCATACAACGTGTGAATGAAGGAACTGAGATGGCAAATGCTCATAATTAATGCTCAAAAACTTGGAGGGTAATGACAACATCATGTTTCCAAAGAGGCATTTGTTGCTATCTACACACATAACTTCCCAGCCTTCACTCACTGTGCTGGGAAGAGTATGATAATAGCCTGTTAAGTCATGAATACTTTAGAAGCGGTCATAAAGAATCACTGCTCAGTGTCACTTCTAAAGAAAGGATGTCAGGGTATCAGTTAAAAACTAGCAGGACGCAGTCCTTTGCCCACAGACAAGTTAGTGTGGCTGTTGGTGCTACACTGGCAGAAAGAGGAAGCTCAGTTCATGGGGAATAACAACCTAATGTAAGTTCTGGGACATTCTTGAGTACCACTTTTCTGCACCTTGGGAAATTACTCCAGAAAATACATGCTAAAACTTAATTTACTGCAGAACAAGTATTAGCCATTGTTCAACATGATACTGGACTAGGCTAGAAACATTACCCAGTGTGCTATAGGTTTGTACTTTACTCTTAACATAGGGGATGGTGGATATCTGCAAAGTAAAAATAAGTATGAAGCATTTATTACCTGCCTTTTCTCTGGATAGCACTGGCTTTTGAAATCCACACCATTTTTAGCATTGTAACACAACTCAGTGCATCAAAAGACTTCTATAAAAGCAGAGCAACGAACATAAAACCATGATTAACCATGATACCTGAAATAAACTAAGCTTTTAACAGAAATCCTTTAAAAAGTAGGACAAATAATTTGACCAAACACCAGCAGCTTCTGGCAGAAAGGTATGTTCTGAAGTATTTCCTTTCAACTGAATTTATAATACATGTTTTGCATATCTTTGTACTACAGTTCCCAAAACTGAAGTTGTCTTTCTAGTCAGAAGGTAATTTTGAGTCAGTAAAAGACATGGACTGTATTTTGAATTGTCACAAATCAGGAAAAAATATGCTATTGTATTGATTAAAGTTTTCTTCTTTGTCTCACTTGGAAATTACATTCTTGTTTTCTTATGTTTGATGCAAAATTTCAGAAAAATTGTATTACCATGGGAACTTCAGAAATTTGGCATGTATCCCCCCTATGAAATCCAACTTAATTTTCAAACATATAGTAGATATATAGATCTATATAATAGATCTTAAACTACCTCATTATACTATGTCTCCTTTACTTAGTACGTAATTTGGGAATGGGCATTCAACACATCAGAAGCAATACTTAAAAACTGAATGGAATTGATTTGGACATGACACAGGAAACTCCAAGTGCTCTCCTAAGTCTCAGGGAGATGGCAGTCTAAATAGATGTACTTGTTTTAAAAAAATTAATAGAAATAGTAAATTAAAAAAAAAAATATGCATCAACATTTAAATCTACAGTAGTGTTTAGAAGGTTTAATAACAGCTAATTATTTACAGTATTTGTCATAAAACAAAAGTCAAAACTTCTCAGTGATCTTTGTTACTTGACATGCACTAGCTCTCAGCCTATTATAAAAAATAGTATACTAAAATTTACCTATTATATATTCTAGAACAACACTAGGAAGTTTACTTGTCACAGAAAGTTTTAACCAATCATACCTCTTTCACCTTGCCTGAGTCAATTACAAATACAACATCATTGACTGTTATGCTGGTTTCTGCTATATTTGTAGAAAGAATCTGCAAATGAAACAATAAACAACCAAAACTATAGTTAAAAGCAGACACAAAATAGATTAATATAATATCTGACAAAGTCCTCTAAAACTCACTATTTTGCGCACACCAGGAGGTGGACTTTTAAGTACTTTCTTCTGATCCGAAGTCTGCATATTTGAATGAAGCATGAAAACCTGATATCTAACGCAAGACAAAGAGCACATGTAAGTATTTTTAAAAGATGCAATGAAAACCTCAACCATAGGAACTTGAGGCTTTACCTGTGAGCATTGTCAGCAAATCTCCTGTCATCAAACAGAATACGGTCCCGCAGGCTAACTATCTCATCATATCCAGGGAGAAATATTAAAATCGCTCCTGAAAAAGAAGCAGGTTTACAGAGTTAAGCAGCAAATTCACTTAAAATATATATCAGTACTGTGCAGACAAGCACTTGAAGGTTTTACCTATTCAGTGTTTCCAAAAGAAAGGTAGGCTTCATCAAAGGCTGAATGTACACTTATTTACTGGGAGTGTGTATCTATACTTACCAGTCTCACAATTATGACAGATGTCATAAAGTAAGTGCATAATGAGGTCCAGATCCACTTTTTCGTCATCAAAACTGTGATGATAAGTTGTCAACAATTCCCTGTCCTCTGCACTAAGGTCATTACCACTTGTTTGGACCAGGGAACTTTCATCCAGGTTTCCAAAACCTGCTGAAGCACTAAAATAGACAAATGCACAAACCAGAGTCAAGGCTCTTTGTTTCAGGTTTGCATTCAGCCACCAACTAAACTTAGATCAACACCAACAAGACTACTCCTTTCAAATCTTAATTTTGAAGTGTAGCAGAACAGCACCTCCAAAATACTATTACTGTTCACTGATTTAAGTGTAATCCAACAAAGCATGAAACTTCAGTTTTTAGCCTAACTTTAACTTTCTTACTCTTTATTGAAACAAAGTCATAAGCAAAGTGTAAGAACTCAAAGTATAAATACAAGTACTTGCTTACCTGTTAAATAAGAAGTATTTAAAGTAAATTTTTCCCAAATGTTTTTCTCCCATAAGCAGGTACTACGCAAACTGAAACTACACTAAAAATGTTTTTAAAATACTGGTCTCTACAAAATGATAACTGAACTATAACTGTAAGCTAATCAGAAAATAAATCTTGAATGACCTGGTGTAAATGTTACTTTTATTGAATTTCTTTAATATGGCTACTATGTATAGACAACAATGCATAGAAAAAAACACAACAGATTTGTTTCATAAATAAATAAACAAAATTAAAATGGTACATGGTAGAATCAGTATCTCTGTCTATTTATGTAAGTCACTACACTCATCATGCCTAGAAATATAATCATGAATTCCACATCAAATTGGTAATAATAATATGAAAGAAAACTACACAACTCTAACTGTATTTATTCCAGGATTTGCAGACATAATCACTGAAATGCAATGAATACAAACACACTTTTTTTTTAAGAGAGTGTTTTTGAAACATTCCTGGTCTCAAGTAAATC
Organism: Toxostoma redivivum; assembly: GCA_013397375.1. Taxonomy (NCBI): domain Eukaryota; kingdom Metazoa; phylum Chordata; class Aves; order Passeriformes; family Mimidae; genus Toxostoma; species Toxostoma redivivum. The sequence goes on from VXBI01012592.1 coordinate 21,669, forward strand.
CTGCTATTTCAGTCAGATTTAAACACATAAAAAGCTAAAAACTGTTCTGATTAGAAGACAAAATGCAAATTGCCCTTTAACTTTCACCTTCAACTCTTTCTGCAAAGTAGTTATAGCTTACCTGTAAGATTCCAACAGGTCAACAACCTCTGTTTGTCCAAAGCGCTTAGCCCAGTCCACGGCCATCCTGAAAGAGTACAACAAAATCTTTTTTAAACTTCTTCCTTCAAAAGACACACAGCCTAAGACTCTGAATTAAGAATTCAATTTATAATTTCCAGAATACAATGGGATGAACAGAAGTTAGAAAATGTTTTGAATGTTAAAATTTATTATTGCTTACATCGTCTGTTAAGTTAGTAACTAGTTTAAATGTTATAGAAATTTCTTTCTCATTTGTATATTGACATGTAAATCTACGTTTTGGTTTGTTTGTTTTTACCAGCCATTAGATGATCTGCAGTAGATATTTGCTCCCATACAGATCAGCTGCTCTACTTGACTCAAAAAGCCTCTCCCTGAAGCAATCATTAGTGCAGTCACACTGGTTTCACTGTGCCTGTAATCAACTGAGAATTACAAATAAATAAATTAACAAATAAACCAGCAAACCAAATAAAAACATTCTTAGTTTTTCACCTAAATGTGGTATGAATGTGGCTTATATGACTCTTAAAATCCAGGCCAGAGACATTTTTTTTTCTGACTTCATCCCACCACTCAGTTCTTGTGAATTTAATACTACTTTAGACACACTGTAACATTTGTTAATACTTCAAAACAATTTATTAATTCTGCTAATTCTATTCACTTTTTCAATAGGCGTCAGAATTCAAACCTAACAACATTTGAAACTGGAGATAAAGCAGCCACAAAAATTCAAGTAATTTTGTTAAGAGTTTTTTTCTTATGTAATAGAATTATAGACTTACCACTGACATTTTCAGTTAAAATGAGATGGAACACCTGAGCAAAGGAATCAATATCTTTATGCAACCAGATGTCAGAAAGACAGGAATCCATTTCTTTTACTATCCATTGTTCAAGGCAATTCACATCTTTTTCAGTCTGAAGAGAAAAAACAGTATTGAAAGATGGATGACTTCCAACACTTATCTTTAGTCTCATATATTACACATGAAGAAACGGAACTGCTGCTTTTCTAAGTAACAATCAGAAATCCAGTATTCAGATACTAGTTAAAGCATTTATTGTATCATATGCAAGTACTTAAACCAATGGCAGTTCAGCCATTTAAGCTGAAGAGAAGTTGTGTACAAACCATTGTAAGTGAAAAACACACTTCAGCTAAAGTAGTTCATAATTTAAAAAAAATTATCTACAAAATATGTTAATATCCTTCAAGAAATTCTACAGGAGTAGTATCTTCAGAAAACAGTTTTTAAAACACATTTAAACATACCTCCCAAGAAAAGGAAAAACTTACCAGTTGATTAAATACTGTGTCACCATCATCACCTAACAGACTACACTCTTCAGTTGCCCTTGGGACAGGTCTTGGTCTCTGAGATTCCAGCTTACTATTATTTTCTTGAGCAGAACACCACTCACTAAGAGTGCTTTGCTGTTTTTCTTCTACAACGCATAAAGGATTTCCATGAAAAGTTTTACAGTCATCCTAATAATCCAGTAATTTTAGCTTAAAAAAATAGCTGTATCTAATCAAAAAGTTAAAACTATTTGATCTCTTATTTAATCTAGAACATTGTGGACCAGTCCAATACAAATTCCATGGTTAAGGGCACTCAAAGTGCACCACTGCAAACATCTGCTGTAGGAACAAGGTAAGAAATACCACTTGGTTGCTTAACTCATTAAGCCTGCAACTTGCTGCATTCAAACAAGCTTCCTAAGTAACTACTACAGAATTCTCAACCCAGATCTTTCTCCAGAAGTGAAATGCCAAAGAGCAGTGATATAACTCTTGCATGCAACAACTAATTTTTGTGAACAGGTAAAAGAAACAGTAGAAGCCATCAGTGCCTCAACTGAGCTTCTCTACCCACCGTGATCAGAGCTGAGCACCATGATAAATGTGTAGTTAGGATTGTATGTTACAGCTTTGGGATTAGCCTTGTTTTATTTTTTTAAATACTCATGAGGATCATTACTTTCAGCTATCACAAAAATTTCTCAAATTCTGTGATCAATATACTCAAATACTTACCAAAGGAAAAGAAACCCCTATATTTGATTTAAGTGTGTTACTGATCCTTGACCTGAATATGTTAAATGCATCCATGTCAGAAGAATGCACTGAAAAATGTTTATAGCAGAAACCACTTCCATGCAAGACGCACAAAATCCTATCTTCCTAACAGCTGCACTAAAATATCAGCATATTGTATCTTATGTTTCTATAGTTTTCATGTGGGCAATGCCTCCACATATATGTAATTCTATTTCATAATAATTAGGAAAAATTTATCAACTGAAAGAAGTAAGAATATAACCGCTGAAAGTAAAAATATTTTTCAATTGCAATTTATGTCAACAGGGTAAATACAGAGTTCTAAAGATGCTTGCTGTCATCTAATCACGTCTCATTTAACAATCTAACTGAAGAATTTTAACAGAGAATCACTTTATTTGTTGTTCAGTCAATCAATCAATGAGATGCAATGTCAAGACATAACAAGTCCACCAACCTTGCTGCTTCTCTTTTTTGTACTTTAACATCTCTTTGTTTGTATACCCAGTACTTCGTAAAATGTCCTCCAAAAACATCTCTTTAACTTCAAAAGGTCTTCCTTGGACTAAAAGTAGAAATAATTAATGAAAAATTAGATATTCTCAAGCTTTGCTTTAAGAATATTAGCTCTTAAAAATAGTTTCTATAGACAGGAAAGTGAATTAAACATGATTAGGACCTGATTTAATGAATCATTGTATTCCTTGGAAAGTCTTGTAAGAGTATCTTCACTTGAGTTTATTTTCTTTAAGCAACAGAGCCACAAAAAAAAAATCAAAAAGGAAATGCCATCTGCATACCTTGTTTTTCATTAACCTCTTCTGTTCTATTAAGTGTTAATAGCAAGAGCTATAGACAGTCATTTATTACAATTTTATCAAACGAGAACAGTCACTTTTGTTTATGTGTACAAAAAGAATTCACTGTGTCAGCCACCTGAATTACTTAATATAAGAGCAATTAAGATAGTTCCAGTGTAAGATCCCATAAGCAGAATGCCATGCCTGTATTCAACTACCTCCTTTCATGAGAATTATATGAGCAGATAACTTCTCTCAATGTCCTCAATTAGTGCAGCCAATTTTGGCTTTCTTTACTGACAACTTCCCATGGTCTTTCTCTCCAAACAACTTACCCTGATTTCTCTCTTAACATCACTGTAGACCTTATTTGTGGATATTAAATTATGTTTTAACACAGGAAGAATTAAATCTATTTTTGGTTTTTGGTTCTTTGGCAGACACCACAACTAAGGTCATATCACCTAGGACTTTTCTCTCCTTCAGAAAGAACAAGCTACAATTCACATACTTTTAGAAGCTGTCACGTGGGAAGTCTTTAACACTAATCACAAACTCTGCGCTCTGCAGAAACCCACAACTAAAAAATATTGGTTTCTGTGGTCAGGATTGTGCCAGCTTTATACTGCAGAAGAATCAAACCTTTTTCATCATACTAACAGAAAAGTATCTAAACCCTCTTTTTTAAATTCTTAAATTAGCAAAATTGGAAAAAGCATCTTTTCAATTGTGATTATCCTGTGAAGTCCAGTATGTCATATCAATATAACCACTGCAGTAAACTGAAGAAAGAGATAGTAGTCAGAATTTCCAAAATAAATCTATTGATTCTAAAAGGATGAGAAGCTGCAAAATAAGTAAACTGGAAAGCCACACAAAAATTACAATAAGGTTTTTCTCCTCCAAAAAAAAAAAATTGCCAAATATTAAAATCATGTGTACCTTCCAGATTCATGCCTCCAACAAGCTGCAAGCCTTTTTTTCCTAGGCAACAATTCAAAACTGAACAAGAAATGAATACTTTTACGTATAAAGAAGAAAAAATAACTCTTTCTCACGAACATCCCCTAAAATTAACCAATCACTTGGGTAGAAAATTCTAAATGAAGCCAAGAATCATATGAATATAACATAAACCCCAATTTGCCTAGGACTGCATTACTTAAATGCACACAGTTATCTGAATTTTATCAGTAACTAGTAGCAAAATCTGAAGCCAGAACTAGAATCCACTGGAATATACTAATGATATCACACTCTTGTAAACCCTAGGGTACTGCTATGCAGACTAGCATTTTAAAAACCTGTTCCTGTTTGAACATGGAGGGGGCCAGGACACCCTTGCATTGACAGAATATCCACTGATAAAAACACTTCCCTCTGAGGTACATGCAAATAGCTAAGAAATAACAAACGTGAGTAAACAAAGAACAACCACTGCTGGTAACTGTCAGTGTATTTATCATGTGCCTTCCCTCAGAATGTTTTGGTACACTTCAGTTAAGATCTATGAGTCTCAGGGCAGGTATACTGAGATTTAAGAGTTTACTTAAGTACTTACTGTGTATTACTGGGCAACATCCAAAATACCTAATAAAGAGATCTGCATCTAGAGCAGCACTAGAAATAATTAGTTTTAAATTAGCTTGGCTTTGCAACACATCTCTAAGTTTTATTAGCAAGAAGTCACTGAACCTATCTCTCTCATGTACTTCATCCTGTACAAAAGGAAAGAAAACAAAAGAACATGTAAATATCACAGATGCAAGATCATAAATCAGATTTTTTTTAAAGATCAAATTTTTTTAAAAATTAAAGTATGTAATTTGCCGGTGCATTACAGAGGTATTAAAATGTTTAAGTTTAGCTTAAGCAGGATTTTTAAAAAAAACTATCCAAAAGTAAAAAAAAAAAAAAAACTTCAAAAAGTTTTGTAAATACGTCAGAGCAGACTGCACTGTAATGCACAACCCACCATAGACTTTTATTTCAGAGATCAAAATGAGTATCTGAAACTTCTCTAATTCTTGCACTTGAATCTCATTTTCAAGATAATGCCGCAAACTGCAAATCTGACAAATCTTATTTCAATAAAATTACTCTTCACAATTGGTAAGATTTAAAAGAACTGTATGACATCACATAATGGGAAAAACATTTCTTAGATCCACTGAATCATGCACAAAGCTTATAATTAAGGTAAATGTCTGATTAATCATCTTTGTCTATCTTCTGTTTAGCTTTATATTCTGAATGTATGAATCAAGGACAAGATTTACAGGCTGAAGTCAAGCATGCACAAACCATTCTTGTGCTTTTTTCCTCATTAAACAGACAGGCACTTAAAATTACCATTTTTTTTCCTGTTTTTAGCAGTGGAGAACTTGCAGTAAATATTCTGGTTCCACTGACTTATCAAACTCTACAATAGGAATTTCACATAATCATACATGAACAAAAATAATTTGCTAGAAATTAAGACTACATTTTATGTTTAAAACATTGGACAAACAAAGGGACTGCAAACTTGGTACTGCAAAATCAAGTACCTGGTAACAGAATTGACACACTTACATTGAACCATCTGAAGGAAACCTTCCTAAGTCTTTTCTGCTGACAGTGTAAATTCAGAAAAATTTTGACCCCTGCCCTCCACAATCACATCACAATTCCAAATTAACTGCTGACACAAACCTAATATAAGATGCTTTTGCAAAAAAAAAAAAAAACTACCAGAAAAATATGCATATTATGATAAAAAAATCAGTAACTCTTTAAAGTTAATTCAAATTCTAATTTCACAAAAGCACTTAAATATCAATCAAACTAATACAGAAAGCTAGGGTCTGATCTCCCAATTAAGAAACAATAGATAAGCTCCATCTCACATGAAATACAAGATCCTTACCACAATAACATGTGTCACGGTTGATAAGGTGCTGTCTCCTGCCATCAGCGTGCGCAGCAGTATGCCATTAGTGCAAAAGGTTACCAGAGTCTTTGGAGAAACCCTAGTGAACAGTGAACAAAGATGCTTCAGCTTTTTTCACCATTTAAATGCTGCTAGCTTTCCTCTACTTACTGAAAATTAGAGATTGAACAGCTTCTCACAAGAAGTGGAATCACAGTTCTGTCACCAAAGAGTTCATGTATACTATTTGTTTATAAACTATGCCTGTTCCCTAAGAGTTCCTCAGGATTCTTAGTGCTAATGCTCCAAAACTTCAGTCAAGGAATTAATTAACAAGGACAAATTAATTTTTTTCTAAATTAATAAACAGGCAAAACAGAATCTTGAGAACCTCACCATGCTTTTTTAATTTACTGGAAAATTCAGTGTGGACTGCCTTGAAAAAACAGGTGACAATTCTTCAGAATAGCCTCAGATATAGTCTTTATATTTGTCTACATGTAATAGATTGACCTTGGATGAACCCACCCAGGCTGCTCTGTCCCTCTCCTCCTCAGCTGGACAGGGGAGAAGGATTCAACAAAAGACTCATAGGTCAAAGTAAGGACAAAAAGATATCACTCACCAGTTGTCATCACAGACAAAACAGACTTGACTTGTGCAACCTAGTTTAGTGTATTACCAATTAAATCCAAGTAGGATAATGGGAAATAGAATCAAATATTACAACACCTCCCCCCACCCTGCCCTTCTTCCCAGGTTTAACTTCAAATTTTCTCTAATTCCTACCCCTCAGTGCACAGGAGGACATAGAATGGATGCTATGGTCAATTCACCACATTTTGTCTCTGCTGCTGCTTTCTCCTCACAGGGGGGATTTCTCACACTCTTCACAAACTGCTCCAGTGTAGGTCCCTCCCATGTGGTGCAGTCCTTCAGGAACAGACTGCTCCGGCATGGGATCCTCATAGGTTCATAAGCCCCACCAGCAAAACTGCTGCAGTGAAAACTCCACTCTCTGTGGAGCAGCACGTCCTGTCAGGAGCCTGTTCTAGCACAGGCTTCCCACAAGGTCACAACCTCCTTTGGGGAACCACCTGCTCTGGCATGGGGGCCTCCACAGACTGCAGGTGGATATGTGCTCTACTGTGGACTTCCATGGGCTGCTGGGAACATCGTCCCTCACCACAGTTTTCACTATGGGCTGCAGGGGAATCTCTGCTCTGGCACCTGGAGCACCTCCTTTGGCACTGACCTTGGAGTCCAGAGAACTGTTCCTCTCAAATATTCACAATCCTCTCTTTGGACTGCTGCGCAAATTTTCTTCTCAAATACGTTCTTCCAGAGTCATGCTCGCTGTTGCTGATGTGCTCAGCCTTGGCTAGAGGCGGGTCTCTCATCAGACATGTGGAGAGCTTCTGATAAAAGCTCACAGGCTTTATCAGACATGTGGAGAGCTTCTTTCCACAAAAAACAAAACTTTGCCATACAAACCCAATACGTTATACTTGACTGAATCTCAAAGAGATCAGCTGAACCTTTTCAAATGCTTTGATTTTTCAAGAATCGAAAATTCTTTAAAAGTACCCACTACCTGTGGCAGTGCAAGCTGTGCAAGTAAAAACAGCAATTACTTTCTCCAGCATCGACGCTTTAAGTACTGAAAACTTACAGAAAACACTGTAGAGTCCTATACAAAGGAACACACATACATATGTATTTCAAGATTGGAATTCTTTCTTCATTTCAAAAATACTCTAACATTTTGAATTCATGGAACACATACCAGATGGAAGTGCTTTACTTTTTTAATCTCTACTCTTCTCTCTCTAGAAATCACCACTACTGTCTAATAGATGCTAAAAGATAAAAAAATAGATTTCTGTGTTACTGCAAACACAGTCCATCCAACACTTTTTGCCAAGACGGAACCATCGCTATCTCTCCCTTTTGCTCTTCCTTAAGTGAACTCTTTGGTTCTTCCGCACTGCTTCCAGTAATTCTTCCTGTACTTTGTTTCCTTTCATCCAGCATAATTCTTCCACACAATAAGCCACCTTATTTGCAATTCATCTTTGCTTGCTCTTCTAATTGGTGACCTTTGGTATGCATATCAAAATTCATTAACTTGGCTTTGCAGTTCAAATTCATTTTCATTAGATACGTATTATCTTCATCCATGTAAGCAAAATAACTAGCCATACTTTTGGCCATCTTCTTCTCACTTATATCTCAACTGCTGCCCATGCTTATACAATTCAAAGATTTTAGAAACCACACACAATCTTCCAACTTTCACTCATCCCTGCTCTGCTTTAGGAACAAATTCCTCAGGTCATCTAGAATTTCTGCTTTTGCTTTAAACATAAAAGATGAAATAGAAAATAAATGTAACCCAGAGAAGATTGGTAATGCTCAACATCATAGTTCACTTTCCAATTTCGTTGTTTTCTCTTTTCTGTGCCCTGTCAACTCTCCCTACACAGCTTTTGTCACAGCATGCTGGTCTTCTCACCTATTTTCAAAGATTGAAGAACTTTTGGATTTATGTATGTTAAAAGTAGAGAGGATAAGGATATCCACACCCATACTCCCTAGAAGAAATCTAGAGAAAGCACTTGCAGTTCAGTTCTACAGAACAACTCACTGCATAAAACTGCAAAATACAGGAGAAAAACCACCCTTTTCAACTCTTAAACATTAATTACCCAAAATGACACATCCTTCTTATACTTTACACAGTGAAACTTTACTGGGTTGTATCCAAATACACTGTAGTTTAAATAATCACATGACTAATGACACAAAACACCAATACCAGATCAATTTACTTAAAGAAATGTCATCAGTACCTGCTTTCTAATCGGATCTGATAACCAACTGTCTGGCCAATCTTTTCTCTTCTTTCTGCTGCCACTCTTTCAGCCACAGCAAGTGCTGCCAAACGCCTTGGCTGAGTGCAAAATATACGGCAGGGAGTACCATTTTTGTGACAGTCATCAAGAATAAACTGGGGGATCTGTAAAGAAGTGGTTTAAATTTACTTTTCAGTTTGATAGGCTCATAACTTTTTTATCACAACAAAACAATTTAGCTATACCTCAGTATATCACATGTTGCAAAATTACTCACAACAGGACTATCCTTACAAATGTACCTGAAGTGCCAAAAAAGGCTACAAAAATCAATTCTGGCTATTAAGTTTAACCTGTTTCAAACAAAACACAACAATAACAAAAACAAAAAACCCAACCAACCAAAAGTTGAAGCTTCTCTCTCCTGCTTCAGGGAAATCTCTGTAAAAAACCCCGTAGATAATCTTTCATTGTAACACAGCAATACTCTAAATACTAGGAATTAGCTTCAGAAGAAAAAGAGTCTAAAAAACTGTAGCTACTTTCCCTTCAATATTCTGATTATTTTAATGAAAAATTGATATCCATTAGATAATTGTGCAGAATAATTTATGCTTTTAATATGTATATGCTGGCTTAGTATTGCAAAAGTAAAAAAAGTTAACTGGAATGCTAGACTTGGAACCACATAGAAAAACAAAAGCCTTAACATTAGAATAAAAAAATTTCTTGTTACAGAAATATTACAGATTTGACATCAGTTTGGTATAAATACTGTTAGGTTTTTTATTTCATTAAAGAAACATACTTGAGTAGTTTTTCCTGATCCAGTCTCTCCTACAATCAAAACAACTTTATGGTCCTTTATTATTTTAATAATTTCTTCCTGTTTTTCAAAAACTGGTAGTGATTGCCTGAAGGAATCAAATTCTGATTCCCCTCTTTTCACTGGAACCTGGGGGATACCATCACTAAGTCGTCCACTTGTCTTGTTCACGTCTTTGTTTTCTGTGAAAAGAAGTCAATAAATTATAAAGGAAGGTCACTGAAACAGTGAAAAATTGTACTTAAAAATGAACACTCCTGATTTTATTAGCATCACTATTGATAAAGTGAGAAACTCCTGACATATTTATAAGTGATTTTCATGGTAACACATCCTGTTATGGTGCTTGAAATATATACAGTTCAAAAGATTTTTTTCCTTTCATAGAAATTTTGAACACAACTGAATTATCACAGTGCGTTGCTCAAGTTAGAAAAAGGCATGAAAAGCTTAAAGAGAAACAGGAACTAAATCAGAGAAAAAAAGTCTTGGTCTTTCCATCTGTTTAGACATTCCTATCGCAAGAGTTTGCCTAGAAAAATCCACTGCAGAGTTAAACATCTAAGTTATTCCAAACTGACAAGTGTACTTTCCAACAAAAGATGACTTTACTGTGATGCATACGCCCTCCTTCACATACTGGTCTTTCAAGACCTCCTTTCAGTAAGTCTTACACAACCTAATAGCCTAGTTGGTAAGTTTTGTTTTAACAGGTGCTAATAGAAACATGATCTATCTAGAGCCCTGGAGCCACACAACAGTGTGATATATCAGAAAGCAATGTATAAGTAGCTAAAAAACCTGCAGTCTTCTGAGGAGGCTACTTCAATGTCAGTATGTTAAATACTATTCTATAATTCCTTAATAATTATTTTCCAGAAGAATGAGAAGCTCACTGTAAATGCAAAGTTAATGCAATTATATGAGCATAAGGCAATTATTTAATGCAATTAACAGATTCTATATTAAATTACAAACACTGTTTTACCAATTCAGACAAAGACTAACAGATTAAAAGAGCCAAAGACCATTCTGGAGAAGTAAAGAAAGATAAATTTTATACTATTCATTAATTTATACCCTACACCTCTAAGAAATTGCTTTTTGGTGCTTTTATTATAGTTTCCCTCTGTTCACTGAACAATTCTATTAAACAAATGAAGGAACTGAGAAAGAAAACCAGCAAAGAAAGCACTTAAGAGCACAAATACAATGTATCAGAAATATCCATTTAGACAAGGCATAGCGCTATGTTCTCTGTTTTCTACACCTAGCTGTGTACACAGAAACACAACATAACTTTTACAAGCATAATGGTTAAGGCAACAGTCATGTTAAAAGCACTGTTTAAAAAACCCATCTTATATCAGAAGTTTGTCTTCCAGAGAACTTTATATATGCTAGAAATCAAGGAATTTAAATAATAGCCTGAGTTTACTTAATATCTCCCTAGAAACCAAATCCATTTTAGATGACAAAACAAAACATGAATTCCTTATTTTATCAAGGACATAGATTCCTAAAAACAAAACAGCCAGTCTCATTTTCTCTTAAGGATATTCTTACACAGTGAGATGGTAACACTTGTCTCTTTAATCTTATCCCTTGGATTCTTGCAGGAATCCACATTTCACAATTGTATTAAAAAAAAATCTGGCTGAAATTGGCTAAAAGAATCAAAGTTAACTTGATACAGGGGAGACATTGCAAGGTGGGTGACATGACTGCCTGAGTACCTTATGACACCAGTTTTAAAAGACCCTATATTAACAATTAAAAGTCAAGAAAATTATTAGTTTTGTTTGAAAAGAAGAGTGGCAGTTATGACACAAGAGGAGACAAAAAAGAGAGGTGTTCGTTTTGGGTTTTGTTTTTTCAAGTAGTGTTGATTGACAAATCCATATCACAAGACAAACTGAACATACCAGATTCAACAACATAGGCATTTCCTCGTTCTTTCTTTGGCAGAAGTTCTGTTTGCTCTTTATTTGTGACAGGAAAATTCCGAACTAAAGTACAAACAGCATGTTTTGTACCAGGAGTTAAGGCACAAGCCATTACTGCACGTTTTAGTTCTGATCTATCCTTTTTTCTTACAGTTAGGTATCGATTTGCTCCTTTTCTGGAAGAAAGGAAAAAAAGGCATTCCAGGAATAAGCAAACTAGTTACCTCCATGTAATTATCTTTGACAATAATTCTTTCAAGATGACTTTCAGCTTATTTTCAAATATAATGTCGTAACTAGAGTCCTCCAAATAATGTCCTGAGTAGCATAATGCAATATTCACAATAGTCATCATCAAAAGCACCTTCTATTCATGCGAAGTAGTGCAGGACAGACACTGCAGACATTGGAAGACTGTGCTCCAGTTATCACTGTATTTATCTCTCAAAACACAGCAGCTCTACCAATCATTTTATCAATCAATACTGAGAGTTATGCCATCAAATTGACTTTTAGGCTAACTTGAAAGATTTAGAAGTTAAAAATCAATGAACAGGCAGAATAGACAAAAAAGCTCCCAGCTAGTGGAATTCCAAGCCTTAATAAAATCCAGTAACACATACCAGATTCTCAAGATGTTCATTATCAAAGATTTATTATTAAAAATTCAGCCAAAACACTTAATCATAACACTGATCTACTTCTCAGACTGAACTCCTGACACCAAAATGCAAAGAATTGTAAATATATTTGAAACTGAACTTACTTGTGGCCTGGGCTACAACCAACACGTCAATTTCAAAACAACTTCTCAGGGTAAGAACAGAAGGTTACACTAAGAACCCAATGACCGGTCCCTGGCAGGGGTGGAAGACTGGTGCAGGTATGCAGGTGCTGCCAAGGGCAGCCTCTGTGAGAAGAGGCACAGCCATCTCCAGCAGCCCCTGATAAAAAGGACTCTGTCCTCTTTACATCCTCATTTCAAGTACTTACATACACTGTTGAGACCCCCCTGAGCCTTGTCTTCTCCAGGCTGAAAAGTCCTAGCACTCCGGCCCTTTCTGCATAGAGGAGATGCTCCATCCCCTTCACCAGGTTGTTGGTCCTCCCCTGAACTCTCTCCAGTCTAGGTCTCTGTCCTCCTGGTGATCCTAGCCCTGGACAGACACAACACTCTCGGTGTAGCCTAATCAGTGCTGAGTTGAGGTGAAGGATGACCTCCTTCTGCCTTCAAGCAACACTCGAACCCTCTTCTATGCTTCCCAACAGAAGCACCCCAACAGAAGTGTAACTCTAAGTTACACTTTAGCTGTCAACACAAGAGATTCTATGAAAAACCTGCGAAAACTCATTAGTACCGGGAAATAAAAACCAGGAAGGATCTTTGTGGGAAGTCTCTTTTATGCACACGAAGTCTTCAAAACTGCATCACCAACTAGCGTGTCACGTGTTTTTTTTACTCAGACATCAAGCAAAGCACAGAGACACTTGGTTTTATATCTACTTTATAAAGTTTCTTCTCTAGTACCGTTCTGCAGGATAAGCTAAAAATACAGATCGTTTTAACACTGATAACGAAATCCCATAAATTTGCACCAAAAGCAGAAAATAATATATAAAAATATGAGTCAAACTTACCCTTTACTTTTCGATATCAGTCCAAGAGAATGACAGAGCCGGTGAACAAACGCTCTTTCGGTTCTAGTGAAAGAAGATGGGAATTCCATTTCTGGAAAAGTAATTTAAAAAATAAAAACCCGGTCATAAAAACTCAACAGGCAGTATCCCTAACGTGTGCCCTCGGTGCCACCAATTTATCAGTCCCCAAACCCTCCCGTGCACAGCGGGACTGGCGGCAGCGCTGTCCCCTGGCACCCATGCCGGACGGAGATGCTTCAGCCCGGCAGCGCCCGCGGGCCCAGCTGCCTGCCCGCCCCTCTCCGCGCCGCTCCCCCACGCACCCGTGTCCTCGCCATAGCGGAAGCGCTCCAGGGCGAGATTCACCGCGATCTCCACCTCCTCGTCCACACGGATATCCTTCAGACCTTTGCCGCCTCGGCCGCGGCCCGGCGCGGCGGGAGTGCCCAAGCCCGCTGCGCCCCCGCCGTGCTTCCGCGGCGGAACGTTCTTGGGCCGCGACATGGCTCCGCTACAGAGCGGGGGCTCTGCAGGGGACAGGCGGGGGCCGGAGGCGCGGGCCCAGGGCGGCAGCAGCAGCAGGAGGAGGAGCAGCAGGAGGAGCAGCAGCAGCAGGACCGGGCGGGCTCGGCGCCGTACTGTGACGTATGTCCGGCGCCGGGAGGCAGCGGGCGGAGCCGGCAGCGGCGCGGCGCGGCGGCTGCGGGAGGCGGAGCCGCCCTGCGAGCGGAAGGGAGCGCCTGGAGCGTTTGTGTTCCCGGCAGAGCGTGCCGTGGAGGTTGGGGTGCGCCATCGTGTCGCAGTGGGCCGTGACTGAGGAAGCAGCGCTGATACCTGTCAGGTCACGAATCATGCGATTTCATTGAATCACGTTCAGTGTAGGTGGTAATATTGCAGTCCTCGGCCTTGTTGTTTTGAATGTTTTACGGAATCATTAAGATTCCCTTTCTCTTTCTCTCTTCTCCGTCTTTATTCCTTTCCTTTCTTATGTCTTGGCAAAGTATGGCTATCATATTCTGCCTCTTCCTATGTACCAAAGTATTTGGTGAGGACTGGCAGGTTGTTAGTTGCAAAAGTTGAGAGCTTGTTAGCCAACACTTCTACAGTCACAAAGAAGTGCTAGAGGGGCCAGTTGCTGGATTTTAGGTGGCTATATAGTAAAAGAATAAAAGTCCCTGACACATGGATTGGTGTCTTTGCTCAAGTGAACAAAATTTACAGCGAGCATCACGTCCCCAACCAAATGGGTTGTGGTATGATCAGCAAAAGGCACACATAAAGGGGTTTTTAAGGTCCCTCCCAAGTTGAACAGGGGACTGAGGTCACCTGTATGGTGTGCAGGGAGATTGAGGTCTCTCCTAAGGCATGTGGGAGTTGCGGTCCCCTGTAAAGCATGCAGGGGATTTGGAGTCCCTAGGAAGGCATGCATGGGCTGGGGTCCCTCATAAGGCTGCAGAGGAGTTGAGGTTTAGGGTCAGCTGTTGAACAGAGGTCAGTCAGTCCTAAATACCAGGCAAAAGCTGTTCAGAACAGATGGTTCATGATCTCTGCTGCTCTTCACCAACTGGAGTGGGGAGATGACTATTCAGATGCCCAAATCTAGAGTGGCACAGATGAGTATCACAAGACTCCAAATGTGTCGATGTATCCCATCCCAGAGAAGCCACTGGGAGCTCCATGGAGAGTTCCGCCAGTGCCCAGTGAGTTTTCACCAGTCTGTGGCCGTCCAGTGGAAGGGACAGTCTGTGTCAGACTCTGCCCATATCAACAGCAGGTCTCCAAGGTGAGCTGTCCATATCCCAGCATTGCTCTTTGAACATCGACTCATGATTTGAGGGATTAACTAAGCTCAGTATAGCAAGAAAAGATAGAAGAGTTGTTTAAGCATTTTAAAAGATTAATTAGGAAACTAAAAATCTGTGCTGTATCATTTGGACGTGACAGTGTTTCAGTGTGTGGGGATTCCTTCAACACATTTCAAGAGTTTATTTTTCAACTAACAAATAGACAATTGGCGCACAGATGGACCACTTCTCTGGAAAGCGCACACACTGAAGGAGCTGTTCACTCTAGATTACTGCTATGTGCACATAGAGTCTCTTCAAAGAGGGAGACCCACAAAGATGTATGTAGATGTACACTCATCTTCAAACCATGTGCCATTTGTAACTATTGGAATTGATTGTTGTGGTGTAAATTTGAAATACCATCCCAAAACGAGGTTCTTAAGAAGTTATACTGAAATGCTGCTTTATTTTTTTTCTATGTGCATGACTAGCACTTGCTTGTAATGGTGGTAATTCTGTGTATATGTCAAAAAATAGTTATAAACCCACATATTTCTACATGTACATTTATTTTAAGTAAGAGGATGGTAAACATGTAAATTGTATTTGAAGACTTCCAGAATATGGAGAACTGCTGCAGTTGTCTGGTAAGATTTTCTATTCATAAACAAAGGGCATTCTCAGTGTCCTGGTTTACTGGCATGGTCACAGGAGCAGGAAATAATTTTACTATTCAAAATAATATTATATCTATTAACTTGGAGAATTCTGTATCATTTTCATCCAGGATGATAATATGCACAGAGTCCTGTCTGTTAAATTGTCTCTGTTGCCTAGTGTTTTGTATTGTCCCTTTGGTGAAAAACAAAAGGAAAAAAAATTCTTTTTTTGCTGTTTAAAAAAAAAAAACATGTATGAGAAAGTGTTTTTACCTTTAGGAGTATGTTAGGCCCCTTGAATCTGCAGAGACTTTGGCACTTATTGCACTGCACTTAAGATACAAAATTACTGGAATCAGCTATTGTACAAACAGTTCATGATAACAACTTGTCCTAAGAAATTTGTGATGAGAAAAAATGGTTGTAATACTAGATTATGTTGCCCTAGCAGAAAGGTAACAGAATGCATCTCCATCCATGTTTCAGCTATGTCAAAAGGAAATCTAAATATTTAGGCTATACTTTGGGGAAGGGGCAATAAATGATAACGAAGAGAGGCCATAATGAAGCTCTCATGTCTGATCACAAAATGTAGGCATGAGGTTTTCTCAGAGCTGTGGGATCTGACATGCATGAATTTCTAGGTTAGGGGAATTGACTAAGTCTTTGGCTGAGAATAGAAAATATTTGAGAATGGCTAGTGGAGAGGTAAAGCAGAAATTATGAGATATCAATTGCAACTACATACAGTTGCAGCAGGAGTGTAAGCTGTATTAACTATGTGGCAGCAGCAGGAGGAGCCCAGAGTTCTAACGTCACAATGGACACACAGATATTACTCCTTAACGCCTTTAATCCAAAAACCTAACAGCAGTACCTGATGATGGAGAAAGACATCATCAGTGTGAGCAAATGATGCACATTTCAAGTAGAGCACAGACTGATTTATGTCTTGATGTTCTCTCACATAAACCAGATCTAATTCTATTCGCAGATGGCACATGCCACTCCCTGCGAGGACAGCAGCATACTGGGTGTGCTGTGGTGAGGTGGGGACAGGTGACAGAAGCAGAACCACTGCCAGCAAGGATGAGTGCACAAGTTGCAGAACTAGAAGCTTTGATGCTGCAGCACATATGGAAAGAGGGAAATGAGTGAACATTTGTACAGATTCTTGGTATGCTCTTGAGATATGTCACTCAACAGAGGTGTTACAGGAAAGACATGGATTTTCACATCACCCAGCATAGTGTCCTCTTGTGACTCTGATGGCTTACCAGAGGAAATACCAAATTTGATGGACTCTAAGACAATGTATGAGAAGGACTGCTCTACAGAAGAAGACATACAATGGGAAAAATTAAAGGCAACTCAGAATGATGATGGCATGTGGACAACTAGGGGAATACCAATTCTGACAAAGAACATTTAGTCACTCTGGCTAGATGGTTTTATGATAAATCCCATGGAGAGACACAGGCAATAGTTATCCAAGTACAAAAAGTATGACCAGCTCTATGAATTTATGCCACAGGAAAAGAGAATCACAAATGGCTGCACAACTTGACATGAGTTTTCCGGCAGCAGACTGAGTTCACACTTAGGAGGGTGACCATGGGCTGATTTCCCTTCTCAAGGACTGCAAAGAGTGTTGAGGAATGGCTTGAAAGCCAAGGCCATGGGTCTTTGGAATTATTATGGGAACAAACTTCCTGCTGATATGTGGGTACAGAAACTGTACTCAGATTATAATTATTGCAATCTATACTGATGGGAGTAAGAACACTGTGCCTTGGCAGAACGTACCGATATAGCAACAATATCAACATATTGCTTTCCTGAGTACGTGATTTAAGTAGAAGCAGTAGGTGATTTAAGTAGAAGCATCCTTTCAACAAGGAAATACCCTAGACCTCAGCTCCAAAGTTGTATCTAGATGTATCCTTTAGGAACTAACCAATCAGAATATGACAACCATATGTATTGTTTGATTAACATATAAAAGACTCTGTAACTGGCAATAAATCTGAAGCTTGCATTATCAATCATATTGATTGTTTGCATGTCTTCCCTCGTCGTCGCTGCACGCTGACCCCCGAACAGGGACCCCCACTCCTTGTTCTGGTAAGGATGGGAGTTTGGAGAAGCACCGATAAGCAGCGACAGGTAAGCAGCAACCGGAGAGTGACAGAACTGCCGACGGGGAGCAGAAGATTGGCCGACGCTGGCGTAAGGGCTCCAATCCGTGCTTGAACCAACCTTAAAGAAGGGGTTCGCCATCTGAGAAGGGCTTCAAAGGCTGCACATTGCAAAGCACCATATGTCATAGGGACAGTTGCCGGCAATGGAATTTGAGGTAGCCCTTGATTTATTTATTCGCTTCTTAGAAAAGCAGGGAGTAAAGGACATTGACCTTAAGAAAGAGATAGCAGGATTATTTTCTTTTGGAAAGGCATCAGGATATTTTAAAGAGCAAGGGGATCTCTTTGAGCTAGAGGAATGGAAAAAATATGGTGAAACATTATGGGATATGGTTATTGATGATAATGAAACAGCCAAAAAACTTATGAAACAATAGAGGGGAGTAACAAATTGCTTAAAGAGACATAGGGCTGAAAAGCAGGTTGTTGCAGTGACCTCTTCTCGATTAAATCATAGGGTGACTAAGATAGATGCAGATGCAGGAAAAATGAAGTTGGGAAGACAGTATGTATCTGTTCCTCCGACGGGGAGCCCAATACAGGTCAATTAGCAATTAGGTCAAAAAGACAATCAGACACAACCATCTGCTCCACCTCTGGGTGCATTTGATGAGAATGATGATCAATTATCTATTGAGGAAGAGGAAGAGTTGGATGAGGAAGCATCTAAGTATCATGATAATAATAACAGTCCGTTTAATTCAACTAATTTGAAGGAAACCAGAAAGGTATTTGATAACAACAGAAAAGAAAAAGAAAGGGTTTCTAGAATAGATTAGAGGTCAATTCAGANAAAGAAAGGGTTTCTAGAATAGATTAGAGGTCAATTCAGAGAGAGGCAATTACAAATTAAGATTATGCCTTAGTGTCTGACTTAGGGGAAAATGCACTTTCTCTCCCAGCTACTTATACACCAACACAGGGAGGAGGACTTTTAGGACAATATCAGCCTATTGACTGGAAAATGCTGACACAACTGCATCAAACTGTCAATGAATTTGGGGTACATGGAGAACCAACTAAGCAAATTTTAGGTTATTTGTGGGGAACAGCATTGCTTATTCCTCTGAGGATATTAAGACTATTATGAGAATGATTTTAGCTCAGTCACAAATTTTGATATGGCAAGGTTATTGGACTTCATTGTGTTCACAGTCAGCAAATAAACAGCGGCAGTCACAAGACCCTTTACATGGGGTTACATTGGAACAATTAACAGGCACGGGTCAATTTGCCTTAGTTGATCCACAGGTGGGAATGGGACCTGACAGAGTGAGGGAATCAATGCGGTTGGCAATGGAAGCTTTGAAATGTGTGCGAGTGGCACCATCTACACCATCTATGTCACTTAAACAAGGAAAAGAGGCACTATTTGCTTCCTTTGTAGACTGGGTGACAGGCTATAAATCGTGTTAATGTTGATGAATGGATGAAAGATGCATTATTAAGACAGTGTGTAATGGAGAATTGCAATCAATTTACTGGGAATATACTTGTGACTTTACCAGCTGATGCTTCTCTTGAAGTAATGTTAGATAGGATGAGTAGAGTCCCTGTAGGTCACCAAGCCCTATTAGTAGAGGCAGTAAAAGGCTTAGGGAAAGATTTGGTGCAAGCTCAGTAGCAAACTTTTGCAGCCCTCACTCCTCTTCAGCAAAATCAATCCCCAAGTGGAGGCTCGCATTCCAAGAACATGAAATGCTTTTGGTGTGGGCAGGCAGGACATTTACGGTGTCACTGCCAAGTTCCACAAGTATGATGCCAAAAATGCAAAGTGAATAATCACAGTGTGGAGGCTTGTTGGAAGAAGTCGGGAAACTACAAGCTGAGGGCGAAGGGCCACGGCTCGCGGACCCCAACAGTGGCTCAAGCAGCACTAACAACGCCCTGCACTTGCCAGCACAGTCAGCAGCACAGCTCCTACCAGCAACATCCGGGAGCCTCACACTGGACCTGGCAACTGCAGTAGATATTACCTTAATTGATAAAAGACCACAAAAAATACCCACAGGTATAACAGGACCATTAATCATTGCAGGGCAAGCCCATGGGGCATTATTGCTAGGACAATCCTCTGCTAGCATGAAAGGACTTTTTGTGCTTCCTGGAGTCATTGATGCTAATTACAAAGGAGAGATCTGTATTATGGTGCAAACACAGTTTCCACCAATGCACATTCCAAAAGGGAGCAAAGTAACACAGCTTGTACTGATGATGCAGTTAACAGCAGCAATGAACACAGGCTTAAAGCAACAGCACAGAGAAGGAGGATTTGGATCTACTGGAGGCCTTGCTCTGTTAACTCTTTCAATGGATAACCGTCCTGTAGTTTGGGCAGTCCTTCAATGCAGTCAGCACTCTATGCACCTTCCTGTTCTTTTAGATCCAGGATCAGATTTGACTATTATGTGTACATCAATTTGGCCATCAGACTGTCTGCTGCAAAATATGCTGGGAGGAGTAGAAGGAGTTGGTGGAGCTGCCACTACTAAACAAAGTAGAGATAAGATTCAAATCACCATAGATGGAAAGACTGTATCAACCTATGCAGCTGTGATGTTACTACCTGATAGAGTAAATGCATTGATTGGGCAAGATGCATTGTTTACCTTAGGTTTTGTTTTAACAACTGATAAGTCTTTTCATTTGTGGCCATTGGATGGACTTTCCTGATTCAGCTAAAGTGGCTGACTGATCAGCCAGTATGGGTTGACCAGTGGCTGCTGGAAAAGGAAAGTCTACATCAAGTTCGAATGCTGGTACAGGACCAGTTAGATCAAGGACATTTGAAACCATCCACAAGCCCTTGGAACACTCCTATTTTTGTAATAAAGAAGAAATATGGCAAATATAGTTTATTACATGGTTTACATGCTGTGAATGATCAAACACAGGCTATGGGGGCCTTCCAACCTGGCCTGCCTAATCCAGCAGTGCTTCCAGAACATTGGTATTTGTTGATAGTTGATCTTAAAAATTACTTTTTCACTATCCGTTTACATCCTGAAGATACACAATGATTTGCATTTACTGTTCCAGCAATAAATCGAGAAAGCCCTGCACAGAGTTTTAAGTGGGTGGTCCTACTGCAAGGCATGAAGAATAGTCCTACTCTGTCGGTTATTTGTTGCCAATTCCTTACAGCCTATTTGGATAGCATGGCCAGATACCATGATTTATCACTATATGGATGACATATTATTGGCCTAAAAACAACCTTTTGATTTGAAACAAGAACGATTTTTGATACATCAGCTGCAACAACAAGGTTTAGTTATAGCCCCTGATAAAGTTCAGCATTCTCCCGCATGGAAGTATTTAGGGAAGCAAATTTCAGGCAGTATGATTAGGCCACAAAAATTGACTATCTGTCATAACATTGCAACTTTAAATGATATGCAGAGACTTATGGGAGATCTGCAGTGGCTGCGACCTGTGGTTGGAATCTCCAATGAACAGCTGGAAGTATTACATCCACTGTTAAAAAGGACTGATCCTGCCACACCAGTACAACTATCTCCTTTACGATGTGATATGATCTCACAATTAAGTACCATCATTGCACAGAGAGCAGTGGATCATCATGATCCTATACTTCCAATCAACATTACTATTTTAAATGGACCATCA
>VXBI01012596.1:12044-23531 GCA_013397375.1 Toxostoma redivivum
GCGCCCGCGGAGCTGCCCCACGCGTGAGCGGGTGGGGAGGTGAGGATGAGGCCGCTCTGTGCGGGGGAAGGGGGATGATTCCCGGGCTGACAGCGCCGGAGCGGCGGCTGGCTTCATTGTGGGGGTGTCCGGGGCACCCCCGCTCCCCCTCCCATCTAATTAACCGCCGGTAATTAGCGCGGGGCTGGGGGGCGCCTCCCAGCGGCCGCGCTCGGTGCTGCAGAGCCCGGCGCCCCCAGCCCGGCGGGGTCGGGGTTCGGGGTTTGGGGTTCGGGGCCCGGGGGGCTCCGTGCGGAGCGGCCTCGCTGTTCCCCAGCCCGTGTGCCCGTCCCGTGCCCGGTTTGCCCGCAGCTCCCCCGGCCCGGGGCGCCAGCAGCCGGCGGTGGGGGCTGCTCGGCGCGGGGGGCTCAGGGCCTTGTTTTCAGGCAGATTTCACCCCGATCCCCTCGCCACGTGTGCGGTTCGCACCTCCATGCCCAGCCCTGGCCGGGGAAAGCAGAGTGCGGGTCCCGGAGCCCCCCCGAGCCGGCGCTGGGCTCCAGGGTCCTCGATGGCTGCGGGCGATCAGCGCCCAAACGAGACCCCGGGGAAATCCAGGTGTCCCCCAGCCCCAGGAGTGCTGTGGTGCCAGCCGTGAGCGCCACAGCCCCTGCCAGGCCCCGGGGGTGGCATTGTCCCCACCAGCTGTGCCTTTCCCGGCTGGGCAGGGCATTCCTGGAGCAGCAGGGCACGGACCTTGGCAGCCCCGCCGTGTTTATCTGGGGGGGTTCTCTGGAGCTGGGATGTGCCGGAGCAGCCAGGAGGGATGGGGAGAAGGGCTGGCATCCTGCTGCGGGGGGCACATCCCCATCCATGGCTTCCAGAGCCGCCCCCAGTCCCACCAGCGTGGGCAGGAGCCAGCCGGACTCACCCTCTGACCCTCTGGGGGTGCGTGGAGCGTGGACGGTGCCCTGTGGGTGCCCTGTGGGTGCCCTGTGGGTGCCCGGGGCACGGGGGGAGCAGCGGGGGGGTCCCGGCGCCGCATCCCGGGCCGGGCACATGCGGGAGGCACCGCGCATTTCGGGTCCGGCTCTGCAGGGCTTGCATAATTCCTGCCTGGCAGGCTCGGGAGGCGCCGGGAGTGCCGCCGGCAGGATGGGACCGCAGGATGGGGCCCAGGGGCACCCCCAGCGCATCAGGACCCTAATTCTGGCTGCTCCGGGCACTTGGAAAACCCTGCCAAGGGAGCCAGGCGTGCAGCACCACTGCTCCCTGGCACACCCCTCTCTCCCTCCTGGCTGGGAGCACAGGGATATTTCCTGTGAAATTTCAAATTTCCTGTGAAATTTCAGTTTTTTTCCTATTGTGAAGAGGAAAATACTGTGGGTTTCGCCCAGCTGGGGCTTCTTGCAGCCCAGCCGTGGGGTGCAGCAGCTCGGAGGGTCTGTAAGGGGCCACGCTGCTGCGGTTGTCACTGCTGTCCCTTCAGTGACAGATGCTGCGTGCTGCCGGTTCAGCTCCATGGAGTTCACCAGCCAGGCCGGAATCGCGGCTCTGGGTGCTCGTGTTTGTGCAGGAGGCATTTTCCACCCCGCTCACGCCGTGGGGAGGGTGTCACATCCCCTCTGCAGCTGGAAACGCACTCATGTTGATCCCGGCTGCGAGCGAGGGGCTGCTCCTGCCGCGGCAAGTGCATCCCCTGCCTTGGAATTCTGTGCAATTCCTTCGGCCAAGCGGCGCTGGGAGCCGGAGCGCTGGATCCCGCTGCTCTGCAAGCTAATTAATGGGCCGGGGATGAGATAAGCGGCGAATATTGATGGTGCAGATCCGCAGCCTGGCCGGGCAGGTGGCACTGGGGGCTCCGGGCGGGCTCCGAGCTCCCCGTGCCAGGGACAGCCTCGGCTCCGGGCTCACCTGAGCCCCACAGCAAGGTGCAGAGGAAATTTCCAGCATTGCCTTGGTCCCAATTAGCTGTGTTCTGAGGGTATTTATCTGTCTGTGCAGATCCAGCTGGAGCTCTGAGGACAGTGCTCCTTGCAGCACAGCAGCTCCAGGTTTGGATTCCTTCCTTGCTGGAGTGGAGCCTGAAGGTTCCCAATTCTCTGCAAAGGAGAAATTTTAAGAGGTGGGGCTTTCAAACCCTTTAACGTACACATATTTTGCTTTGGGGGGATTTTTTTCCTTGGAACAAGTGAATTTTAGCTTTGGATTATGTGAGAATAAGAGAGCAAAAACATGTGGAAAACTGGAACACCCAAGAGGCATTTTCTGCCTCTGGAAACTTTGTTTTGTTTTTTCCAGAAACGGATTTTCTTTCCTACCAGTTGGATGGGGAAGATAATTTCCTGCAGGGTGAGGCCAGGCTGTGGCCTGGGGAGGGTCTGTGGGGTCGGGCTGGGATGGGGAGGCCGTGGCCTGGCTGCTCAGGGCAGCGGTGCCGGGGGGAGCTGGGCTGGGAGGGACCCCCCGTGTCCCCCTTGTCCCCTGCTGTGGGGTCTGGGCTGTGCCACTCCCCGGCCCCTGAGGCGCTGGGATGTGCTTTCGGGGGTCCCCTCTCGGTGGGCAGGCTGTGGGGTGTGGCCAAGGTGAGATCCTGGCAGAGGAGGGAGCAGGTTCGAGGAGCTGAGCTGAGCTGACCCAGCCAGGACAGGGGAGGCCCCAGCGAGGGGTGAGGGCTCCCCTCGGCTCATCACGGGCAGCAGGAACCACAGCTGGCTTTGCTCATGGATCCAGCCTGGAGCTGCATTTGGGATCAGAGTTTGGAAAAGCCCTCTGAGGGCCTTCAGTCCTTTTCCATCCCCCCAGCATGGCCAAGGCTGGCCCTGCCCCATGGCCCCAGGGCTGCATCGACACAGCTTTTGGACACGGCCAGGGAAGGGGACTCCAGCGCTGCCCCGGGCAGTTTCCAGCCCCACATCCCACTGCCGTGGCTGCTCCTGAGCTGAGCCCTCGCACAGAGGCAGCGGTGCTGGGTCAGGCACGGCCCTGCCGAGCCCCTGGCTCCAGGTTCTGTGCCTGGGGACTGAGCTCTGCTCCCCCAGCTGGGGCTGCTCCTCAGCCCTGCCCGTGCTGGGGTTCCCTTCCCCATCTCAGAGCGTTTTCCAGGGATGGGGCCGTGGAGCACCGAGTTCACCTGAGAGTTCTCCCTGTCCTGTGGCCCCCATTCCTGGCCGTGCTGGGATATTTGGATGCCTTGAGGACCTGCAGCAGCCCCAGCTCTCCCAGCCCCAGCTCTCCCTGCCCTGCTGCTGGAGCCGGTCCCGGCAGTGCCAGGGCTCGGGCAGCTCTCCAAGGGGCAGAGTGGCACCCAGCCGTGCCCATCCCTGCAGGGGGCTCACCCCGGTACCCCCAAAGGGCTGTGGGGGGCTCCGAGGGGCCAGACCCCAGCAGTGCAGCAGGACCCGGCAGGTCACCCATGGACATCCTGGGCAGGGCGGCTCCCAAGCGGTTCCAGACTCCGGGATTGATGTCCCAGGCACTGGATCCCAGATCCAGCACTGGCTGCAGGTCCATGAGCATCAGCCGTGTGGGGCAGTGAGGATCCTTCTGCTTGAACGTCATTCCACGCAATCTGGTTTTCTGGAGACTATAAATCAAAATTTGTGGATTTAAACCTGAACTATCCATCAGTGTTGGGGTGATAGCGGGTTCTTAATTAATTAGTGAATTGAGTGATGCCATGTGGGGATTTCTGGGTGAGGGGGACGCTCAGTGTTGGTCCCAGTGATGCCTCCATGCCTGCCTGCCAGCATCACCGGATAAAATCAGGGGAAAATTAATTTATTTTGATTATTTTAGGAATATTTCTGTGCATGACTCCAGAGCCTGCTCCACAAGGATGATGCTCACCTCTAGTATCCATTTCCAAATATCCTGACGGCCCATACTGAAACAAAGAGGGGAAATTGCAGCCTCTGGGATATTTTTTCTTATTGTCAGCACGGAAATGAGCTGCTGGAGCATCCAACTCTGAGGTCCTGTTTTCCCAGAGCACATAGTATGTAGGTCAGGGATGTTAAAAGCTGCCATGGCTGGCTGTGGATTTTTAGACTCATCCATCCAGAGCAGGAAAATTCTCCTCCTCTTGCCCTTTGTGTCAGCTGGAATCACCATCAGCTTCGCGAACAGGCGGGCGTGGATCTGCCCGCCCGGGAGGGCGGAGGGCAGAGGGGCATCCCTGGGGGGAAGGACCCCCGTAGTGGCACAACGATGGCAGGGAAGGATGGCAGTCACTGCTGGGGGGCTCTCTGGGTTGTTCAGGCTGAGGAGACCCCCTCCCAAAAAATCCCCAAAAATTCTGTGAGGGGTTGATGTTCTACTCTGGAAATAACGCGGCGCTTTAAAGCTGGTTTGGGTTTATTTCGGATTCTTTCTGCACATCAGGGCCTCGGTACCGCCCACCTTGCCGCGGGCAGGACCTGGCTGGTGGTCACGGGGCTCTGGTGGCCCGGGGTGAGGAGGTGGCTGTGACCCGGCGGGCTCCGGTGGCCCTGGGGATGCTCTGATGTGTCCCTTGGTGACCCGGATCACTCCCGCGTTATTTCGGGCACAATTTCTGTGCGTCCTGGGGGTCCCCGAGGGAAATCCCCGAGCTCCGGATACCTGGGAATCCCCCAGGGGTGCGGGGTCCGCGTGTCCTGCGGTGACAGACGGACACACAGTGACAGACAGACGGACACACATCCCCCAGTGCCGGGCTCAGGAGGCGCCGTGCGAACAGGGCAGGATGGGGACACCCCCTGTGAGGTGTTTCCTCACCTCTGTTGTTTTTGGCGAGAGCAGAGCGAGAGGTTGGGACTGGGGGGGTCCTGTCCCAGGGCTGGGAGTTTTGAGGTCACAAATGAACAAATACTGGGTGTGGGGAGAAGCAAAGTGACGCAGTGGGTGACGCGTGCGCTGCCCTGGGCAGCACAGACTGCCCCAGGGGCGCTGGGATGGGGCTGGGATGGCGCTGGGATGGGGCTGGGATGGGGCTGGGATGGCGCTGGGGGCTCATCCCAGCGCTCCCCGTGCCCTCAGCAGAGCCCGTGCTGCTGTGCCCACCAGCCTGGCGCCATGCACGGCTCCGCTCCCGTGCCGGATCTGATGCTGGTGCTGGGGAGCGCTCTGGGGCTGTTGGTGGATGTGTCACTGTGATGGCAGACAGGGATCATCTTTTAGGCGGAGATAAACGGTGGTGGGAGTTTTATTATTCCAATATAAGATAACTTCCTCCTTGCCAGCACTTCCTGGGAATTGTGTGGGGATCAGGTGGAGCAGCACATGGAGTGGGGGGTGTGCAGGAGCTGCAGGGGATGGAGGAGTCCTGGTGCAGCCTGGCTTGGGGGCTCACCCTCCTCATCATCGCTGTGCTGCCACCAGCTGGGAACTGCACTGACAGAACCTCAGCGTTCCTGGGCACAAACTGGATCACCTGGGCCGGTGCTGGTGTGTGGGAGGTGCCTCAGGTGGGTGAGGAGGGGCAGGGTGGGCACTGTCCAGGCCCCCTGCCCCAGGTCCTGCCCTGGGCTCTGCATCCTGGTTCTGACCTCGAATCTGCTGCTTTGCCAGGGTGCTGGGGGAGGTCAGGATGCTCTAAGCCAGGCTGTGCCATCCCCACGGGCCCTGGCAGCGCCCACGCGTGTTTGGGAAGGACAGCCCAGGGCTCGCTGCCCTCCTGAGCACTTTGGGGGGCTCCTGGAGGTGTCTCCCCGTGTCTCCAGTCCCCTGGGGCCCAGCCGAGCTCAGCTGTTGGTGTTGGATCACAGAGGGGGATGTGCACACTGTGCTCTGTTCCTGCAGCACCGGGAGCTGCCGGGGGCACCAGGGCCTGGAAGGGGCTCCCCCAAACCTCACTGGTGTTTAGGGGGACATTTCCAGCCTTGCCAACCTGATGAGCTCTCCTTGATGCAGTTACAAGGGAAGGGATGTCAGGTGGGTGTAAAGCTGGGGGACAGAACAGCACCCACAGGGACCAAGATTTTTGGTGAATTTTCCCTCGGAGCTCGTTGCCAGTCAAAGCCTTTGGGAGTGGGAGGGAGGGAGAGGGGTGGGATGGGAAAGGCTGGGGAGCTGCTGCAGCTCCAGAGGTGTCCTGCAGGCAGACACAGAGCTCTGGGCAGCCAGAGAATGGCAGGCTGGGGAACGGGTGGGTGACGGACGGTGGTGTGTGACACCGGGGTGTGTGATGGGTGACAGTGTGTGACACCGGGCTGTGTGATGGATCATGGTGTTTGGCCATGGGGATGCCTCCATGAGGAGAAGGCCTCTCCACAGGATCAGCAGCAAACGATCCTGCACTCAAAGGAGCAGAAGTGAGGGAGCTGCATCCACCCCAGGGCCCTGCAGCTGCTCTAAAGGTGGAAGCCGTTTCTGAAGGAGGGCTCTGCTGTGCCCATGGCACTGTGGGCCCCCCTCTCCTCCTCTGCAGGGGCTGGGTGAGCTCCGAGGGTGTCACCCCGAGCCCTGAGCCCTGGGTGGGACGGGCTGGGGGTGCTGGCTCTGGCTGTGCCCTGTCCCCCCATCATCCCCGAGCCTCCTGTGCCCATCTGGGGGTCCTTGTCCCCAGCAGCCCCGGGCCTGCTCGGGCTCAGGAAGGGAAGAGTGTCGTGGTGCCCTTTGGTGTTTCCATGGCACGCGTGGCACAGCCCGTGTCCCGCCAGGCTGCTTTGGCTTTGGGGCAGCTCTCACCTGTGAACCCAGGTCCCCCGCGAACCCCAGCCGATGATGTCAGGCTGAGCTCGCTCCGGCGGGGTTGGTTCAGCCCGGTTATTCCGGGCAGGATCCGGCACTGCAGCGTGGTACCTGTTTCCTTGGAGACTGCAGGGAAGCAGAGGAGCGGCACAAACCCGGCGGCGGCACCGCGCACAATTAGCACAAACACCGCAAATGTCAAGGGAGCCTAAAAATAGCCCCGCACGGCGGCCACCCCCCCGAGCAGGACACGGGGAGCCGGGCTGCGCTCGGTGTCACCTCCCGGGGGCTGCGGGGCTCGGGGTGTGCCCGAGGGGCTCCGCGCGGGCAGGGACCGCAGCGCCAAGGAATCACTGAGCTTGGGAATCACCCCTGAGGCCACCGGGTCCAGCAGGACCTGAGGGTGCGGGGGGATGCAGGTGCAGCTCAGCATCCCTGCCCCAGGTGAGGGTTCCCCCGGGCGGGTTCGGGACTGCAGCGCCCTTGGGTGGGTTTCGGGGCACCGGCTGGGTTTAGGTTTTCCTGAAGCTGGGCCTTTGCCCGGCAGGATTTCCCCTCTCCCCTGGCTGTGCTGAGGGAGCCCCCCGAGGCTCCTGGCGTTTCCAAACCTGTTTATTTCCAGCGGCCCGTGGTGGGTCAGGAGTGCTTTGTGCCCGCCCTGTGCGGGGGTGACCCTAACCCCTGTGCTCACCCCACAGCACTACTTCACCGTGAACTTCAACCACGAGAACCAGAAGACCCTGGAGCTGAGGACCGAGGATGCCAAGGACTGCGACGAGTGGGTGGCAGCCATCGCTCACGCCAGGTGTGCCCCGTGCCCGTGCGGGTGGAGCTGAAGCCGTGCTGAGGGTGCCTGAGGGCAGGATGAGCTGGACACTGACAGCAGGAAGAGCAGGACACTTCTGTCCCCAGCCCTGTGCTGAGGGGGGGGCTGTGCTCAGTGGTTCCCCTGTCCCCAGTCCCATCCCAGTCCCATGGCACTGCCTGGATGCCTCATTCAGCCTCAGGCTGCCAGCCTGTTGGGAAGGGATTGATTTGGGATAGCAAACCTGGGTCAGGAAGGGTTGGACCTGGGATAGCAAACCTGGGTCAGGAAGGGTTGGACCTGGGATAGCAAACCTGGGTCAGGAAGGGTTGGACCTGGGATAGCAAACCTGGGTCAGGAAGGGTTGGACCTGGGATAGCAAACCTGGGTCAGGAAGGGTTGGACCTGGGAGCTGTGGGCAGGGAATGGCAGAAACCCCAAACGCCGTCCCCTGCAGCCCCTGCCGGCAGCAGGAGCTCGTGCCACACGTCCTTGAACTCTTGGAACGTGTCAGGGTGCAGAGGTTTGGTCACGGCTGTCTGCGGGTCTGCTCTGGCGCTGATTTCATCACAGTTGGCTCTGTCCTTTCTGTTTGTCCCCTGCGGGAGCCCAGATCCTGCCCAGGTGTGTCCTTAGGGAGCAGCGGCGTTCCCAGCGGCAGGAGCTGCCCCTGCTCGGCTCTGGGAGCCGGGGCCGGGCAGGAGCCGCCCTCGCCAAACCGCAGCCCCCGGTGCCGGGGCGATGCCAGGAAGGTGTGGGGGCGATGCCAGGGGCGATATCGGGGCGATGCCAGGGAGATGTGGGGACGATGTCGGGGTGATGCCGAGGGCAATGCCGGGGTGATGCCAGGGCCCATGCCAGAGCGATGCCGGGGCGATGCCAGGCCCCATGCCAGGGTGATGCCAGGACCGTGCCGGGGCGATGCCAGGACCGTGCCAGGGCGATGCCAGGGCCGTGCCGGGGCGATGCCAGGACCGTGCCGGGGCGNGGCAATGCCGGAGCGATGCCAGGCCCCATGCCAGGGTGATGCCAGGGCCGTGCCAGGGCGATGCCAGGGCCGTGCCGGGGCGATGCCAGGACCGTGCCGGGGCGATGCCAGGGTCGTGCCGGGGCGATGCCAGGACCGTGCCGGGGCGCAGGGCAGCGGCTGCGGGGGAGGTTCGCTCACGGCCGTGTCTGCTGCAGCTACAGGAACCTGGCGACAGAGCACGAGGCGCTGATGCAGAAGTACCTCCACCTCCTGCAGATCGTGGAGACTGAGAAGACTGTTGCCAAGCAACTCCGGCAGCAGATCGAGGACGGGGAGATCGAGATCGAGCGCCTCAAGGCCGAGGTGAAGCGCCCGGCGCTGCCCCGTGGATGCTCCTGGGGTGACCCGGGGGGGGGGGGTGGCATCCCTGCGGGGACAGGGCCGCGGTGTCACCGCTGGGGTGGCAGTGACACAGGGCTGGCCCCTGTCCCGCAGGAGGGGTGAGGGCATGGCCTGCCTTGGGGGTTTTCCTGGCAGGAGGGGCGCAGGGAGAGGCTGCGGCTGTGCCATCGCAGCGCTGGGGGGGCTGGAGAGGAGCCCTGGGAGCTGCAGCAGGGAGGGCTGAGGCCAGCGAGGAGCACGGGGGAGCTTTCCTGGCCTCTGGAGAGGGAAGGAAACATCGCTGTATGCCAGAACCCCGGAGTGGTTCGGGCTGGAAGGGACCCACGGACCGTCCTGTCCCCGCCTCTGGAATCACCCCAGCAGCTCCACATCCCTCTGGTGCCGGGATCCCAGAGCTGGGGCCGCTCTGAGCGGGGCAGGGGGCATCTCGTGGTGCCCAGATCCCAGGGGACTGCTGTGCTCGCTGCTGTGGCCCCACACACGCTGTGACCCCGCACGCTGTGACCCCGCACGCTGCTCTGTGGGGCCAGCCCTGCCTGCAGCGTGCCCCGGGAGCTCTGGCAGCAACTCCCTCGGTGTCGGGTGTGGGAAGGGTGACACGAGGCCGGGTGACACACGGCAGGCAGCAGCAAGGTGCACAGATGACTCAGCAGACGCTGCCGAGGGACACGCGTGTCCCCGGGGCCCCTGGGAGGAGGAGGCTTGGGAGATGCCTGGGGCGGGGAGTGATGCCCTGGGCACTGAGGTGATGCTCCCAGCACTGGGGTGATGCTCTCAGCTCTGGGGTGATGCTCTGGGCACTGGGGGTGATGCTCTGGGGGTGATGCTCTCAGATCTCGGGGTGATGCTCTGGGCACTGAGGCTGCTCTGGGCACAGGGGTGATGCTCCCAGCNAGGCACTGAGGCTGCTCTGGGCACTGGGGGTGATTCTGTGGCACTGGGGGTGATGCTCTGGGCACTGGGGGTGATGCTCTGGGGGTGATGCTCTCAGATCTCGGGGTGATGCTCTGGGCACTGAGGCTGCTCTGGGCACAGGGGTGATGCTCCCAGCACTGGGGGTGATGCTTTGGGGTACTGAGGCTGTTCTGGGCACTGGGGGTGATTCTGGGGCACTGGGGTGATGCTCTGGGGGTGATGCTCTCAGATCTCGGGGTGATGCTCTGAGGCACTGAGGCTGCTCTGGGCACTGGGGGTGATTCTTTGGCACTGGGGGTGATGCTCTGGGCACTGGGGGTGATGCTCTCAGATCTGGGGTGATGCTCTGGGCACTGGGGGTGCTGGGCAGAGCTCTCAGCTCTGGGGGTGATGCCTGCTGCTGGGGGGGTGCTGGCCCTGGGGTCCCCCCGTTTCCTGGGCTGTCCCCGTGCTGCCTGGCTGTGCCCAGCAGGGCTGGGCCCCTCCCTGCCTGGGCTCTGCTCCCCGTGCTGGCAGGGCGTGGGGCAGTGGGGGCAGCCAGGAGTGGGTTGGGGGGGCTGAGACCTCGATGCCGAATCACTCAGAGCCTCAGCACCGCCCCAGAAGAGGCAGTCAGGGTGGTTTTGCCTGTCTCAAGGTGGGCTTTCCCTTAAATTCTGAATTTTTGGGTTCAAGTGTGCAGGTCAGTTACAATCCCTGGCCGTGTGTTGGGGTGCACAAAAAGCTCTAAAATCTCCTCTAACATCTGATCCATGTAATGAAACAGGGTGAAACAGTGTAGGAGCTGGATCAGTGCCCACGAGCCTGTGGCCACCAGCTCTGGTGCGTTCCTGCTTTTCCCAAACAGTCCAGACATCAAACTCCACTTTTTTCATCCTTTCTGTCCAAAATGAGACATCTTCCCCCCACCCAGCAAAGTCCTCTTTCCAAGCTGTTCTCTTCTGTAAAATCAAAATCCAGATCACATTTTCCCAATTCCCACGTCCTGGATGGCACATGTGCTGCTTTCTTGCCTTTTCCTGTCACTTTCCAAGTGGTTTTGGCCGTGGGGGCCGGGATGAGCAGAGGAGGGAGAGAAAGAACAGGGAGAAACAGAGAAACCCAGAGCTGGGAGCTGCTGGCTCTGATCCCACATGTGCAGGAAGGGGCTGGAGGCTGCTCCCCGCCTGCACATTGTGGGCACAAATGCTCAAGATTTTCCTGCCATTTTCTCTCCAAGTTGTGTGTGTTGAGTTGCTGCGAAGGATTTTTTGGGAAACAGGGGTGGGCACCCATCAGGATTTCCAGGTCCAGGTCCTGGTGGGGTTCAGAGGTACTGAGGGGTTGGGGACAGCTCGAGGAGCCCTGACAGCTCTGCCACGTTTCTTCTGCTTCATCCACCCATTGAGTCCCCATCCCTGCAGGGATTGGAAAGCCACGTGGATGTGGCACTTGGGGACAATGGTGGGTTAGTGGTGGCCTTGGCAGTGCTGTGATGGGGTGAACCTGATGGTCTCAGAGGGCTTTTCCAGCCTGAAGGACTCTGTGAGTCGGTGATGGCCACCAGGACAGACCCAGCACAACGTGTCCCTGTGCCTGTCACTGGGCCAGAGGCTCCCGCTGTTCCCTGGCACAGGGGGAGCTCAGGATGTGCTCAGTGCTGGGATGTGCTCGTTCCCCAGGATCCCCTCACTCCCCAGGATCCCCCCATTCCCAGGATCCCCTCACCCCCCAGGATCCCCTCATTCCCCAGGATCCCCTCATT
>VXBI01012596.1:23657-38314 GCA_013397375.1 Toxostoma redivivum
TTCCCCGGATCCCCTCACTCCCCAGGATCCCCTCATTCCCCGGATGCCCTCATTCCCAGGGTTCCCTCATCCCGGGCAGTGCTGGGCAGCTGCTCACCCCTGTGCCCACAGATCGCGTCCCTGCTCAAGGACCACGAGCGCATCCAGGCCAGCCAGAGCAGCGCGCCCAGCGATGACGACAGTGACATCAAGAAGATCAAGAAGGTGGGTGGTGCTGGCAGGGGCTGGCACCTGGAGGTGCCCAGCAGGCACGGCAGTCGTGCTCCCTGGGGGTGAAGGAGGTGTCTGAGCAAATTCTTCTGTCAGCAGGGATTTTGGGGTGGGAAATGTGTTCTGCCCCAGTGCCCAGCGTTCCTGGGAGCACGAGGTGTCCTGAGGCTGGCTCCTGCACCGCCAGCCCCTCTGACTCGTGGCTGTCACAGCTTTTATTTTGGCAAAGGAGAGGCCACCATCACCCCGGCAGCGTTCCCACAGGGAGCAGCAGAGCAGCCCCGGGCCCCCCGTGCTGGGAGCTGGGCACAGAGCAGGGCGTGCTGGGGGTGCCCCGTTACACAAGGAAGGATCTTAAATCTCCTTCCACTCCCCGTCGTGGTCTGGGACACCTTCCACCATGCCAGGCTGCTCCAAACCCTTCCACCTTCCCCTGAACGCTTCAGGGATGGGGCAGCCTGTGTTAGTATTTAAATGAGCTGCGGGATTCCCGGCCTGGAGAGCTCAGAGCAGCACATGCAGAGCCAGGGAAGCCCTCCAGCAGTCCCTGCTGTCCCCATGCTGTCCCCATGCTGTCCCCATGCTGTCCCCAACTGCAGCACTGCTCCCTCAGGTGCAGAGCTTCCTGCGGGGCTGGCTGTGCCGGAGGAAGTGGAAAACCATCATCCAGGACTACATCAGGTCCCCGCACGCCGACAGCATGCGCAAGAGGAACCAGGTGGTGTTCAGCATGCTGGAGGCCGAGGCCGAGTACGTCCAGCAGCTCCACATCCTCGTCAACAACTTCCTGCGGCCGCTGCGCATGGCAGCCAGCTCCAAGAAACCGCCCATCACCCACGACGATGTCAGCAGCATCTTCCTCAACAGGTGAGCTCCAGCCCAGCTCTGAGAGCTCTGGGACATCCCTGGAGCTCTGGGAATTCCTGCAGCCCTGGGACATCCCTGCAGCCCTGGGACATCCCAACAGTTCTGGGGCATCCCAACAGTTCTGGGACAGCTCTGGGGCATCCCTGCAGCTCTGGGAATTCCTGCAGCCCTGGGAATCCCAACAGTTCTGGGACATCCCTGCAGCTCTGGGACATCCCTGCAGCCCTGGGACACCCCAGCATCCCAAGGGCTGCCCCTGGGCAGGGATTTGTCTGATTCCTCGTTGTTTACCTCTCGTTCATCTGCCTGTTCTTGGTTTGCCTCAGTCCTTTGTCTTGGTTCCTCTTCCAGTGAAACCATCATGTTTTTGCACCAAATTTTCTACCAAGGCCTGAAGGCACGGATCTCCAGCTGGCCCACACTGGTGCTGGGTGAGTGCTGCCTCCTCCTCCTCCTGGGCACATCAGGCACAGAGTAAAAGCCCCAGAGGGACCGAATGCTGCTGTTCTGGTTCTGGTTCTGCTGGGAGGTGGCACTGGGCCGTGCACAGGGGGGGATCATCCTGGAGAGCATCTCCGTGTCCCATCAGAGCCTCTTCAAAC
This sequence comes from Toxostoma redivivum, assembly GCA_013397375.1. NCBI lineage: Eukaryota > Metazoa > Chordata > Aves > Passeriformes > Mimidae > Toxostoma > Toxostoma redivivum. Next base: position 25,337 of record VXBI01012596.1, read on the forward strand.
TCCAGCGGGGCAGAGCTGGGGGCACAGGAGCACCTGGGGGGCTCTAGGGGGCTCTGGGGGGCTCTGGGGGGCTCTGGGGGGATCAGGGGCTGTGCTGGCCCCCAGCTCTGGGCTGCAGCCCCCCACCCACTGCCCTGCTCTGCCCGCAGCGGATCTGTTCGACATCCTGCTGCCCATGCTGAACATCTACCAGGAGTTTGTGCGGAACCACCAGTACAGCCTGCAGATCCTGGCGCACTGCAAGCAGAACCGCGACTTCGACAAGCTGCTCAAGCACTACGAGGCCAAGCCTGACTGCGAGGAGAGGACCCTGGAGACCTTCCTCACCTACCCCATGTTCCAGGTGAGCACCCAGGCCCCAGGGGGCTGAGGGAGGCGGCATGGGCCATGCAAACCGATGTCCAGCCATGGCAGGGACAGCCCAGCATGGTCCCTGCTGTCCCCATCTGTGGCAGGAGCAGCCCNGGACATCCCTGGAGCTCTGGGAATTCCTGCAGCCCTGGGACATCCCTGCAGCCCTGGGACATCCCAACAGTTCTGGGGCATCCCAACAGTTCTGGGACAGCTCTGGGGCATCCCTGCAGCTCTGGGAATTCCTGCAGCCCTGGGAATCCCAACAGTTCTGGGACATCCCTGCAGCTCTGGGACATCCCTGCAGCCCTGGGACACCCCAGCATCCCAAGGGCTGCCCCTGGGCAGGGATTTGTCTGATTCCTCGTTGTTTACCTCTCGTTCATCTGCCTGTTCTTGGTTTGCCTCAGTCCTTTGTCTTGGTTCCTCTTCCAGTGAAACCATCATGTTTTTGCACCAAATTTTCTACCAAGGCCTGAAGGCACGGATCTCCAGCTGGCCCACACTGGTGCTGGGTGAGTGCTGCCTCCTCCTCCTCCTGGGCACATCAGGCACAGAGTAAAAGCCCCAGAGGGACCGAATGCTGCTGTTCTGGTTCTGGTTCTGCTGGGAGGTGGCACTGGGCCGTGCACAGGGGGGGATCATCCTGGAGAGCATCTCCGTGTCCCATCAGAGCCTCTTCAAACTCCAGCGGGGCAGAGCTGGGGGCACAGGAGCACCTGGGGGGCTCTGGGGGGCTCTGGGGGGATCAGGGGGAATCAGGGGCTGTGCTGGCCCCCAGCTCTGGGCTGCAGCCCCCCACCCACTGCCCTGCTCTGCCCGCAGCGGATCTGTTCGACATCCTGCTGCCCATGCTGAACATCTACCAGGAGTTTGTGCGGAACCACCAGTACAGCCTGCAGATCCTGGCGCACTGCAAGCAGAACCGCGACTTCGACAAGCTGCTCAAGCACTACGAGGCCAAGCCTGACTGCGAGGAGAGGACCCTGGAGACCTTCCTCACCTACCCCATGTTCCAGGTGAGCACCCAGGCCCCAGGGGGCTGAGGGAGGCGGCATGGGCCATGCAAACCGATGTCCAGCCATGGCAGGGACAGCCCAGCGTGGTCCCTGCTGTCCCCATCTGTGGCAGGAGCAGCCCCAGGGTGGTCCCTGCTGTCCCCATCTGTGGCAGGAGCAGCCCAGGGTGGTCCCTGCTGTCCAGGGTTGGTCCCTGCTGTCCCCAGCCATGTCAGGGACAGCTCAGGGTGGTCCCTGCTGTCCCCAGTGCCCCTGTGACCTCTGTCCCTCCCCCTGCAGATCCCCAGGTACATCCTGACCCTGCACGAGCTGCTGGCTCACACGCCCCACGAGCACGTGGAGAGGAACAGTCTGGATTACGCCAAGTCCAAGCTGGAGGAGCTGTCCAGGTGAGAGCTGCGGGTCCCTCCCTGGCTGTGGGACGGGGCCTGACTGCTCCTGGCCAGGGACAGGGCTTCCCAGGGCTCCTGGAGGATGGAATGAGGGCTCGGGGGGCTGGGATGGCTCCCAGTGTCTGCTGCTGTGCTCTGTCCAGGGCTGGTGGGAAGGCACCCAGTGTCTCCACATGAGAATTGACAAAATTCCCTGTTTTTATCCTCTTCCTCCCCAGCCCTTGGACTGGAGTGCTCTGGATATCAATGCCAAACCCATCCCCACACTTTAAGCTCTGTAAAGTTTCTGTCCCTTTCCCCACTCCTGAAGCAGCAGGGATGTCACAGGGGGCTGCTGATGGGGGGGTCTGTCTGCCCTAATCCTGAATTTTGTGATTCCAAAGCACTTTCAGTATTTATTTCAGTATTTATCATCCTGGAGGCCCAGTCTGGGCAGGTGTTGAGGTCACAGGAGCTCCTGGCCTGGCTGGGGGGACACTGCTGCAATCCCCTCGATGTTCCTTCCGTTTTGGTTTTACCTGGGTGCACCCAAAGGGGTTGGGAAAACTTGTGCAGATCCCACCCCAGCCGGGATTTCCTCCTCTCCATCCTCCAGGATAATGCACGATGAAGTGAGCGAGACTGAGAACATCCGGAAGAACCTGGCCATAGAGAGGATGATCATCGAGGGCTGTGAGATCCTGCTGGACACCAGCCAGACCTTCGTCAGGCAGGGTCAGTGCCAGTCCCTCCCTCTGGGGATGGAGCCCCGCCTGTGCTGTGTGCTCTGTGAATTTCAAAACACAACTCACTCACTCCTGAGCTCCCACTGCTCAGAATCGCTCGGTTTGGGCAGCTCTGGCACTGCCAGGCAGTTCTGGCACTGCATGGTGGCTGTCACCAATGCCAGGGGGCAGCAGGAGCTGCTGTCCCCAATGTCCCACCCGGGGGACAGCAGCAGCTCCAGAGCTCCTGGCCCTGCTGGATTGCCCTGGGATGGGGGCACGGGGGGGGCAGGGACCCGGCTGTGCCCCCCCAGCTCTGGGTGCCCCTGACCCGGGGGTGCTGCCAGCCCTGGCTGCCGGGACACGCTCGGGGCTGTCCCGGTTCTGTTCTGGGGCTGTCCCGCTTCTGTCCCAGGGTTGTCCTGGAGTTGTCCCGGTTCTGTCCCGGTTGTGTCCCGGCTCTATCCCGGCTCTGTCCCGGTTCTATTCCGGCTCTGTCCCTGTTGTCCCGGCTCTGTCCCCGTTGTCCCTGTTGTCCCGGGCTGACGGCGCTGTCCCCGCAGGCTCCCTGATCCAGGTGCCCATGTCGGAGAAGGGGAAGATCACCCGGGGCCGCCTGGGCTCGCTGTCGCTGCGCAAGGAGGGCGAGCGGCAGTGCTTCCTCTTCTCCAAGCACCTCATCATCTGCACCCGCGGCTCGGGGGGCAAGCTGCACCTCACCAAGGTGAGCCTGGCGCGGCTCAGTGTCCCGGGCTAGCTCTGCACTCCCGCTTTCCCCTAAAAGCTGCAGAATTCCATATTCAACACCACAGAACAGATTTGGGGATACAGGCATCGTGCAGTCACCCCAAGGCATTGAGTCACGGGAGAGATGAGAAACCACAAAACTTGATGAAAGGATTTCCCCTGATTTGCAGCAGAAATTGACAGTCTGTTCTGGAAGAGCCTGGAACCACAGCCCGGGCTGTCTGCAGCACTCCCTGCTGCTCCCTGGGCTCCCGTGTTTATTTGGGGAAGTTTGGCAGTTAATTGAGCAAGAATCTTACAGAAATTGCTCGTTACTGGCATTAAATTATCAGTTTGAAGAATTACAGTCCGTGGCAAAGAGCTGATAATTGCAACAACAGACTTTGTGAAAATTAAATTTAAAGCTCCTATTAAATAATTTATAAACAAATTAGTTGATCAGTTTGACAAGGAGAACACAGAGATCCCNTGTCCCCGCAGGCTCCCTGATCCAGGTGCCCATGTCGGAGAAGGGGAAGATCACCCGGGGCCGCCTGGGCTCGCTGTCGCTGCGCAAGGAGGGCGAGCGGCAGTGCTTCCTCTTCTCCAAGCACCTCATCATCTGCACCCGCGGCTCGGGGGGCAAGCTGCACCTCACCAAGGTGAGCCTGGCGCGGCTCAGTGTCCCGGGCTAGCTCTGCACTCCCGCTTTCCCCTAAAAGCTGCAGAATTCCATATTCAACACCACAGAACAGATTTGGGGATACAGGCATCGTGCAGTCACCCCAAGGCATTGAGTCACGGGAGAGATGAGAAACCACAAAACTTGATGAAAGGATTTCCCCTGATTTGCAGCAGAAATTGACAGTCTGTTCTGGAAGAGCCTGGAACCACAGCCCGGGCTGTCTGCAGCACTCCCTGCTGCTCCCTGGGCTCCCGTGTTTATTTGGGGAAGTTTGGCAGTTAATTGAGCAAGAATCTTACAGAAATTGCTCGTTACTGGCATTAAATTATCAGTTTGAAGAATTACAGTCCGTGGCAAAGAGCTGATAATTGCAACAACAGACTTTGTGAAAATTAAATTTAAAGCTCCTATTAAATAATTTATAAACAAATTAGTTGATCAGTTTGACAAGGAGAACACAGAGATCCCAGCAGGCACCGATTTTTTTCCCCAGTGGAAGCAGGAGCTGTGTGTGTGTGTCCCCCTCCCCTGGGCTGGGTGTGCCCCCCTTGGGGACATCGACCTGTCCCCATCCCTGGGGTGGGGACAAGGCTGGGGGAACTGCCGGCCTGGGGGGGCCCCAGTGCTGAGCCCCAACTCCTGCCCTGGGTGGGGGCTGTTCTGGGGGGTCAGGGGATCCCCCAGAGCCCCAGGCCTGAGCCCCTGCCCCCCTGCAGAACGGGGTGATCTCCCTGATCGACTGCACGCTGGTGGAGGAGCCCGAGAGCACCGATGAGGACGGTGGGTGCTGGGGAGGAGGAGGGCGGTTGGTCCGTGGGTCCAATTCGGGTGCCAATGGATTCAGGGAATCCACAACTGAGGTTTAATTAGATTAATTATTTACTGTGAACCAAGCAGACCCACACTTAGACAGACCTGACCTTCCTGGGGCAGCCAACAAGCCACAAAAACCTGAATAAACTCACAAAACCCTGAATAAACCCTGACCCACAAAATCCTGAATAAACCCACAAAATCCTGAATAAACCCTCCCTGAAACCAAAGCCCTTGCTGGGATGTGGGGATGGGAAAAGCTTTCCCAATCACTCTGTGGGGTTTTTCTGTTCCAAAGCCAAAACACCAGGACAAGACATTGACCACCTGGACTTCAAGATCGTGGTGGAGCCGAAGGATTCCTCGTCTTTCACCGTGATCCTCGTGGCCTCGTCCAGGCAGGAGAAGGCGGCATGGACCAGCGACATCAGCCAGGTAGGAGCCAGCAGGGAGGGGCTGGGGTTCAGGGTCAGGAGCTGGCACAGGTCCCTGCTGGATTTTGGGGTTCAGGGCTGGCACAGGGCCCTGCTGGGTTTTGGGGTTCTGGGGTCAGGAGCTGGCACAGGGCCCTGCTGGGTTTTGGGGTTCTGGGGTCAGGAGCTGGCACAGGGCCCTGCTGGGTTTTGGGGTTCTGGGGTCAGGAGCTGGCACAGGTCCCTGCTGGGCTGTGGCATCGCTTTGGGCACACTGGGGAGCCCCTGGTTTGCTGTGTGCCCTCTGCCCCACCCCGGGTCTGCACCCCAGGAGCTTTCCTGGCCCTGTTGGGGTGTGGAGACCCGCAGTGAGCTGGGAAATGTCAGCTCTGGACACAGCCAAGCCCTGATCCTCCATCTGCACCCCCCTGTCCCCCCAGTGCGTGGACAACATCCGCTGCAACGGGCTGATGATGAACGCCTTCGAGGAGAACTCCAAGGTCACCGTGCCCCAGATGATCAAGTGAGTGTGGGCAGGGCTGGGACACGGCTCCTGCGGCAGCCAAACCTGCCAGGAGCCCCGGGACCACCGTCACCTCCCCGGGCCTCCCTGTGCGCTCCAGGGGCTGTTCCGGCGGTGATTAGGAGCGGTGATCAGGAATTAATGAGCTGTTGTGTGTGCTGGGGAGGTGGGAATGAAGGGGAGAGTTGAGAGAAAAATACCAGAGGGGGTAAAGGGCCGGAAGGGAGGGGCAGGGGCTGCTGTCCCTGGGGTGCTGGGGTGCAAAGGTGGGACCAGGGGGGCTCCTCCAGCCGCCGGGACGGGGCAGCACGGGGGTGCCAGGCAGGGAAGGGTTTGGTGTGTGCCCATCCACATCCCCCTGCCTGCTGAGCGCTCCTCCCAGCCCGCGGTGTGGATTTCCAGGCTTTGCCCTGGCAGCATTCCCACCCCGATTTCCACGGGGACGCCCTGTACCCACAGGGCTCCTTCCCGCACCGCTTCCCACGGTCTCTTGGTTTCGTTCCAGGCTGGAACCACAGATATCTTGTTTCTCTGCAGGTCTGATGCCAGCTTGTATTGTGATGATGTTGACATTAGGTTCAGTAAAACGATGAATTCCTGCAAGGTCCTGCAGATCCGCTATGCCAGCGTGGAGCGGCTGCTGGAGCGGCTGACGGACCTGCGCTTCCTGAGCATCGACTTCCTCAACACCTTCCTGCACTCCTACCGCGTCTTCACCACCGCCCTCGTGGTCCTCGACAAACTCATCACCATCTACAAGAAGCCCATCAGTGCCATCCCCGCACGGTGAGGCTGCAGCGCTGCCACCCCGGGGCTGTGTCACCGCTGCCCGTGCGCTGTGACAGCCCCACACGGGGGAGGGAGATGAACCCAAGCTCTGCAGTGTCCCCGCTGTGCTGCCCGTGGGGTGGCGGGGCTCATGTCACACCTGGGGGGATCCCTCCTGGGCCGGGCCGTGCCAGCTCAGCCTCTCCCTGCCTGTCCCAGGTCCCTGGAGCTGCTGTTCGCAAACAGCCAGAACAACAAGCTGCTCTACGGGGAGCCGCCCAAGTCGCCCCGAGCCAACCGCAAATTCTCGTCGCCGCCGCCGCTCTCCATCTCCAAGTCCTCGTCGCCCAGCCGCCGCAGGAAGCTGTCCCTCAACATCCCCATCATCACCGGCGGCAAGGCGCTGGACCTGGCGGCGCTCAGCTGCTCCCCCAACGGCTACGCCGGCGTCTACTCCTCCATGGCCCCCTTCAGCAAAACCACTCTGGACATCAACAAGCTCTACGTGTCCAGCGGCTACCCCAACAAAATCCCGGACGAAGGAGAAGCGGCCTCGGAAAAGCAGGAGGAGTCGCTGCCAGGCAAGCAAAGTGAGTCCCTGTGGGTCTGGGGGCTCTGGAGCACAGGGGTCAGTTTGGGTGCGTGCACAGAGAGCTCCTGAGACTTCAGTGATTTTCAATAATGAGACCAAAAGCATCACACAACCCCCCCCCCCCCCACATTAAAGAAAAAACGTGCTCCAAAATACGCCACAGGAGCAGCAGAGCTCTGTCCCTGTCCTGCACATGGTGGCTGCACCCAGAGCTGGAATGGGTCAGACCTCGGGAATGGGGAAGGGCTCAAACGCGGCTGTGCTCGTGTGCAGAGGGTGTGAAGGGTTCCCTGTTCCGCAGGCTCAGAGGTGTCTGTCAGGGAGGAGTCGGACACAGATCCCAACCACAGCGACGAAGCAGAAGCTGAAGCTTCCCCGACGAAATCTCCAACGACTCCCAAGTCCATCAAGTGCAAAAACTCCTCAGGTAACGAGTGGGGTCAGGGAGGTGCCCGTGCAGGGGGGGCTGGCGCTGTGGGGACCGGCCCGGGCAGCAGCCGTGCCCACAGGGCTGCGGGATTTCTCCCCCCGCAGATTTCTCGCTGTTTTCCTACAACAACGGCATGGTGATGACGTCCTGCCGGGACCTGGACAGCACCCGCAGCGCCCTGTCTGCCACCTCCGCCTTCGCCATCGCCACGGCGGGGGCCAACGAGGGCACCCCCACCAAGGAGAAATACCGCAGGATGTCCCTGGCCAGCGCAGGTACTGCCCGAGGGGCTGCCGGGGGAGCCTTCCCACCATCCCCACAGGGATTCCCTCCAGGCAGTCTCTGCGTGGGAAGAGCCCTGCTGGGGGAGCCCAGAGCCCCCAGAGCCCCAGAACCTTCAGAACCACCCGAGCTCCAGAACTCACAGAGCTCCCAGAGACCCCAGAGCTCCCAGAACCCCCGGAATCCCTGGAGCTCCAGAACTCACAGAATTCCCAGAGACTCCAGAACTCCCAGAACCCCCGGAATCCCCAGAGCTCCCAGAGCCTCAGAACCCCTAGAGCCCCAGAACCCCCAGAGCTCCCAGAACCTCCAGAGCTCCCAGAGCCCCAGAACCTTCAGAACCCCCAGAACCCCTAGAGCCCCAGAGTCTCAGAGCCCCCAGAGCCCAGTGCCTGCTCCAGGCTGTGTCCTGGCAGTCTGTGCATGGCCGTGCCCAAGGGATGTGCAGGTGGCCCCAGGTGTCCCCCTGCCCCTGGCACACAGCTCAGGGTGCTGGGGAAGGCGGGTGCTCCTCTGGTGGCCCTGCAGCAGCTCTGAGCCCTTCCTGGGGGCTGTGCCCTGCTAAGGGCCCGTGGCAGTTTCAGGCTTCCCGACGGACCAGCGGAACGGGGACAAGGAGTTTGTGATCCGGAGAGCGGCCACCAACCGTGTGCTGAACGTGCTGCGGCACTGGGTGTCCAAACACTCACAGGTGGGCACCTCCTGCCCTCCCTGCCACCCTGCCTGCCACCGCCAGGAGTTCAGCTGGGGGGCTCAGCCAGGACTCATCTGGGGAGGCAGCTTGGCACTGAGGTGTTGGTGAAGAAAAGGTGATGAAGGAGATGGTGAGGAGCAGGGAGCTGGGATCCCCCAGCAGGAGAGCAGGGGTGACAGGGGTGACGGGGAGGAGGGTCACAGGGGAGCAGGGTCACAGGGGTGACAGGGGAACAGGGTGACAGGGGAGCAGGGGTGACAGGGGAGCAGGGGTGACAGGGGAGCAGGGGTGACAGGGGAGCAGGGGTGACAGGGGAGCAGGGGTGACAGGGGAGCAGGGGTGACAGGGGAGCAGGGGTGACAGGGGAGCAGGGGTGACAGGGGAGCAGGGAGCTGGGGTCCCCCAGCAGGAGAACAGGGGTCACACCCAGTGTTTGCACAGCTGGAGAGCTGGAGCAGCCATCACTCCTGGCTGGGTGCAGAGGAAGGGAAATCTCTGGGTTTGGTGCTGTTGGGATGCTCAGTGCAGGGTCGGGGCACTGGGAGCTGTCCCTGCTGTGCTGTCCCTCCCTGCACTGGTGACAGGGGCAGTGGGAGCACTGGTTGTCACTGGGATGTCCCCCAGCTCTGCCAGGTGCTGGTGGAGCTGGGTGAGGCTGCTGCCTTGCTGTGCTGGGGTTTTGGGGAGGGGCAGCCCCTGCCCAGCGGGGTGGGGAGCAGCTCTGCTGGGATCAGTGCCACCCCCAGCACGGTGACCCTGGTGCTGGCCTTGGCAGGACTTCGAGACCAACGAGGAGCTGAAGTTCCGTGTGATCGGCTTCCTGGAGGAGGTCATCCACGACCCCGAGCTGCTGACCCAGGAGAGGAAAGCGGCTGCCAACATCATCAGGTGAGGGGCTGGGGACAGGAGCTGGCACTTCCTGGCACTGCCACCTGCTGTGTGTGCTCTCACCTGCGGTGTCACCTGGGGTCACACAGCAGGGACTGTGCCGGGGACTCGGGAGGGGCAGGGAGGGAGATGAGGAGGTGGAGGGGTGGTGCTGCTGCACCCAGCTCAGGACAGGGTGGCTGTGACCCCCCTGGTGGCGAGGCTGAACCCAGAGGGTGCTGTGGTGGCCCTGTGGGTGCTTGTGTGACACTGTGGATGTTGAGGTGGCACTGTGGGTGCCGTGGTGGCACTGTGACTCCCATGGCCAGGGGACATGTGTGAGCCCATCTGACCTCGGCTCAGGAGTGTTTTCTCTTGGAAATGAGCAATGGGCTGAGGGTCTCATGGAACACAGGCTGGGAGTTTGAGCTGTGCCCATCCTGCTGCACTGTGTGGGGCTGGTGCTGCTTTCCCAGCTGCTCTAATCCTGTCATTCCAGGACCCTGACGCAGGAGGATCCAGGGGACAACCAGATCACCCTGGAGGAGGTGGTGCAGATGGTAAACACCCCTTCCCTCGCTGCCTGCCCCGCTGCCTTGGGGTGGTGGGAGAGGAGCAGCCCAAGGTCCCTCTGCTGGGAAAACCTTTGTCTTGGGAGCCTGGCCTTGGTTTGTGTTTGTGTTTGGGCTGTGGGAGCTCTGGCTGTGCTCCTGCCTGGTGCCCCCATTGCTCCTGTGTCCCACAGGCCGAGGGGGTCAAGGCAGAGCCCTTTGAAAACCACTCAGCCCTGGAGATCGCAGAGCAGCTGACGCTGCTGGATCACCTGGTCTTCAAGAAGATCCCGTACGAGTGAGTGACCCCGGGGCTCAGGAAAGGGGGCTCTGGTCACCCAGGGCTCACGTGGCTGGGCTGACCCCAGAGGCTGCAAAGCCTTCCTGGGCTTTGCCAGCAGCCCAAGTGCAGGTTTGAGTCCTGGTCCTGTGGTTTCTCTGCTTTATGGGATGTCCCCAAGGTCATCAGCTCAGGGAGACCCTCCCACAACCATCACCCTTCCAACCACATCCATGTGGGCAAAGACCCCGGGATCTGCACCCTGTGCAGATGCAGTGGAGCTTGCAGGGCTTGGGAAATCAAAGCTGACCTGAGCACTGTGGTTTGCAGAGAATTCTTTGGGCAAGGCTGGATGAAGCTGGAGAAGAACGAGAGGACTCCATACATCATGAAGAACACGAAGCACTTCAATGATGTAGGTGCAGCTGCAGGGACAGGGGGGTGGCACCGGGGGTGGCACAGGGGGTGGCACAGGCAATGGCATAGGGAGGATGGCATGGGGAGATGGCACAGGGGAGGCAGCTCAGCCCCCCTGCAGGCTCCTATCAGCCAAGAACACTCATTTTTTACTATAAAATGATAAACCTGTGAATGAAAAAACGAAAACAGGCAGGGCTGGGATGTGTGAGGGTCACAGTCCCACCTGTATGAGGGTCACTGTCCCAGGGCTGGGATGTGTGAGGGTCACAGTCCCACCCGTGTGAGGGTCACTGTCCCACCTGTGTGAGGGTCACAGTCCCAAGGTTGGGGTGTGTGAGGGTCACTGTCCCAGGGCTGGGATGTGTGAGGGTCACTGTCCCACCTGTATGAGGGTCACTGTCCCAGGGCTGGGATGTGTGAGGGTCACAGTCCCACCCGTGTGAGGGTCACTGTCCCACGGACCCCACTGCCTCCTGCCGGGGCTGCTGCAGCACGGGGAGATGTCAAACGCGCCGCGGGGCTGCAGCACACGGAGCTGTGCCCAAACCCACGCCAAAGCCGGGGCTGTGCGTCCCCAAGGTCAGCAACCTGATCGCGTCCGAGATCATCCGCAACGAGGAGATCGCGGCGCGCGTCTGCGCCATCGAGAAGTGGGTGGCGGTGGCCGACATCTGCCGCTGCCTGCACAACTACAACGCCGTGCTGGAGATCACCTCGTCCCTGAACCGCAGTGCCATCTTCCGCCTCAAGAAAACCTGGCTCAAGGTCTCCAAGCAGGTGAGGGAGGGACGGACGGAGGGAGTGAGGGCTCCTCCTGCAGCCGGGGTTTGGTGGAGTGGGTGGAGTTGGGGTTTGCTGGGGTGGGTGGTGTTGGGGTTTGCTGGGGTGGGTGTTATTTGTTCACCCAGGCCCCCACAGCAGCAGTTTTTTTTTTTTTTTTTTTTTGTAGACCAAGGCTCTGATTGATAAGCTCCAGAAGCTGGTGTCGTCGGAGGGCAGGTTCAAGAACCTGAGGGAGGCACTGAAAAAGTGAGTGAGTGGTGCTGCTGCTCCTGTCCACGGCTGCTCCTGCTGCTGTGGGGCCTGAGCTCTGCTCCCTGCATCATTCTGCACTGAAGGCTGTCCTGCTGAGCCAGCACAGGGACCCCCAGGACTGAGCTGCTCCTTTGGGAAGCAAAGGGAGTAAAAGGGACTGCAAAGGGAAAAATCAGACACCAGAGAACAATTTTCCCCATTATTATTATTATCACAGAATCATCAAGTCCCAGAATAGTTTGGGTTGGAAGGGACCTTAAAGCTCATCTTGTTCCACATCTCCCCGTGGGCAAGGCCCCCTCCCACTAGAGCAGGTTGCCCATGGAAGCTTCTGGAGGTCAAAGCTGCCCTCAGCTCATCTCCTGCACCCATGGCTTTGTGAGGGGCACAGCCACAGCTCCTGCTTGTCCTGCTGTGCTGCTGGGGCCCAGAGCCTTCCCTGCAAGAGCCTTCCTGTGTTAGACAGAATCCTTCCAATCCTGCTGCCTGCAGAATTCTCCCCTACCCTGCCCCGAGGTGAGAAACTTTGATTCCTCATTTCTTTCTGGTTTGCTGCTGCAGTTGTGACCCTCCGTGTGTCCCCTACCTGGGCATGTACCTGACAGACCTGGCGTTCATCGAGGAGGGCACCCCAAACTACACCGAGGATGGCCTGGTGAACTTCTCCAAGATGAGGATGGTGAGTGCTCCAGGGCCAGGCTGGGGTGGCGTGGTTGTGGCCAGGTCTGTGTCCCCTCAGCCTTCACCTGCACAGCACCAGGAGGCCACATGTGTCCCCTGCACACACCTGAGGGTGTTCCTAGTGTCTGGAAGAGATAAAAAAGCCTCTGCATGGTGCTGTGCTGGGTGCCCCTGCCCTCCTGGGCGCTGGGACGGGGTCCCTGGCTGAGCACCCGCTGTGTTGTATCCCTGCACAGATCTCACACATCATAAGGGAGATCCGCCAGTTCCAGCAAACCTCCTACAAGATCGAGCACCAGCCGAAGGTACAGCCCCGTCCCCATGGCCGGGGGCACGCCCTGTCCCCACCTCCCTGTCCCATCCCAGCACCCGAGCCTGCAGGAGCTGCAGTCTGTTGGCAGGGGGACAGGGGATGGAGGGGGGGCTCCAGCAGGGCCCCCGTGGCCCCAGGGAGCTGCAGCAGAGGCTTCGCTGCAGAGGCAGCTTTGGTGGGCAGGCTCCGAGGGTTGCAGCCTGGCCATGCTGACAAACAGCTGGCCTCTGCCTGTGCTGGCCACGCGTGTGGTGAGCTGCAAGGGCTCAGCGCCTTCTGTGGCTTGTGCCCCGTCTGCCCGGCTTTGTGTGCCCGGCTCCCGGGGCTCTGTGCCCCCCCATCCCGCTCCCATCCCGCTCCCATCCCGCTCCCATCCCGCCTCATCCCGCTCCATCCCGCTCCCATCCCGTTCCCATCCCGTTCCCATCCCTCTCCCATC
>VXBI01012596.1:46087-62414 GCA_013397375.1 Toxostoma redivivum
GCCGCTCCCGGTGCCGGTGCCGCTCCCGGTGCCGGTGCCGCTCCCGCTATCACCATCGGCGATGAGTGGGATGACATCGACGACTTTGACCTGTCGGGAATCGAGAAGAAGTTTTCTCGGCCGCCCCTGGTGTCCCCCAAGGGGCTGCGAGCTCCCCGCAAGGCGCCCCCGCGGCCGAGCCCCCGGCCGGCCCCGCCCGGTTCTCCCGAGCAGCGCCCCGGCTCGCAGAGCTCCGTGATCTGCATCGAGGACTCGGCTCCGTGCGGCGGCAGCAGCCGGGAGTCGCCGGCTGAGCCCCGGCGGGATGCGGGCAGCGCAGGTAACGGGCTCTGTGCAGGTACACACACCTGAGCTGGGCTGGAGTGTGAACACAGACCTGTGTGTGCACCCAGGGGCTGGGCAGGAGCAAACGGAGCTGCGGGCTCGGGCTGGCACTCAGCCCTGGTCTCGTTTCGGGCCCTGGATTCCCGTTCTGCTGGGGCAGGAGTAGCAGCTGCTCGTGTGCTGGAGTTACAGAACTCCCCACACAGCATTCCTGAAATGATCAATAACTTATAGGGATGTTATGGAGAGAAGGGCACTTAGAAAATTCACACGGGAGAGACATAAAGCCGTATTATACCTAAATGAAGTGTTAAACCAGAAAAAGTGATCTTTCTCCATTTTTGACACAAACATAATAAACACCACAAAAGAACTCCAACCCTCAGTTGTGATCACAAAATCCCTGCCTGGCGTTGCTTTGGCAGCTCTGTCCCACAGAACTGCTCTATTTTAGATTCTTTACCTGCTGTGTTTTAAAACTTTGGGCCTCTATTTGGGAAATTAACATGTTTATGCAACTGAAGAATATCAGAGAGTGTTCTGGGATGCTGCCCTTACACTGAATGAAAAGATTTATGAACTGTATTTCTGTCATAGTAGTTTGTTGTCTCTTCCTTTCTCTGTGGAATTAATTTTAGTAGGTTAATGATACTGACCTTTCTTTGTAGGATTTGTCTTTTAAGACACAATAAATATACATTTACCTTCCAATTCCAGTACAGGGACAGTGCCAGCTGATGAGTCTGTATTCTTTTAAGGCTAGGATTTAATATAGTAGGAGCTTTTTATAGGAATAGGTCTTTATATAAATACTTTTTATAGAAAACTATTGCAGAAAAATAGACCTCTTCAGTGTTTCACTTCTTCCAGGACTAGCTTAGCTGCATCAGTTTTGCACTTAAATGAAGGTTTGTGAGGATTCATCAGTCTCCTTTTAATGAGGGGAGAAAAGGGAGCAGTAAGATTTATCTTTAAAAGTCAGGAACTGTATCAAACGGGTGTTTTGAGATCTGGCTGCTGTTTTTCCCCCCCTCTGTGGCAGGCCGAGTGTGCAGTGTCACCAGCAATATCAGTGCACTTCTCTTGCAGCTGCTGAAGGGGGTCAGGAGCAGCAGGGGCCTGGGAACAGCCCCCCGGGTCTGGATGGGCCCACCTGGCCACTGGCAGGTGCTGAGCTGGAGGAGGACGACCTGGACATCATCCCCCCCTCCCCTGAGGAGGAGCTGCCTCCCTTCTCCCCCTCTGGACACAGTGCCAGGTAATCAGAGTTCACTGCTGAAAGAACAGAAAAGTACCAAAACCCACCCAAAACTCCTGCTTGTGAAAGGTACAGACTGAGCTTGTGTCTGTGCTGCTGGGCAGGTGAATGCTTAATGATTGGCAGCTGCAATTAAGGCTTTATCAAATACTGGTTTTATGGCTGATGTCTTAGGTGGCTTTCACTTCAGAAAAAAGCAGAGTTGCTTTTGTAGTGGGATGGGGGGAAATTGCTGGGGCAGGGTTCCACACACTGGTACACAGGATGAACGACTGCTCTGTTGAGGTTCTGCCTGGGCCTCCAGGAATTTATCTCTTCCACACATCTTAAATCCCACTGTCCCATGGAAATGCCTCAGTTTACAGGTATCTGTACTCTAATGGCTTTTTCTTCTGCTGTTAGCAGTGTTTTCAGAGACTCTCCCACTGGTGGAAGATGCTCAGCTGGCAGCTCTGAGGCCAGGCAGGAGAAGGTTCCCACCACACCTCCTGCAGGTGATCCCAGTGCAGGGGATTCAGGTACACAGAATGCTTTGGAATTCCATATCTCTGATTCTGGGGATAGTTTGCAGCTATTTATTATCCTGTGTAATCCAAGAGAGTTAACTGACAGATGGAGAATTAACATCTGTAGATGGAGAGTTGACATAAATCACTGGATTATTGACAGATAATAAAAGACAAGGGCAAAATTATGTAGGTTCATTGAGTTCCTGCACACAGAAACACATTCTTTATGCAAATGGACTAAGAATATATTGGAAATAAATTGTTTAGAGTGACTTACTGCAAAGTACTGTCCTCTGGGAGAGTGGTATCCTCATGACAGCAATGTGATGGAAATGACAGTGCTGAACTCCCTCCCTGTGCCAGGTGTGCCAGGTGTGCCAGGTGAGGCCGTGCCCGTGGCCCCGCAGCTGCTGAGAGCCATGGAAGCCATCTGTGAGCTGGTGGATGCCATCCCCCTGCAGGAGCTGCAGGCCCTGGGCTGTGCCAGAGCCCTGCTGCAGCACAGGGACCTCAGGTAAGGAGCTGCCTGCAGGTGTCCCCAGCACTCTGCAGAACCAGGCAGGAGGGAATTAGAGCGCTGGAATTGCTGAGGGAGGCAACAGGATAGCCCAAAGTGCTGCCAGGGTCAGCAGTCCTGTGTGCTGGATCCCAGAAATCTGAGGGGTTGAGCTCTCTGTGCTCTCAGGTACAGACCCCTGGAGAACACTGCTCTGGAGACAGCTTCTAAATATGAGTGGTGAATAGAAATCACGAGTGTGTGGTGAATTAGGAGTTGTGCTTTCACAGGGTGATGGCTTTTAAAAACATGATTTGGTTCAGGCATACTTTTAACTTCAGGTTTTTCCTCTAAGGATTTATTTTTTATATTCCACCTTGCCTGGATCTGTTCCTTGCTTTTAGGAATTCTTTTATTTTATGTCTGTAGAGATGATATCACGATTTTGTCATTGGTTTCTTCTGGTGGTATTCTCTCTCCCCTAGATTTGTTTGAAATCATTTTCAAACATGGTGACTCAGAACACGATGGAACCACCATATGTTTATATGTTTAATAGCAGTGAGACAGAACTGTTTAATGAATGTTGTAGAACCTGGTAAATCATTGCTTGTGACTAAATGTAATTTTTTTCCTTTCTCCTTCCCTTGTCATCTCTTCCAGGAGAAGATTGCTGGCTAATTCAAATCCTGTCAGTTTGAAGCAAAATGGCACAAACACCACTTTTCCTAGGAGCTGGAAGTGTCCCGTGGAGCAGAGCCCTCGTGTGTGTCCTGGTGCAGGTTCTGGCCCAAGCTGGAGCTTCAGTTCTGACAGAAACTCCCCCAAACCCACAAACCTGCCATCGGTGCTTTCTGCTCATTCCAGCAACTCTTCAGCCAGAACCAATCACACCCTGGACAGCCCTTGTGCCTCCAGGCAGAGAGCTGAGGAGCTGCCCTGTGCCAAGGGCAGCAGCTGGGACCAGACTCCAGGAGGCAGGGCTGGGAGCCTGCCCCTGAGCAGCACAGCCCTGGGGGCTCAGGGCACAGCTCCCAGGGCTCTGGGGGCTCAGGGCACAGCTCCCAGGCCTCTGGGGGCTCAGGGCACAGCTCCCAGGGCCAGCCCTGCAGGAAGCAGCTCAGGGACAAACGACCCTGACCTGGACCTGGATCTCATTGACATCGATGACTTTGATGAGGACTGGGAGAGCCCCGGGGCTGCTCCAGCCCCACCCACACCTGTCCCACAGGGGCTTCCTGCCACGTCCCTCCTGTCCAAGATCATGTCCAGAGCCAAAGGCTCTGTGGGAGCCAGTCCTGCTGCTCCAAAGCCAGGCCTGCTGATGGCAACAAAGAACCATCCAGGTGAATTATGCTCCTCAGGATTATTGGGTTTTTCCATTCCTGAATTCTTTTCTCACACGAGGGCACCATGTGTCAAGTTATTCATGAGTTTAGTCTTCAAAGAAACAAGAGAAGTTGTTGGTAGCTGTAAAGTTGTTTATTGCAGAAGCACATCAGTCTCAAAAGCAGAGTCCAGAATGTTAAAGTCTGTGTTAAAGTTTTCTGGCATAGAGTCCCAAGTATTTATTTTTAAATCTAAGACCAAGTAACTGCTACAGATCACATCAATGCCTTTTGTTTCTCTGGAAGTTTCTTTTGGTTCCTTTTTAGCAAAGTCATCTTGGGTTTGTTTTTTTTTTTTCCTCTGAATGATGCCAAAGTTGAATATTCCCTTCCTGTGCAGGTTTCAGGCTGCTGGAGGATGAAGCTGCTAAAATTGGAAATGAGAGTGTTTCTGTGTTGTAGTTAAATAATGATTCTGCAGTTTGTGATTCAAAGCTGTACAATGGTTTTTGCTGCAAAATGTTCCAAAATGGGTTTGTGGAAGCAAACTCAGTGCCCCTGGGGCCCAGTGTCACTTCAGGTTAATGCAGGGATAGGCTGGCAAAAGGGGAGGTGAAAATCAGAGTCACAGAATGGTTTGGGGTGGAGGGGACCTTAAATCCCACCCAGTGCCAGCCCTGCCATGGCAGGGACACCTCCCACTGTCCCAGGCTGCTCCAGCCTGGCCTTGGGCACTGCCAGGGATCCAGGGGCAGCCACAGCAGCTCTGGGCACCTGTGCCAGCCCTGCCCACACACACAGGGAATCATTTCTTCTATAACTTGATGTCATAACTTACTGTAATTACATTTTTTTGTCTCCCAGATCCAGTGGTTCATAACCCTGCCCTG
The DNA here is from genome assembly GCA_013397375.1 of Toxostoma redivivum. Classification (NCBI taxonomy): domain Eukaryota; kingdom Metazoa; phylum Chordata; class Aves; order Passeriformes; family Mimidae; genus Toxostoma; species Toxostoma redivivum. Next base: position 50,893 of record VXBI01012596.1, read on the forward strand.
GAGCGTTTCAGGGGTATGAAATTTCCCCACTCTGCAGAAATGATGAATATATTTCACAAGAAGTTTGGGTTGCACTGTTTCAGGACAAACCAGCTGGAGGCCATCAATGCTGCTCTGCTGGGGGAGGATTGCTTCATCCTCATGCCCACAGGTATGTGGGGTACAGACCAGCAGCTCCTTTTGCAAGCTTTTCACCTGTGCTGCTGGAATTCTGTGCCTGCAGGATTTCAGGAGTATTGTTGCTGGGGTATTTTGAGTGAGGGGATTGAATTTCTGCCTTCCTTATTCCCACAGTAACCCTTTCTTACCCTACAGGTGTTGGTAGAAATATATTGCTTCCAAAAATGCTGTAAAATGGGAATAAGAAATAGGCCTCCATCCCTTTTCTCTTGATGTCCAACACTTGCTGTGTGTGTCTCATGCTCACAGGAGGTGGGAAGAGCTTGTGCTACCAGCTCCCAGCCTGTGTCTCTGCTGGGGTCAGCATCGTTATTTCTCCACTGAGGTCGCTCATCATCGATCAGGTCCAGAAGCTGAAGACTTTAGATGTAAGTTCCAGCAGCTTTATTGAGTGAAACTGCAGGTAACTGGATTAGAAATCTGAAATCTTACAGCAAATCTTGTGTCTCCCGAATATAAACTGCATAAATTGATTAGCTGGACACTGTGAATGGCACAGGAAGTTGCCTGGGAAGAACTAAATTGGATGAACTCCAATATCTTGGCAGTGTGACCGCTGGATTTATTGCTGCTCCTGGTGGTTGGTGTTAGAGCTGTGTTTTTCAAAGCAGCTTCTGGCTCTGAGATCCTGAGAATTGTAATCACTCACCTAGACAGGGACAGCCTGACTGCAGCAGAAATGAGCCCTGAGAGTCCCTGAGTTAGGGGGTTCTGAGGGTGCTAAACATCTTTGGAAACATGACCCACAGAGCAGAAATGCAGGTGCAGGAGATCAGAGAAGCCCAGAATGGTTTGGGTTGGAAGGGATCCTGCACTTCACCTTGTTTGACCCCTCAGCACGGGCAGGGACACCTTCCCCTGGCCCAGGGTGCTCAGATGTGTTCCCAAACCTGTGTTCCCAAGGCTCACTGCTTAGGAACTGCTTTGGAATGGGAGGTGGGGCTGCATCTGGAGGTACTTCTGTTTTGCATGTAATAAAACTCTATATATAATTTTTAATACAGATTGCTGCAACATACCTGACTGGTGACAGAACAGATGCTGATGCCTCAAAAATCTACATGCAGTTGTCAAAGAAGGACCCTGTGATAAAGCTGCTGTATGTCACCCCTGAGAAGGTCTGCACTTCATCTTCAGTTGTAAAACCATGGGGGCTATGAGGGGTTGCTGTGGGGAGCTAGAAAACTGCACTCAGAGTGGGCTTCTGGGGAAAAAATGCTGGGTTTTAGGTAACTCATTAAGAATCTCTGTGGATGTAGCTAGTTTCAGTCAGTAATTAGCCAAGAATAAAAACTGACTATGTCTGCAAAATGTAAATTCCTAAAACAAGCTCCCAAGCCCACCTGTTTCAATCTACCTTGATACACATTAGTGTTAATCACTGTCCAGTGGCTGCTCAATCCAGACTGCTCTGAATGGGGTAATACAGGAAAAACACAGCATGGTCAGGGTGGTGGGAGATTGTCAGAGCCTGCCTTGGGCTGCAGTGTATGCTGCCTTAAAAATATATTACTGCACAGGAGCATTGTGAGAGGGAGCTGATTAGTGTGCTGATTGTGTTTCTCTCCTCAGTGTTATTTTTCCCTCTGTTTCCTGACATAAGTCATTTAAATTTACTGAAATTTCCTCAGAATGAGGGGCCTTGGGACAGGTGATGCCAGAACCTGGTGAATCCCACACCAGCTGCTGGCTTAGAGCACAGCTGGCTGTGCCTTGAAGCCTCACCTGAGCAGTGCAGGGGGGTTCTGCAGCCCAGCACAGTTGTTTGTGTGCTCTCAGCCAGGCCAGCTGGCACTCCTAGCCCAGGTTTTGGTTTCCTTTGGCACTGTGCTGTGTCCCAGGTGTGTGCCAGCAGCCGCCTGATGTCTGCCCTGGAGAACCTCTACAACAGGAAACTCCTGGCGCGTTTTGTCATCGACGAGGCCCACTGTGTCAGCCAGGTAAAACCTCCTGTGTGTTCAGGGAGGCCTTGGGTTTGGCTTTTATACTTTTCAGAATCTCTGCTGCTGAGTGTGTAACTCTGAAACCTCATATGAGGTGTTAGTGAGTTCTCTTCACAGGGGAGTTGGACAGAACAATTCCTTCCTAGCTAGAGAATCAAGGACCCAAAAAGCAGAAACAATGGTGAGGGAAAGGGGCCAGGAGGCTGAGACTTCATAGCCTGGGGCTGTGGTTGAATCATTGACCCCAAGATGAACCAAAACTTATAAAAGTGTAAAAACTCATGACCAGGCTCCATCTTGGGTTTGATTTGATGTAGCCCCAGCTGGGCTCTTGCACTGCCCAAGGTGCATCCTTTCAATAAATTCCTGTTTTATTCCTCTTGCTCTGCCTAGTCTCTGTTCCAGCTCAGCCTTTCCAGGCAGCACCAAAGGACTGACTTGGAGCATTTCACACCTGCATTTTTTGTTGTCCCCGCAGTGGGGCCATGACTTCAGGCAGGACTACAAGCGGCTGAACACGCTGCGCAGGAGGTTCCGCTCCGTGCCCATGATGGCCCTCACTGCCACTGCCAACCCCCGTGTGCAGAAGGACATCCTCAACCAGCTCGAGATGCTCCAGCCACAAGTGTGAGTTGCTCAGCAAGTTTCTGAAACTGTTCGTTTGTGCCGTGGAAATTTTGGGTGGAAAACTTGGTGAGGTAAAAAAAAGCATCACAGGCCTGTCTGAAATGCTTGTGGGGCTGTATCTGATGAGGTGAAATTAAATTAAATGCATGCATGGAATTTAATGGGAGGTAGATAAAAATATTAACATAAGAAACAAAAAAAAACGTGCCAAGCCCTTCCTTGCATGATGAAGGAAGCTGTTTAACATAACATAATTATACCCATAAGGCTGACAAGCACCATGAACTGTCACATTGCAGGTTTACAATGAGCTTCAACAGGCATAACTTGAAATATGATGTGTTGCCCAAGAAGCCCAAGAAGGTGGCGATGGATTGCTTGGAATGGATTAAAAAATATCACCCCTGTGAGTACTGAGCAGCATGGTGCCCACAGCCTTCTCAGGAGCCACTTCTCAAGGCACTAAAAGCTTTTATGGTGCTGTAATAATGATACATTTACCAGAAAAGCAAGATGGAGGTAAAGTGATGTCATTGAATATGGGAATCAGATTTATGTGCATTCTAAAGTTGAGAATTTAGGTTAAGATGGAACAGTAAATTATGATGATGCTCTTGAAGAACTCTTCTGCCAGAGCTTTTAGGATCATGTCTTCAGAGCATAAAGGTCACCCAATATCTTAATTGTTTCATTGTGTTGGTCTGCCTATCTGCAGTTCCCCTTGAAGCTGTCTTCAGAGATTCCCATCTTTCCAGGCTCACTTTGGAGTCCTGCAGCTCCTGCTGCTGGAACTGGATTACACCAAGCTCCCTCAGAGCTTCTCCCATGCTGTACCCTCAGAGAGCATTTACTGAACTGCTCTAACTCTTCAATTATATAGGTTTTGTTCATGTATTCTAAATCCTGAGATTGCACATTGATGAGGAAAATATTTCTTTATTCCACCTCACCAAAAGCCCAAAAAGACTGTGTAGGAAAAACTGTCAAGACTATCTGATATTAATAAAATAAGTTGTCTAGTGAAGCAGTTCTATCTTTACTCTTATCTTTATTCCGATGGGGAGAGGTCAGTATCTGCTTGGCAGGTTGAGCAGGGACAGGAAATAAAACTGTATTGTAGTTGAAGCTGGATTCCCCTGTGTTTGCAGATGACTCTGGGATAATCTACTGCCTGTCCCGGCACGAGTGTGACACCACAGCAGCCATCCTGCAGAAGGAGGGGCTGGCTGCCCTGGCCTACCACGCTGGCCTCACTGACTCCAACAGGGACCTGGTGCAGCAGAAGTGGGTTAATCAGGAGGGATGCCAGGTGAGGAGGAAAAGGGAGGAAAGTCCGGGCACTTCTATCCCTCTTGGCCTGGGGAATAATAGGGAGGTTGTGCAGTGTTATCACCAATGTCTGCAGTATTGAATAACTGATCCCAACAGATCTGCTGGGCACAGCTGCCACCTTTCACTGGCAGTTCTGTCAATAAAGGTTGTAGCACTACCCCAGCAGGGAGGACCTGAGCAGTGCAGGGCTTCAGGAACAGCTCCTGGCACACTGCTGAGCAGAGACTGGAATTTGGGGTTTCCCAGTGTCTGGAGTGGCTCCTCTGGCAGGAGGGGAGGTTGTTGCTGTGCTGCACTTGTTCTGCACTGTTACAGCTGAAATTCTGGGCACTCCAGGTTTCCTGATCCTGGTCACTGGTGTGCTGTCCATGCAGTGCTGCAGGAGTTATGTCCATAATGTGTGTCTGGAGCACGTGCTGTCCTTCCCAGGTGATCTGTGCAACCATTGCCTTTGGGATGGGCATCGACAAACCCGACGTGCGCTACGTGATCCACGCCTCCCTCCCCAAATCCATCGAAGGTTACTACCAGGAGTCTGGCAGGGCTGGCAGGGATGGAGAGATGTCCCACTGCCTGCTCTTCTACAGCTACAGTGATGTGACCAGGCTGAGGAGGCTCATCCTGAGTGAGTTGTCCCCTGGGAGGTGACATTACAGCACTCACATTGTCGCTGGTCTCGTTTAGCCTGAGTTCTGTTTCACAAGTGCCATGGATAGTTCAGTATTGCAGGGAGGAGAGAACTGGGAGTTCTTACTTGGGTAGTTTTCATTCAGGTGGTAGGAGCAGGATTTTTGTCACTTGTACTTAATTTTAGTCAAAACCACTTTGGTTTTATGGAATTGTTAAGGTTGGAGAAACCTTTAAGATCATCAAATCCAACTGTCAGACCACCTCCACCCCCCTGTTCATCACTAAAACATGTCCTCAAGTGCCACCTCCACATATTTTTTTAGCACTTCCAAGGATGTTCCATTCAGGGCATCCTGTGCCTGGGCTTTGCTACCCTTTCCATGAAGAAACTTCTTGATACGTAATCTAAACCTCTCCTGACACAACTTGAGGCCACTTCCTCTCATCCTGTCAGGCATACCCTTCTCTTGACTTTTGTCATTCTAGGCTTATTTCCCTTCTCCAGTTCTCTAAAACTTCAGTGATAAAAGCTGTCCTACATCTGTTCTGTACAAACTTGCTCATCTTTTCTTAAGCAAAGCCAATATTGTGGGTTTTTTAAGCAGAGCCAATATTGCATTTTTAGCAAAGCCAATATTTTGGGTTTTTTAAGCAGAGCCAATTTTTTTCACAGTCCATGAAAACACAGAGGTGGAGCTTTAACAAACCATTGGATTTGCTGTGTTTCAGTGGAGAAGGATGGGAACAGCCACACGAGGCAGACCCACTTCAACAACCTGTACAGCATGGTGCACTACTGTGAGAACGTGGTCGAGTGCCGCCGTGTCCAGCTGCTTGCCTACTTCGGGGAGACCAGCTTCAACCCCACCTTCTGCAAAGATCACCCTGAAGTGACGTGTGACAACTGCAGCAGGAAGAAGGTAAACCCCACAGGTTTTATTTGTGGTGGTGTTAAACTGAATTTGTATTTAGTTGCATCAAAAAGGAGTTACGTGACCTTTGGGAAGGCAAATGGAGAAAAGGAATAAAAGGAATAAAAGTCCTGTGTTTTTGGGATGCTTCCAGGTATTTAACCATGAACTTGTGGTGCTCCTGTTCCTGTCAGAGGTATAGGGATGTTCCCTGGAGGAGGCAGGAGCTTAGATCAGATCCACTATGGGGAAATCCCTTCAGCTCCTGTCCTGGTTTTTATGGGGCAGCTTTGTGCTGCCAGAGCAGCATGAAAGCCACATTAGGTGTGCACTGCTGAAGGGGATCCAGACATTTGGGTTATGCAAACTTAGTGGCAGGAGCAGAAGGAAAGGCAGCTGTGGAGCCTGACAGGGAAGGGATCCTGATCAGCTTTGTACCTTTGGATTTTGTTTCTCAGCTCTGTGTTTGAAGCATTCCCTTATACAGCTGTGATTGGAACCAAATTTGAGCAGGATAATGCATATTTAGTCTCATTTTAATGTGTTTTCCAAGTGTAAGTTCTAGAGCGTGGCAGGATAATTACAGGAATGCTTCCCAAATGATTTATCTTGATTCCCAGTATTTACCCAGCAATCTTGCACCTCACTCTACACAAATAGCCCCAGGCAGATTATATGCAGTCAGCTGGACTGGTTTTGTGTTCCCATATCCAGAATCCCTGTGACTGGACCACTGTAGGTCACTAACTGGGCAATGGTGGTTTCGTATTTGGAACAGCTCAGTTCACAGCTGGGAGAAGCTCAGCACTGCAAGCTGAGGCTGTCAGGAACACCTTGGGCTGGGGCAGGAACATGAAATGGCACATCCCAGCGAGGTGTGATTTGCAGGATTACAGATCCAGGAACGTGACCCAGGATGTGAAGAGCATCGTGCACTTTGTGCGCGAGCACTGCGGCCAGGCCAACGGCAGGAGGAACCCCGGCGCTGGCAGGTACACCCTCAACATGATGGTGGACATCTTCTTAGGTGAGCCTGTTCTCCCAGAAACTCCTGAGTAACCTGCTGCACAAATCCCTGAGCAGGGATCAAGAGGGTTGTGCAGTGCCAGCAGGCCTTTAAAAAAACGTGTATTTTGCAAAGTTATCTTCCCAAGGATCTCTTGGTGGTAAGTGATCCAAAAGAAAGGAAACGGAAGAGTTAATTAATTTCAGGTTGCTATAGTGATAATATTGGTTTTCCAGTGTTTAAAGGCATTTTTGAATGTGAATAGACAGCCTTGGGAATCTCCCACAGGTCTGTAAATGTGTGTACACAGGCTTTGTGAGCACGGGCTCATCCTGTGCTTTCTGTTCACAGGTTCAACGAGTGCCAAGATTCAGTCTGGCATATTTGGGAAGGGGGCTGCCTATTCCAGGCACAATGCTGAAAGGCTGTTTAGAAAACTGGTCCTGGACAAGATCCTGGATGAGGATTTGTACATCACAGCTAATGACCAGGCAGTGGCATACGTCATTCTGGGAGAGAGAGCTCAGGCTGTGCTGGATGGGTCCCTCCAGGTGTGGAACTGTTCAGTTTCTTGAAGGCATTGTTTTAAGGAAGGTGCTGCAGTTTTCCTTTAGCATATCCCCTCAGGTACTTAAACACAGTTTTCCTCCAGCTGAACTAACATATGGTAAATGCAAGGAACAGAATCCAACACGTGTGATTCCTAGCCCAGTGTTCCAGTAATAATGTTGTTGGGCAAAAAGTGAGTTTGAGAGGCTTGGAGAGATTTAAATCTTTCTCTTCTTCATCACCCATCTGATTCCTGATGGACAGTGAAGGAAAGTTCTGACCCCCACAGAAAGATGGCTAAGAGGGAAAGGAGGACCAGCACTCCCTTCTTCATTTTCTATTTTTTTTTTCTCTTAGTCGTTGGTGGGATCTGATGGAATAGGCACTTCATGAAGGTCATGGAACAGTCCCAGGTTTCTTGAGGCAACACCTCCTCTGCATTAGTGCTGTGTTTGGAGCAGGACAGAGCCCTCAGCATTTCCCAGTGACCTCTGAAGCCAACTGGGCTCTTTTCCCTCTCTCTAAACTCTGCCAGCTTGTTGTATAAGAAACTTGAGTGTGGTTGAGCAGCTTGTAAAAATTTATCTCAAAGTGTATACTGTGTAAACAGCTTCTTGTGGTCCATCAAAGGATTCTTTCTGTTTGCTGCCCTGTGTTCTGTGTTACCAGGCAGGGTGTGCAGGAACTCCCTGGCAGGAGTTATGGGTGGCTGTTTTCACAGGTGGAGTTCCACGAGACAGAGAGTGCCAGTGCCATCAGAAGGCAAAGGGCTTCCATGGCAAAGATGTCCCAGCGGGAGGAGGTGGTTAAACAGTGCCTCAGTGAACTTACAGACACCTGCAAAACCCTGGGCAAAGTCTTTGATGTGCATTACTTCAATATTTTCAGTACTTCCACCCTAAAGAAAATAGCAGGTATGGTCAGGTTTCTCAGAAGTCCTTTGGGGCTTCTGCATGGAGGGGCACAGAAAGGAATTGATTTCCTTCAGGGTATCTTTATGAAAAGTTATTTGTTTGACATGTCTGAGGGGTGCTTTGTTGTGTTGCAGAAACCTTGTCCTCAGACATGGAGGTGTTGCTGCAGATCGATGGTGTCACAGAAGACAAGCTGGAGAAATATGGTGCAGAAATCATTAAAGTGATGGATAAGTACTCAGAATGCTCCTTCCCAGGTGGGCTTTGTACTCAGCATGTCCTTCCTGTCCAGTGCCTTTCTCTCCTCCTCTAGCAGATGTTTGATTCAGAAGTTACCATGATTTAATCACAAATAACTAATTCTTCCAGTTCAATAATTCGAAAAGGGGGCAGTCACTTTCAGAACACACCAAAGTCTTTCTGCCTTCCCACTAGCTAAATTCAGGGTATCTCTGAAAGTCTGAGGCTGGGGCAGTGCAGAGGAGGGGAAGCACAGCCAGGACAGATGTTTTGATGGCAGCAGTGTGTTCTGGTGCAGTCTGGCTGGTTCCCTGACTGATTTTCCCTCCCTGCCTGTGTGCAGAGGATGCTGCTGGCCCAGGTGTGGACACAGCCACGGGCAGCGCCGGCTCTCTGGGCAGCGATGCAGAGGCAGAGGATGCAGGTACAACCTCCAGCTATTTTGGCAAAAACACAAACCAGAGGAGGAAAAGGAAGCGGCCACCAAACTCCAGGGACTCCAAGAGGAAAAAGACGAGTGCTGGTGGCAGCCAGCAGTTCCAGCCCAGAGGGTACGTGCATGGGGTCAGAACTGCTCTGCTGTGCTTTCCTGCAGGTTTGCTTTCAAAAGCTGCTGAGGAAGGATATTTAACAGTTGTTCTCACACTTGACTGCCACAGGCTAAGCAGGGAACACTACATTTCAGTGTTCTGCCACAGCCAGCAGGCTCACCAGGATCCTTGCTTGAAATCATAAAGAGACCTTAAAACTTTGAACATTTGATGGAATATTTGAATTTCAGCCCCTTGTTAATTCAGATTCTCTCTCTGATTGTATCATGCAAGGGAACACTTGCATCTGCTGTTGGTTGGTGTTGAGCTTCTAAGGCAGATCTGCCCCTTCCCAAGGATTTTCCCTTCCCTGCCCCATTTTTCTTCACTCTTCTCCCTGGTTTTTGTAGCAAATGATTTTCCCAGCCCAGCAGGTTTTGTCCCACCCTTGGCACTTTCCCATCTACTGCAATATCTGTCATTGGCTGCTGCTGCCTCTGAAGTGTCACTTGCTGTTGCTGCTCACCCTTGGATACATCCCAGAGCAACAGCTGTACTGTTTGCATTTCAGAGGTTGTTTGAAGCCATGTGCGTTAAAAAAAAATAAATTTTACAAAATGAGAGCGTAGTCCTCTAGAAGATGCAGTGGTGGTGCCTGTGTGAGCACAGGCTGCAGGGCCAGGCCAGGTGACACAGGGGTCTCACACACCTTCTCTGTTTTTTGCAGTGGCTACAGCAGGTACAGAAGGACCAAGAAGGTGCCGAGCTCCAAGGCTGCAGCTTCCTCCGGTGCCAGCTCTGGGTCTTACATTGGTGGCACACAGGGAGCTGCTGCAAAGCTGGCCATGATGGCACTGCCCAAACCCAAATCCAGGAGCTTCCTTCAGCCTTCGTATTCCGTATTTTAACTGAGGAACGCCATTACTGGATCAATTTCTCCAATATGGAATCATTGTTTACAAAATTTTTGTTTCATTTGCTGCTGCTAAACCTTCTGGGACTTGTGTATTTGTCAGTACAAAAGCTCACATGAAATAAATATATTTTAACTTGTCAGTTTATTTGGGCCCTTCTATTTGTGAGTGGTTCTAGAAACTGTCCTGTTGGTGACACTCCCCCTGTGATCCTGCTTTACAGCTCCCTCAGGGACATGGTCAGGACCACAGGTGCTGGGGGCTGCATGTCCCCAAAGCTGTGGCTCCTCTGTCCTTGCTGCAGAGCTGGGCTGCTCCTCTAGAAAGGGTGAGAAGGAAAAAGGTAAGCAATGTTTTTAACTTTCCCCTCTGACTCCCCACATCCTGGAATTGGGAGTGCCTAACCCTGCCCTGGGTGTGTTTTTTTTTTTTTTTTTCAGTTAGCAGGTTTTTTTTCTTTTTAAACCGTGATCTTGTCAGTGCCATGGCACAGGGTGTGGGAGCAGCCCTTGGCCCTGCTGTGCTGCCGGCCCAGCCATGGCGGTGCTGCTGCGGGCCCTGAGGGGCGGCTGTGCCCTCATGGCTGTGCCCTAAAGGCTCTGAGAGGCGGCTGTGCCCTCATGGCTGTGCCCTAAGGGATCTGAGAGGCAGCTGTGCCCTCATGGCTGTGCCTTAAAGGCCCTGAGAGGCGGCTGTGCCCTCATGGCTGTGCCTTAAAGGGTCTGAGGGGTGGCTGTGCCCTCATGGCTGTGCCCTAAAGGCTCTGAGAGGCAGCTGTGCCCTCATGGCTGTGCCTAAAAGGCCCTGAGAGGCGGCTGTGCCCTCATGGCTGTGCCCTAAAGGCTCTGAGAGGCGGCTGTGCCCTCATGGCTGTGCCCTAAAGGCTCTGAGGAGTGGCTGTGCCCTCATGGCTGTGCCCTAAGGGATCTGAGAGGCAGCTGTGCCCTCATGGCTGTGCCCTCCCGGCTATGCCCTCATTCAGGGCTGTGAGGGCCGGCTGTGCCCTCCTGGCTGTGCCCTCAGGGTTCTGCCCTCAGGGCCGTGCCCGCAGCACCGGGCAGGCCACACGGGCCCTTCCTTCCCCTACTTGCCCGGAGCCGAGCATTTCACCCGCTGTTTCTGGGCAACGCGTCCGCATGCTTGGGGCTGGGAGGGACCTTAAAGCTCATCCCGTTCCACCCCCTGCCATAGCAGGAACACCTTCCACTGTCCCAGGCTGCTCCAAGCCCTAACGTCCAGCCTGGCCTTGGGCACTGCCAGGGATCCCGAGGCAGCCACAGCAGCTCTGGGCACCCTGTGCCAGAGCCTCATCCGCTCCGGAAGGGATTTCTGAGCCCTCTGGCAGCTACCCTGCCCCGCGGCAGCGAGAGGCTGGGCGGAGCGGCGGCCGGGCGGCGCTGAGGGCGCTGAGGGCGGGAGGCGGCCGGGCCGCCCCCCTGTGCAGGCGGGAAGCGCCGCTCCGCCCCGTGCGCGCCATGGCGCTGTCCCAGCCCGGCCCGCGGGAGCCCGAGGAGCCGTCACCGCACACCCGGCAGCACCTGCAGGTCCGGGGCCGGGGGAGACGGGGACTGCGATGGGAGGGGACCCGAGAGGAGCTGGGCTGTGAGGGGAGAAACCGGGGGAAGTGAGGAGCGGGGCTGGCGGGGTTCAGGGCCCGGCAGTGCCAGGGGTCCCGCCGCGGGTCCCCGCTGACTGCCGTTCTCCTCCGCAGGAGTGCCCCTCGTCGGACCCCGCCGAGCCCCGTTC
>VXBI01012596.1:77021-89266 GCA_013397375.1 Toxostoma redivivum
GGCCCTGAGCCCCAGAGCTGGCACTGCCCCCCGCAGGAGCTCACACCCCCCCTCATCCTCTACATCGACACAGACTGAGTTTTCTCTATTAATAAAATACCGTGCTGTAGCTGCATTACATTAGTTACAGCTAATGTTTATTTATTTGTATATATTGTAATTGTACTACACTATATATATGTATGTGTATATATGTATATTCTATAGATATACACAATATATTATATATTAACCAAATATATAAGTATATTTTAATTATATATTTGGTTATGCATAANCGTCCGAGTCCTAAATATATAAATATTAAATATAGCAATTAACCCAGAACACGATAACCCCGAGCTGCACTTCCCTGCGCGGAGCCCCGCCCAGCCCGGTGGCACCGAGCCAGCCCGAACCCAGAGATTCGAGTCAGCTCCTAAACCCAGCCCAGGGAGGGCTCAGGGACCCTCCTGTGCTGCTCGGGGGGAGCAGCGACAGGCTGGGCTGGGGAAATGGGAAATAAATAAATGGGAAAAAAATAAATAATGTGGAAAAAAAAAGTGAAAAAAAAAATAATGTGAAAAAATAAATAATGGGAAAAAATAAAGAATGTGAAAAAAATAAATAATGGGAAAAAATAAAATAATGTGAAAAAAAATAATGCGAAAAAGAATAAATAATGTGAAAAAAAGTGAAAAAAAAATAATGCGAAAAAAAATTAATAATGTGAAAAAAAATGTGAAAAAAAATCAATGTAAAAACAAATAAATGTGAAGACAGGAATCCCTTTGTGGCCAGGCCTGGAGCTCTGTCCATCACAGAAGCAGAGGGACCCCTGCAATTGTCACACACAGAACCAGTCCCAAGCTCAGCCCAGGGCTCAGGTGAGAAAGGAAGACATTTTTTGTTTTGTTTTGGCTTTTTTTTGTTTGGTTTTTTGGTTGGTTTTTTTTTTTTTTTTATTCTTTAATTGCACCAGGCTGNTTTTTTTTTTTTTTTTTTTTTTTTTTTTTTTTGTGGAAACTGCCATGAGGGCACCATGAAAACCAGACAGGACTGAGTGAAGGGAACAACCCCTCCCCCAAACTCCACAATCCAGTGCAGAAGACAGAGCACAACCAGCTGGCTTTAATTGATAAATTCTGGTTTCCAGCTCCTTGAAGCACATCAGCAGCAGCTCTCGATGAATCAGGCAGAGTTCTGACAGACAGACAGACAGTGAGCGTTTGTCCTTGGCTGCTCCAAGAGCGTTAATTAGAGTAACTCAAATGTTCCAGAGGAGCTCAGGGATGGCGATGGCCTGAGAGCAGCGAAGGGGACAAGTGGTGGCTGCTGGCAGGACACGGCTCTGGAGGGAACCCAGAGCACAGCATCCCTTTGGATCCTCAGAAACTGCCCCAAAACGGGAAAATCCAAATTACTGCAACTGTGCTTGTGTGGCACAGTCAGGGAGCAGCCCCAGCACAGGCTGGAGGAGAATTTTCTGTTTGCTGTGTCCCACATCGCTCAGCTCGTGATGGGATTACAGGGTTCAGAGATTCCCCGGTCAATAAAGAGAATTTCCAGCTGCAAACTGGATCACGGGCAGGGCACAGGGATGGGCTGGCCCGGACAGATTAAAGCCTGTGGCTCCCGGACACGGCTCTGACCTTGATCCTGCGGGACAGGATGGAGCCCCGGCACGGCTCTGTGCACGGAGAACCTTCCAGATGCGCTCCCTGTGCCCTGGGGGGGTCTCAGAGCTGCCCCGGGGGGTCTCAGAGCTCTCCCCTCTCCCCTGGGGGCTCTCAGGGCTCTCCCCCCTGCCCTGGGGGGGGGTCTCAGGGCTCTCCCCATTGCCCCGGGGGGGTCTCAGAGCTCTCCCCATTGCCCCGGGGGGGTTTCAAACTGGCCAGGGATGTGCTCACGACCCCAGCACAGCCCCAGAGCCACGGGCAGGTGACAAACGCCCCTGGGACAGTCCCTGGCTCCTCAGAGTGTCACCAGTGCCCCCAGAGAGGACCCCAAGCCCAGGAGCCCCCCCGGAATGGCCCCCGGAGCTGCTTTACCTTGCAGGGGTGTGGATCAACCCCGTAGGTCTCCAGAGTCTGGGCTTTCCTGAGGAAATTCAGCTCTGAAGTAGCTGGAGTCTGCCCACTGCAGCAGGGAAAAACAGGGAAAAACAGAAAATTCCGTGGCAGGAGGGAGGTGAGGGGATCCAGGGATCAGGGTCAAAGGGCACCTGCCAAATTTAGGGATGAGCTCCCCCCTCACAGCACGAACATCTCATGGGGGAAGGCAAGGGGAGCAGCAGCCCCCGGCACAGGGACACAGCTCCGGGATTTTGGGAATTTAAATCCACTTCTTCCCTGCCCAGGACCCCTTCAGGACACAGCTCTGACGGGATTTTGGGAATTTAATCCCAGTTCCCTTCCTGAGAACCCTTCAGGACACAGCTCTGACGGGATTTTGGGAATTTAATCCCAGTTCCCTTCCTGAGAACCCTTCAGGACACAGCTCTGACGGGATTTTGGGAATTTAATCCCGGTTCCCTGCCCAGGAACCCTCCAGGACAGAGCTCCAGAGGCCCCAGCAGTGCCAGGGCGTGCTGGGGGTTGCTGCTGGTCTCCAGTCCTCACTGGACAGGGCTGAGGGATGTCCCAGGGTCACTGTCCCCACCCCTGGGCTGGGCTGGATGGGACACACCAGGGGTGAGGGCTCGGATTAATCCTCCCCAAAATCCCAGACAGGGAAAATCCCAGGAATTCTCTGAGCATCCCCCACCCCTCACTCCTGTCCCTGAGTGAAAATCCCAGGAAAGGAAAATCCCAGGAAAGGAAAATCCCAGGAAAGGAAAATCCCAGGAAAGGAAAATCCCAGGAAAGGAAAATCCCAGGAAAGGAAAATCCCAGGACTTCTCCGAGCATCCCCCACCCCTCACTCACTCCTGTACCTGAGCTCTGACTTGTGGATCTCGGCGATTTTCCTCTCCAGCTTCTCCGAGTGCTTGGGGAAGAACTGGAACTTGGAGCTGTAACCTTCGGGGTGCTTGCCCGGGTCGTAGTCGCCGATCTCAGCTGGGGGAGAAGCTCCAGTGGGGAGAGCAGCAGGAGCAGGGCACTGAGGGCACCCCCGGCCCGGGGCTGCCCTGACCCCGCTCTGCCTCCCCCGCAGGGATTGCCTGCCAGCCATCAGGTGATTTTGTGTTTGTGTGGCATCACCGGGCAGCAGAGGGCCACTGTCCCAGATTTATCAATCGATCAATCGATTTATCACATTTATCGATCGATTTCTCAATTTATCGATTTATCAGATCTATCAATTGCTCAACCGATTTATCAATTTATCAGTCAGATTTATCAATTGCAGAGCAGGCAGGGGCTCTTGGGGACATCATCCCCCCGTACAGGTGAGCCCAGCACCATCCCCACCCCATCCCCACCCCATCCCCAGGTGCTGCAGGTGCCCCGGGCAGGGATGGGGGCTCCCCGCAGGGGGGTTCGTGCCTCACCCTGCAGGATGTGGGCCGCCAGCAGCGCCGCGTCCGACGTCTTGCACAGGAGCCGGCCGTGGTACAGAT
This sequence comes from Toxostoma redivivum, assembly GCA_013397375.1. Classification (NCBI taxonomy): domain Eukaryota; kingdom Metazoa; phylum Chordata; class Aves; order Passeriformes; family Mimidae; genus Toxostoma; species Toxostoma redivivum. The sequence goes on from VXBI01012596.1 coordinate 80,563, forward strand.
CCCGCTTGATCTGCAGGAAAACCAGGTACCTGGGCACAGCGGGAGGGTTCTGCTCGTTAGGTACGGCTTAAATCACGCAGAGCGCCGGTCTGGCCGTGGAGGAACGCGGACACTCGCTGTGACATCTCTGTGCCAGCAGCACATCGACCACACAGGGCTGGGCTGATCCGGGCCAGGGCTGGGCTCAGCCCCGCAAACCCGGCCCAAATCCGGGCTCAGACCCTCAAACCCGGCCCCAAATCCGGGCTCAGCCCCGCCGAGCCGGCCCCAGCCCGGGCTCAGACCCTCAAACCCGGCCCCAAATCCGGGCTCAGACCCGCAGACCCGGCCCCAAGTCCGGGCTCAGCCCCGCCGAGCCGGCCCCAGCCCGGGCTCAGACCCTCAAACCCGGCCCCAAATCCGGGCTCAGACCCTCAAACCCGGCCCCAAATCCGGGCTCAGACCCTCAAACCCGGCCCCAAATCCGGGCTCAGACCCCCAAACCCGGCCCCAAATCCGGGCTCAGACCCTCAAACCCGGCCCCAAATCCGGGCTCAGACCCTCAAACCCGGCCCCAAATCCGGGCTCAGACCCTCAAACCCGGCCCCAAATCCGGGCTCAGACCCTCAAACCCGGCCCCAAATCCGGGCTCAGACCCTCAAACCCGGCCCCAAATCCGGGCTCAGACCCTCAAACCCGGCCCCAAATCCGGGCTCAGACCCTCAAACCCGGCCCCAAATCCGGGCTCAGACCCGCAAAGCCGGCCCCAAATCCGGGCTCAGACCCACCGAGCCGGCCCCAGCCCGGGCTCAGACCCGCAGACCCGGCCCCAAGTCCGGGCTCAGCCCTGCCGAGCCGGCCCCAGCCCGATGCTCTGAAGGAGCTCTCATGATCCAGAGCCCACCAGCACCTGCTGCATTTCCCCTGCACGTTCAGCTCCCCCATAATGTGATTTTCCCCTTCCCAAACTTTCCCTGTCCCTCCAGGTTTGCTGTGCACACCCAGGTCCCCCCTCTGTGCTCACCCAGGGCAGTGATGATTCCCCCAGCCCTGTCTCTGTGCCCAGGGAAAGGACAAACCATGTCGGAAAAATTACATTTTCCAGTAAATTTAAACCTAAATAACATTTTGGGCTGCATCATGTGGCATTTGGGAGAACCTTTAGCTGGTGAAACATAAGCCATGGAGTGAAGGAGCGAACTGGAGCGCTCAGAAATAAATTTAAATAAGCAGACTCACACTGCAGTCCTTGGTCATGCCTCATTGCCCAAATCTCAGTTTATGATGAGGTAAACCATTAATTTTCACAGATAAAATACATTAAAGAGAAATCTCGGTATTAAAGCGGGCTCAGTCCAGGGAAAAGTGAAATTTAAGCCCAGGCTGCGGCTGCAGGCACAGCTCAAAGGGCTGCAGGCAGGGGCAGCTCCCCTCAGCACGGGTGGGGCTCCTGTGCTTTCCCCACAGCAGGAACAATCCCAGAGCACTGGGGCTGGCGGGGAAATCCCAGAGCCTGCTGCTGTTTCCTGACCACGATCCTGTCCCTGGGCTCCTGCCCCCAGGGCCGTGCTCACCTGGTGATCTCCTCCTTCAGCGCCGCGGGGTCCGTGGGGTAGAACTTGACACGGAAGCACATGGTGAAGGGAGGCTGGGCTGCGGAGAGCAGGGACACGGTGTCACCGGGGCAGGCTGTCCCCTCGTGTCACTGGTGCTACAGGAGCGGGGAAAGGACACCCAGCGACACGGCTAGAAGCTTCTTTATTGTAGAACTACCTCCATTTTTACAGAGCACTGACCCAAGAACAGTCAGCACCTCCTGCTTTTACCCAAACACCTCTGCTCACACCCGTGCAGTGCCAGCAGCAGCAGGTGCAGCTGCTGTTTATCAATTCTTTCCTCTCTGTTCATTTCAAACTCTGCTTTCCAGGCTCCTGTATGTACACCCTCACCCCTGGAGCCAGGTCCTGCTCGGGTCTCACCTGCCCTGGGTAAAGGGGGCAGACACTCCTCACGTGGCCGTGGCAGGAGCAATGTCCCTGCTGAAGCTGTGGGGAAGTGCCAGCGGCTCTCTCAGTGCCACCCAACCCACTCCAAATGTCACCCCCTCGTCCCGTCACTGCTGTCCTGGGGCTGGTGGGGATCATCCTGCTCTCAGCCCACCAGAACAGCTCCTGGGGGAGCCCGGGACAGGGGCTGGGGACTGACCCGGGGGGACAGGCTGGAGAAAATGGGAATACAGCTGGGATGGGAGGAGCAGAGAGCCTGCAGCACTCACCCCGCATCTGCTTCACAACCGACTTGGTGAACTCCAGCCAATGCTGAAAGGAAAAGAAGGTCATTAGAGCCTGACAGCATGGCTTGGTAAGGTGGGAGGATGAGGATGAGGAGGGTTCTGCTCCGGCTGAGAAAAGCCACCTGAGTGTGGGTGGGTGGCGCTGGAGGGGGAGCAGGAGGCTCGGGCGGGTCCCAGGGGCTGTGAGGGAGCAGCTCCACCCCAGCCCTGGCTCAGCAGCGGCTGCGGCTCTTCCAGCCGCGGCAGGAGAGCCCTGGCAGCAGGAATGGGCTGCTCCTGCTCGCACTGATCGCTGCGGGCACAGCGCGGGGCTGGCACCGGAGCCGGGATTGGCACCGGAGAGGTTCCCATTGCTCTGCCGGCAAGGAGGGACCGAGGGAACACGGGGCAGGGCTGGCTCTGCTGTGTGACACTGAGTGACCCTGTGTGACACTGTGTGCCCCAGGGCAGTGGCAGGGCTCACTCCCACCGCCCTGCCGGGGGGATCGGCTGCCTGGGGCCGCGGGTGTGTGACCCAGCCCTGGCCCTGCTGCGGCTGCCCGGAACCGGGACAGGGACCGGGACCGGCGGGACACGGGGAAGGGACAGGCGAGACACGGGACAGGACACGGGACACAGGGCAGGGACAGGCGGGACACGGGGACAGGACACGGGACAGGGACCGGCGGGACACGGGGACAGGGGGACGGGGACAGGTGGGACACCGGACAGGACACGGGGAAGGGACAGGCGAGACACGGGACAGGGACTGGCGGGACACGGGGCCGTGCCGGGAGCTGGCTCAGCTCTGGCTCCTGCTCCCCGCTCTCCCTCTCTCTCTCTCTCTCTCTCCACTGCCCGAGGCAGCGCTCGGATGCTCGCACGGAGCTGTCATGGCCCAGTCCCGGTGTCACAAGGTGAATTTGTCCTGGGGACGCTCCTGCGGTCCCTCTGTCGGGGCTCACCTGAGCTCTGCACACCCCAGGGTGCCCCAGCCCCGAGCAGGGTCCCCAGCGCCGGGAGAGCCCCTCCAGCACACACGTCCTGCAGCCACAGCCTGGGGACATCCCAGACCCTCGGGGACATCTGCCACGAGCAGATCCCTGTCCCCTGGGCAAAGGAACGGAGCACGCAGAGCCCCCCCGGCTGGGGAAGAGCCCCTGGGCACTCCTGAGCCCATCGTGTCGCACGTCTCTGCCTCCGCTCCGTTCGCAGCTGCGAGGACGAGCCCGAGCCCCGCTCCCCCAGCCCGGGCAGGGCGGGCTCCCCCCTCTCACCCTCTGCTTGTCGGGGTCCACGAAGCGGATGCCGAAGTAATCCTTCTCCAGCAGGTTCAGGTGGTGGCACAGAAGGTCGAACAGGTACTGGCCCTTGGCATCTCTCTGCGGGACGAAGAGACTCGGTGACAGCCCGGGGGCAGAGCCGGGGGGNACCAAGGACAGCGCAACCCCCACGCCGCTCCCCGTGCGACATTCCCAGCTCCGGAGCCGTGTCCCATCCCAGGCAGGGCCAGCTGGGTCAGTTCTGCCCCGAAGGGGGGATGAAAAGCCCCAGGCCTGGGGAATGTCCCGACACCTCCTCGGGAGGAGTTTCACACCTGAGCCAGCTGAGCAGGCGGGAACACGGCCCTGATTAAAAGCTCTGATTAAAAGCATTATCCCACCGGCAGGACCCGCTTCTAATTATTCCTCATCTGTCCCCACCCAGCTTTGCTAAACAAACAAAGCTGGGTTTGTGCGCTCAACCCCCGGCCGTGGCTGCCGACCCCCTCTGCCCTTACACAGAGATTCGGCCACCGCACCCCAAAAACTCTCCTCGTCCCCCCTTCCCCTGAGGGCCGCAGAGCCCCAGCTGGGTTGCAAATGTCCCATTTGAGTCACTAAGGCTGGATTTGGGCTCTCCCAGCGCAGCCCCGGGTGATTCACCGCGCTCTGCCAGCGGTGCCAGGCGCATCTCGGCGATCAAAGGCTGCTCCTGACACCGCGCCGCTCCTTCCTCCCCCAGACCCGGGAACGCAGCGATTGCTGACACGAACACGGAGCACACGCGTTATCCGATCAAATAAACGCGTTATCCGATCAAATAATGCATTATCTGATCACACAGCCGCTCAGCAGCGCAGCCTGCCATGGGGAGCCCCACGGGACGGCATCAAGCGGCTCCCGGGGCTCGGCGCAGCGGGAGGGAGGTGTTTGTGCTGGAAATAAAGAGAGTTGCGCTGGCTGGAAATAAATAAAGAGAGTTTCACGCCGTGCCCTGGGGCCTGGGGGATGCGGGGACCCGGCTGGGGCTGTGCCGGTCCAGGCTGGGGCTGTGCCGGACCAGGCTGGGGCTGTGCCGGACCAGGCTGGGGCTGTGCCGGACCAGGCTGGGGCTGTGCCCGTCCCGGCTGGGGCTGTGCCGGTCCAGGCTGGGGCTGTGCCGGACCAGGCTGGGGCTGTGCCGGACCAGGCTGGGGCTGTGCCCGGCCCGGCTCTGCAGAACTCCGGGACAGGGAGCAGCAACTGCGCCGAGAAATCGGGCAGGGCCCCGGAGCTCTCCTGGAGGAGCCCGAGCTCTCCTGGAGCCGAAGTAAATCACAGGAACTGAGGGAGGAAAAGCCCCCCGAGACCACCGAGTGCCACCGTCCCCAGCACTGCCAGGACAGCACTAATCCGTGTCCCCAAGTGCCACAGCCAGGCTGCCGATCCCTGCAGGGACGGAGACTCAGCCCTGCCGGGGCTTTCCCGATGTCCTGACATGTCATCCCCATGTCCCCTGGCACAGCCTGAGGCCGTTCCCTCTCCTCTCCTCCTGTCCCTGCTCCCCGGGAGCAGAGCCCGACCCCTCTCGGGGTCCCTCCTGCTGCCAGGGAGCTGGGGACAGCGGGGACAGCAACCAGGGACCCCCGAGCCTCCTTTTCTCCAGCCCCTTGCTCAGCTCTTCTCTAGACAGTCCAGGAACTCCACGTCTTGGGGTGAGATCTGGGGTTCTGGAACAATCACTGGGGTTCTGGAGGGAGCAGTGGGGTTCTGGAAGCATCACTGGGGTTCTGGAAGCATCACTGGGGTTCTGGAGCTGCTGCTGAAGCCCGGCAGAGCAGCCCAGCCCCTGCAGAGGATCCATGGAGCTCGCACCCCTGAAGCATTCCCAGAGCCCAGGCAGTGTCGGAGCACCTGGAGCGCTGCTCAGCAGGGAGGGGCTGGGCCCACACCCCCAGCTCCATCCCGTCCCTCCCCAGCTCCCAGAGCCAATCCCAGCGGGCTGAGCTCCAGGCTCCTCTCCCTCCCCTGCCCCAGAGCAGCACGGAGCCCGCAGGATCCTTCCCGCTGCGATTTTCACAGAGGAATTGCAGGGAAGGACAAACCAGACACCCCCCAGAGCCTGGAATCTGGTGGAAGTGTGAAAGCACGGATGGCATTACAGGGAAAACGCTCCCTCTTTGATCTCTCTAACTTGAATTAAACATATTCTAAATTAATCATTAGCAGAATGTCTTTCAGGAAATTATCTGAACTGCCTTTACAAATCACGACTTAAAAGAGCTCCCATTGCATAACACCAGCTTAAATATTCCATGTTTGGATCTTTATATGTTCTTATAAAATGAGGCTCCTGTCTGGCTGAAGGATTTTGGGGTCAACCTTCGAGGGGGACACCACGGGCACAGGCTGGCACACGCTGGGTGCCACGTGCCAGGGACTCTTCATCATCAGCTCCAGTTCAGACACAGGGAGCAGCTCCCAGTGCCCCAGGGCAGGGCTGGATGGGATTTTGGGATTGGATTGTTCCCTGGCAGGGTGGGCAGGGCTGGCACAGGGTGCCAGAGCTGCTGTGGGTGCCCCTGGATCCCTGGAATGCCCAAGGCCAGGCTGGACATTGGGGTTGGAGCAGCTGGGACAGTGGGAGGTGTCCCTGACCCTTTCCTGGCTTTGGGAACGAGCTCTTCCAGGGTTTTGTGACCCCTTTGTGCGAGGTCTGCTGGCCACGGGGAGATCCTGCTGGGACAGTTCTGTGATGGAGGTGATGGGAATGTGCCAGGGATGTGGGGTCCCAACACCCTCAGCTCCTCCACAGAGCTCAGCAGCTCCATTTGGGATCCCCCTGGACCCTGACCTGCACCCCAGTGCTGCCAGCCCAGCATCCCAGTCCAATCCCAGTGCAGAGCACCCCTCACCCAGACACACCCACAATAACCCAGGGACACTCGGACACACTGAAAACCCACCCAGGGACACTCACACACACTGTCACACTCAGATATTGATGGCACAGCCACTTTCCAAACCGCTCACCCCACGCCATGCTGGGATTGTTTCACTCCAGCTCCTCAGGCAGGCGTGGCACAGCCCCAAACCCCAAAATCTGTAAATTCTTCCCTCCCCTGCCCAAAACTGCACCTCCCTAGCATCACCAGAGCAGCACAAACCAGCACAAACCAGCACAAACCAGCACAGACCAGCACAGACCAGCACAGCCACCACTTTCACCACCCCACGGTGTCTGACCCCATCCCCATCCCCATCTCCACTCCTGGGGCTCCAAGGCAGCGTCCCCCCCTTGGCTGCTCCATGGATTAAACCCCGGATTTACAGCAGCTGAAATCAGCTCCTTCCTGCAGTGTTTGGGTTGGAAATCTCCTCGTGGGCTGCCCACTCGTCCCTGCTTCCTGAGCTTAGGAGGAGATTATTTTTTTTTAAAGGAAACCGTCAAAAAAAGTCTATTTTACAAAGTGAAGTTTTAAGCTTAAGTCTCTTTGGCAGCAACATCTGAGCTGGGAGAGATCAAAGCTGCACTGCCAACGTGAGGAGATTCTCAGCAGCAATTTGAGAGCAAAATTGTGGTTTAAATGCTTCACTTCCCGAGCTCAGCTCTGTGCTGAACCAGCCCAGGGTTTCTCATCCTTGGGACAAAGTCAGGCAGGGCCGAGCCCTCCTGGCTGCCAGGGGGAGGAAATGAGCACAAATTGAGAATATTCTCAATATTCGCAAATCTGCAGCTCAGAAATCCACGAGGACACCTCCGAGGGACAGGACGGGGCTCTGGGCTGTGCCTGCCCCTCCTGAGATCCCGAGCTGGGTGGGAAGGGACCTCCTCGGCCACCACCAGCCCTGGGTGGAACAGCAAGGGAGAATTTGGAAATTTGGTTTGAAGCTGTTTCTCCAAACTGGCTGGAAACTGTCCCCAGGGTCCCAGAAACTGTCCCCAAACTGTCCCCAGGGTTCCACAGACTGTCCCCAGGGTCTCACAAACTGTCCCCAAACCAGCCACAGGGTCTCACAAACTGTCCCCAGGCCAGCCCCATGGTGTCATTGTCCCCAAACCAGCCCAGGGTCCCACAGACTGTCCCCAAACTGTCCCCAGGGTCTCGCAAACTGTCCCCAAAGCAACCCCGGGGTCCCAAAAACTGTCCCCAAACTATCCCCACAGTGTCACTGTTCCCAAACCAGCCCCAGGGTCCCCGAGGCCACTCTGGACCTGTGCGGTCACACCCTGGGGTGGGGTTGGAGGGGACGCTGAGCATCCAGCAGGGTGGAATCAGAGTTTGGTTTCCTTGTGCTCCACAAGTGCCCCCACAGCCTTGTTTCCATACCACAAATAATTCATGGGATTATTCCCACAGCAATAAATGGAATAATTCAGCGTGAGCTGCCAGGCTGCAGCCCTGGGCCGGCAGAACCAGCGTCAGGGATTGCAGCTTCCCCCAGAAAAGAGTCCTGGAGGGAGGGGGGAGCCAGGGGGGTGCTCAGCTCGCCTTTCCCGATTTAAAACCAGAGCCAACATAACACAACGAAAATAAGGGAAAATCCCGGCTGCAAACACAAAACCCCAATTCAGGCTCAAAATTAAGAGCAGGTCCAAAAATAATGAACATTTCCATCTGCACCTCAAGAATAAAGAGCATCACGCACCGAGAGAGGAGCTGGAGCCTGGTGAGCCAGGCGAACCAGCTTTTATTTGTGCGACAAGAATGACCATATGTGAGCCCTTCTGGGAGCCGGCAATCAGGCAGATTAACATGATAATGAACTCTGATTTGCCCAGCCACGGCCGCCTCTTTGTCCTGGGAGCGGCGGCACCGCTCCCTGAATGTTAACAACCTGCACTCGGCTTTTCCCAGCCAGGGCTGGGCTGCACCGGGGTGAAACTCACGGGAGATGTCCAGGGAGAGCCTGGGGGCTGTCCAAAGGTGGGAATGATCCGCGCTGACGGAGGGGCAGAGAGCAGAAAATTCCCGATAAATCTGATATAAGGTGAGACGCAGACAGCGCTGCGGGATGGAAACTGCAGCACAACATCGTTCTTTTGTCAATTCTTTTATCAATAACCCCGGGCACGGTGTTATTGTCAATAACGCAGCGGGCACTGCACGGGGAGCACCTGCACAGGTGAGGGGGGAGAGCCCAGCCCTGAGCAGAGTCCTGAGCTGAGCCCAGCCTTGGGCAGAGCCCTGAGCTGAGCCCAGCCCTGAGC
>VXBI01012596.1:90592-110228 GCA_013397375.1 Toxostoma redivivum
CCCCTGCATTCCTCGCCGCCTCCATCCCTGCATCCCTACCTCCATCCCTGCATCCATCCCTGCATCCATCCCTGCAACCATCCCTGCATCCCTTTATCCTGCATCTCTGCATTCATCCCTGCATCCATCCCTGCTGCCATCCCTGTATCCCTTTATCCTGCAGCCCTGCATCCATCCCTGCATTCATCCCTGCAACCACCCCTGCATTCATCCCTGCATCCATCCCTGCTGCCATCCCTGCTGCCATCCCTGTATCCCTTTATCCTGCATCCCTGCATCCACCCCTCCATCCCTGCATCCCCCGATGGTCCAGCAGCCCTGGGCACAGGCACACTTCATGGAAAAAACATGGGAAAGCCATGGGAAAAACCATGGGAAAACCATGGGAAAAACCACGGGAAAGCCATGGGAAAAACCACGGGAAAGCCAGCTCAGGGAACAAAGAGCCTCTTGGCACCCCCTGCACCCCTCCTGGGGTGAGCGGGAGGAGCAGCCCCCAAAGCCAGCCCGGATTTCTGCCAGCAAAGCCTTTCCCACCTGACACAGGTGAGGAAGGTCCAGTCCTGCAGGCAGGGCTCTGAGCAGCCCCATTCCCCGGGAGCAGCACCCCCAACAGCCAGCCCGGCACTCCGGAGCAGGAATGAAATCCCAGAAATCCCAGAAATCCCAGAAGCTGCTGCAGAGCTGCCTTGATGTTAACTTTGTGTTTACTCTGCTCATCAAACCCGGCAGAAGAAAGGATTTCAGCTCCACTCCACTGAAGTGTGTTTGACAAAGCACCAGCGCTGGGGAGGAGCTGCTGGAGGGGCTCCACAGACACCTCAGACAGGGGCCAGCAGTGTCCCCAGGGGAGTGACACCCACCAGAGCCCTGTGCCAGACCCATCCCTGGCACAGACTGAAGCCAAGGAGAGCCAAGGGCAGTGCCACGCTCTGCTGGATAAACTCCAGTGACAAGCCAGACCCACAGGGGACAGAGCCACCAGCTCAGGGTGCCATCCTGACCGTCCCTGCAGGGACCAGCTCGGGTCCTGTGCCCATCCCTGCAGAGGCCCCCTGATCCCCACAGGTGCCCGCCCATCCATTTATTCCCAAATTAAAGATTCCCTCTCTGCCCCACCAGCCCGGCTGGGCACATCCCAGGGCTCAGAGCCAGCCCCAAACCCGTCCTTGCTGCAGGCAGGGGGGCACAGGGCAGCCAGGGAAGTGCTGTCAGCCGAGCAAAATCCCTCAGCTCTCCCTGGACTTTCATTCCAAACTGGAATCCAAACCATCCCCAGCTCAAAGCCCGCGGCGAATGGCAGGGCAGTGCCTGGGAGGGCTCCAGGGCACTTGGAGAATTTCTGCTCGTGGGAGGAATGTGGGAACTGCAGACAGACAGACAGACAGACAGAGCACCAGCCCTGCCGAGCTTGGCCAGCTCCTTAAACAGACCCCAGCAAGTTCCAATTCCTTTATCTCTATCAAACATCAACTCCTGGCAATGCTAAAAATCAGAGACATGGAAAGAAACTGTCTGAATTCCACGTGTGTGTCCCAGACAGCCACCCCAGCCAGGGCACTGGCACGGCTTGAAATGCTGCTGAGAGAGAATTTCATATTTAGAGATAAAAATAATCCACAGAAACACGGCCCAGAGCTCCCCCAGGGGGGCAGAGCAGCTGAGCCTGCTCACAGCCTGAGCTTTGGGACAGATCTGCACTGACAGCAGCAGCTCCTGCCCTCTGCAGCGCCCCAGCACAGGCCAGGCACCCAGCCCCACATCCCAGGGTGGCATCCTGTGACCCAGAGCTGGCAGGGGCTGTGCCCAGTGCCCAAACCCAGGGCTGTGCCCAGAGCCCAAATCCAGAGCTGTGCCCACTGCTCCTGCCCAAATCCAGGGGCTGTGCCCAGAGCCCAAACCCGGGGCTGTGCCCAGAGCCCAAATCCGGGGCTGTGCTCACTGCCCAAATCCAGCGCTGTGCCCACTGCCCAAACCCGGGGCTGTGCCCACTGCCCAAATCCAGAGCTGTGCCCAGTGCCCAAACCCAGGGCTGTGCCCAGAGCCCAAATCCGGGGCTGTGCTCACTGCCCAAATCCAGCGCTGTGCCCACTGCCCAAACCCGGGGCTGTGCCCACTGCCCAAATCCAGAGCTGTGCCCAGTGCCCAAACCCAGGGCTGTGCCCAGTGCCCCAGCCCAGCTCCAGGGCTGTCCCTTGGCACAGGAGCACTCTGTCCCCCCCAGGCTGCTGAGTGCTCAGAACAATCGTGTTTGACACGAGCCCAGCCCTGGATTAGCCGTGTTGAGCGGGGAAAGTCTCTGCTCCCTGCCCAGATGGCCTCTAAGCTCCCTCGGAGCTGGGTCAGCCCCTGGGCGTGGCAGGGATGGGGGGAGGCTGAGCTGGCCTGGGGGAGGCTGAGCACCCCAAAGGGATCACTGCACAGCCACAGCTCCTCGTGTCCTGCTCCCCCCAGCAGCCACATCCACCCTGAGGAGCCAGCTCAGATGTCTGAGAGGTGAATATTCCCTACAGGAAACCTCTGGGATGAGGTGGAGGATCAGTGGATGAGCACTGGAGGACCAGGATGGGAGCTGGAGGCGGGACCTTGCAGCAGGTGTGGCCTCTCCAGCAGGTGTGACCTTTCCAGCAGGTGTGACCTTTTCAGGACAAGCCAGGGTTGGGTCACAAGCCTGGAGTGCCCCCTCCTCCAGTGCTGTCCATCCTGTCAGTGCCAAAACTGGTCCCAGCTTCTGAGGGAACACTTCCCATCCCTCAATCCCGAGTTTAAAACTCCAGGTGTGACCTGTGTGGCAACACCTGGGCCCACCCAGTGATGTGGAGAGGGGGAAGAGCAAAGCTGGGTGAACCTGGCACAGCTGAACAGCCAGGGCTCCAGTGCAATGGAACAAAGCAGGTGAAGGCTGTAGGTTCACACAAACATTTGTTGGAAAATCCCCCTAAGAGCATCGAGTCCAGCCCTCCCCCCAGCACTGGAATTGGATGCTCTGGCTCCTGAGTTTATTTTAAAACAGAGGCCTGCAGAGGCAATAAAAATAATTACAGTAATGAAGTCATTGTGCCTGCACTATCACATCGGATTATCTCAGGGCTGACAGAAGATGAGTCCCTGAGGAAAAGTGTCCCTTTACTCAGCGAGTCAGGAGTGCTGCCAGGACAGCAGCAGGGTCAGCACAGCCCCTGAGCAGTGCCAGCACAGCCCCCCATCAGTGCCAGGACAGCCAGGGCACCTCCAGGGTCAGCACAGCCCCTGAGCAGTGCCAGCACAGCCCCCCATCACCTCCAGGACCCCCCATCCCTGCAGGGCTCGCTGCCCCGTGCAATCCCATCAGAACCATCCCTTTCCTCCCTGTGCCCCCCGAGGCCCAGCTCCCTCTCCAGCACGGGGCTCCTGCAGGAATCTCCTTTTCCCAGCCCCTGCTGCCAGCTGCTCCTTGATCCCAGCTGGCACCGAGTCCCCAGAGAGCTGCAGGGACTGCCCAGCCCAGCCCTGCTGTGCCAGCCTCAGCCCAGCTCCCCTGTCCCAAACCAGGAGTGGTCCCTGCTCCACCCACCCTGCCAGGGACAGGTGAGACAGCACCTGCAGCGTGGCTGGGCTCCTGAGAGAGAAATCCTCCTGTCCCAGAGCTCCAGAGAGAGAAATTCTCCTGTCCCAGAGAGAGGAGAAATTCTCCTGTCCCAGAGCTCCAGGGAGAAAAATCCTCCTGTCCCAAAGAGAGGAGAAATCCTCCTGTCCCAGAGAGAGGAGAAATCCTCCCGTCCCAGAGAGAGGAGAAATCCTCCCGTCCCAGAGAGAGGAGAAATCCTCCCGTCCCAGGTCAGGAGAGCTCTGAGCTGCTCTGGAGGGACAGGAATGGCTGAGCTCTGACTCAGCTCTGGCCAAGCAGCTCCAAATCCAGAGGGATGAGCGGGAAACAGGAGCCCTGACAAAGGAACCCCTCACCTGAGGAGCTTCCCAGCATGGCTCCATCCTGATGTCCTCACCACTGAGACACCTGAGCCCTGCCCAGGGGAATTTCCCTGAATTGAATCCTCTCCTGGCTGGGATCTGCTCACACCAGCACCCAGTGGAGCAGAGCAGGGGGAGAACACCCAAATTCAGTTTGGAGAAGGCTCTGGGGACACCTCAGAGCACAGGGGATGGAGGGGCAGGACACAGGGAATGGCTCAGAGGGCAGGGATGGATGGGATTTTGGGAATTGTTCCTGGGAGGGTGGCAGGGCTGGCTGCTGTGGCTGCCCCTGGATCCCTGGAATCCCAAGGCCAGGCTGGACACTGGGATTAGAGCAGCTGGGACAGGGGGAGATGTCCCAGCCCAGGACAAGCTGAGCTTTAATCTCCCAGCCCACCCAAACCAGTCTGCAAGAAATCCGTAAAAAATCCAATTCCAGCCAAGCTCCACTCCCCCCTCACTGCTAATTGCCACCAACAAACAATTGTTAATTGCAATCAATCAGCAGTTTCTGGGGGCAGGACCCTTCCCTGCCCCATTCCAGGGCAGCAGGGGCACCCTGGAGCTCCTCCCCTCCCTGCCACCGAGCGAATTTCTGATTATTCGCGTTACAAAGCGCCCTCAGCCCCCCTCGGCAATATTTCCCTCTCTTAATTAAAGATGGCAGCAATAAACATGAAATATGGACAAAAGGAGATTTTAATAAATGCTGCCTGAGGGAGCCAGAGCCAGCCTGGGAACTCTCCATATCTGCTGCCGTTGTTGTGGAATTCAAACAATATATCGCCACATAAAAGCAATATTAAAAATAATTATCATAAATTAGCCTCGGGTAGGCTGGGAGCCCCCAGCTCCTTCCCACAGATTTTTGAGGCAAAGCCTCGAGCCTGCTCCATCTGACAGGAGAACCCAGCCCTGGCACCGCCTCCCATCTCAATAAATAACAATAAACACTTTCCTGCCTCCCATTCCTGCTCCTATTGCGGATTTCAACGTGGCCACACCTAAAATAATTAGTCAGTGCCTAATTAGCTCTCCCCTGCCTTGCAGAGCAAGGAGCCAGCTCCCAGTCAGCATCCAATGGCAGCATTCAAATATTTGCATTCAGGGAGAAAAAACTCCTGGCAAAGTCCAGGTTTAAGCATTTGAATTGGAATTTCTCAGGGCCTTTGGGCACTTCAGGGTTATGCAGAAACTCCTCTCACTTTACACCTCGACAGGAGAAGGCTCCAAAAGTCTGGAAAACAAGACTCTGGCAATAAATAAGGATGAGAGGATAATAAATAAGGATGAGAGTCTCCATGGACAAACCCCAACCTCTGACCCCGATCCAACGAGGGATCTCTGACAGCAGGGAGCAGCCACCAAAACTGCTGAAAAATGAACCCTGTCAAATCTGTTTGAGCTGCTGATGAGTTTAAAAATTGGTTAATAAAGGCAACAGCACCAATTTAATAGATTTCCACTCTGGCAGACACTTAACCTGGTATCGCATGACATTTTGATTAAAAATGAGAGGGATACAAGAGCGACATGACACGCACTAACAGGATTAAAAACTGCCTGCGATGCAACTGGGATGCTCAAAGTGCTGGGTGGTTCCACAGGGATCCTGGGAAAGCAGCTCCAGATCCCAAGATTTCCAGCAAAAAGCCCCAGGAAGCCAAAGCAGAGCAGGGGGCAGAGGGCAGGGAGCAAGAAGGGGCCAGGTCAGAGCAGCTGAACTGGGAATTCAAGGAGCCCAAAATCAGCATCCAAGGGGTGAATGCCAGTCCCGGGATGCTCTAGGCCAGGTTGGGGCACCCTGGAGCAGTGGAAGGTGGCCCTGCCCATGGCTGGGATTTCAGCTCCTTTCCCACCCAAGCCACGGTGGGTTTGGGATTTTCTCTCTGCCAAGCAAAGCACACACAGCTGGGCATGGGAATAATGGGAGGAATAATGGGAATAATGATGGGAATAATAATGGGAATAATAATGGGAATAATGTGAATAATAATGGGAATAATGATGGGAATAATAATGGGAATAATAATGGGAATAATGTGAGTAATAGTGGGAATAATGGGAATAATAATGGGAATAATAATGGGAATAATAATGGGAATAATGTGAATAATAATGGGAATAATGGGAATAATGATGGGAATAATAATGTGAATAATAATGGGAATAATAATGGAAATAATGTGAATAATAATGTGAATAATGATGGGAATAATGTGAGTAATAATGGGAATAATAATGGGAATAATGTGAGTAATAATGGAAATAATGTGAATAATGATGGGAATAATGGGAATAATGTGCATCCATCTTCTCAAACACAGCAAATCTTCCCCAGGCTAAAAACCCCACCTGATTCAGGAGGGAATCCAAAACCAAGGCACATCTTCCCTGGGATTATTGCAGGAATTATTGCAGGAATTATTGCAGGAATTATTGCAGGAATTATTATAGGAATTATTGCAGGAATTATTGCAGGAATTATTGCAGGAATTATGGCCATGGCTGCCCCTTGCCAGAGCTGCAGGCTGCACGAACAGCACTGAGCTGGCTGCAGGCAGCTGATTAATTCCATCCTGGCTCTCTGCAAAGAGCCACACTCAGCTCCAGCTCCACCCAGACTCAGCTATTTTGAAGTCACCAGATAATTCTCATTTCTAATTTTATCTTTTCAATCAAACAAGCCCAAAAGCCCCACAAGATGACAGGCATGCATTCCCAGCCAGGTAATGATCATGTGATAAACCAGGCCCGTGGCTTTTGGGGAGCTTGGATCAGCCAGAGAGAGACAAAACCTCCATCTTTTCCCTCAGTAAATTCTTCCCACACCTTTAACACTTTCTGTAAAAAAACACTCAACCCTGCCAACGTTACACCAACGTCACCCCCTGCCCACATCTGCTGGGATTTTGGGGACTAGCTGGGATTAAAACCACATTTAACACCTGCCTTCTCCCTCTACCTCCTTCCACCTCAGCTGAACTTGTAAAATCAGAGTTTCCAGTCTGCTTTGCACTTTTTGTTGTTTTGTGCAGCAGTCACTGCAGGCTGGATGAGCAGCCCTGCTCCAGCAGCTGTCCCAGGTCCCTCCAGGTGCCTCAAAACACAAATTTAGGTAGAAAAGGCTGAGGTTTTTCCCATTCCAGCCTCAGAGCCCAGCACCCTGCTCTCCCTGGCCCTGAGCAGCCCCAGATGTGCAGCAGGGCCGGGGCAGCGCTCGTCACGCCGATGCTTTCTGACTAATTACTGCTATAAAAAGCAAAAAGCTGTCAGGGAGGATTATTCAGCTTCTGCAAGAGTGAAACAGAGACAAGTCTGAGAGGAAATGGTGCCACTCCAGCAGGGCCTGCAGGGATTAGCTCAACCTTGCAGCACCTGCTGAAGGCACTGCCTGCTGCACCCACCCCAAAATGCCCCAAAGGCAGGGAAAGGAGGGGCAGGAGAGCTTGGGGGGCAGGAGTCCCAGCAGGAGGGGTTGGACTCCAGGATTGCTGCTTTTGGAATCACAGAATCACAGGATGGTTTGGGTCCCCATGGCAGGGACACCTCCCACTGTCCCAAAATGTCCCAAACTGTCCCAATCCCTGTCCAGCCTGGCCCTTGGGCACTGCCAGGGATCCCGGGGCAGCCACAGCTGCTCTGGCACCCTGTGCCAGGGCCTCTCACTGACAATTCACCCCTTCAATTATTTTTTTTTTCATGGTTTGGAAGTGAATCTTTGGTGGGCTGTGCTGAAGGAGCAGGTTCTGAGCTCCTCCAGCACAGCAGAAATATTGCCACAGGATTGTGCTTGACTCTGAGCTGTGTCACTCAGGTAATAAAGTGGATTGATTCCAAGCTCAAGGCAGGCTCGGGGCAGCTCCCTCAGCTCCAGAGGGACAGGACAGGAATTCCCTCAGACAGGAATCCCAACAAATGGGCATTGATGGCAGCACAGTCACAGAGAGGTGTTGCCAAAATTGGTGGCTGGGAAAACACCCCCGGAAGGTGTGATAGGCTGTTAACCCTTTAGGTGTTAGACACAGTCACACGGACATCTCGGGATGAAAGAGAAGATGAGAAGAAGATGAAGTTTATTCAAAAACTCACAGTTTAAGTAGCAAAACTCGCAACAACGAGAACAGAATAAAGATGATTGGTGCAGAGAGAAGACACCCCATTCCCAGGGTCTGTTAACAGCAAACAGGTGTCTTTATCTTTATTATTAATTCCTCTGTGTTTTGGCCAATTTATCTTTCCTGGGAAAGGCTTCTTGGCCTTTAGCTGAAAAACAGCTTATCACCCTGAGCAATGGTTCAGAGAGCAGAGCTGAAAGGCTCGGGCCTGGGATAATTTTCCAGGCAGTTCTCTAAAAGGATACTGCAAGAAGGAGCCCCCAGGTGTGCAGAGACAGCCAGCCCTGCAGCAGCTCCCTGCCCTCCTCTGATCCCTGGGGGTGGTCTGGAAGCAGCTCCTGGCAGGGAGGTGACACTGCCATCACCCCTGAACGCCTTCACAGACAGAAAATATCAGTGCTAAGGGCTCCTCGATGCAGAGAGGAGAGGCAGCACAGCCCCAGCCCCCAGGGGCTGCAGCGGGCGCACTTGGACAAGGAACAAATGCAGTTTGTGAAAATAAGAGTGATTAAGTGATGGAAGAAGCTGCCCCGGGGTGCTGGATCCCCCAGCTCGCCATGGGCAGGAGCTGTGCTCCAACGGGCTCCAGGCACAGCCCTGGGAGCCTCCAGTCCCAACTGTCAGAGTCTGGGACATCCNGAGACCAGCCAGCTCCCAGGCAGTGCCAGGCGGGTCCCAGGACACCTCAGCTCTGCCCTGGCCTCACTGTCCCCACCTGCACCATCTGTGACTCTGCATGAGCTCCCATTGTGAGCCACTGTGCCATCCCTGCCAGCACCCCCGGCCGGGCTGGACAGGATCTGGAGCCCCCTGGGACAGGGGAAGGTGTCCCTGGCCCCAGAACGTTCCCTCATGGAGCTGGATGAGCTTTAGGGTCCTTTCCAACCCAAAGCATTCCAGGATTCCATGAGCACCCTGGCACAGGTGGGGAGGTGCCCTCGGGCACCCAGCCCTCTCCACCATAATTTCCACAGGCACAGCTCGTTAAACAAAGCCCAGCCATCCCAATCTGCAGCAGATTCCCCTCTGGAGCCTCTCGGTGCCCAGCAGGACGGTGGCAGTGCCAGCACGGCTCTGCCCGGGGGAAGGGGGTGGGGAAGCAGGCAGGGATTAATGGGGCGCTTTGTGGAGAGGACGGGACGTGGCAGCTGGGGACGGCCGAGCTGATGCTTCTCATGCAAATGCCCCGGGCCGGGATCCCGGGGATTGATGTGAGGAGCAGCTGGAGCATCCTGGAGGATGCTGCCAGTCACCATGGCAACGGGACGAGCATCCCACCGCGGCACCGAGGACACGATTTCATTGTCCAAGTGCCGAGCATTTTTCAGCCCAGCTCGCAGGGACTGTGTGTTAATAGCAGTGGCATCCTATTTATCCCGGCCCTTTATTGTCTCCGTAATGAGCTCTCCAGGTTTTCCTGGAGAGCGTTTCCTCGGAGGCTCGGCGCCAGCAGCGCGACTCCGAGTTAAGTGGTTTGCCTCGCTGGCAATTCCCTGCCATGCCCACACGCTCTCAAATCCAGAGCAGGCTGATTAACTATTAATTACAGGGCACTGACAAACCACACGTCCTGCCCCAGTTTGTGCCACAGCCCCCGGAGCTCTCGCCGTGGCTGTGGGGACGCTCCTCACCCTGCCCTGGCTAGGACATGTCACCCCATCCCCTGTGCCCCGTCCTGGCACTGCCCAGTGCCCCAGAGCTGCTCATTCCTGCAGCTGGGGTGAGGATCAGCCGAGCTGGGCGATGATGATGAGGATGATGATGAAGAATGACAGAGCACGGCTGCGTGTGCACACAGTGCCCCTCAAGGATAACGCCACAGCCACGTGAGCGAAGCCTGGAATCCCTTTCCTGCTTGCAGATGGTTGGACTCAGGGATGTTGGAGGTCTTTTCCCACAAAAACGATTCCTTGATGCTGTTAAATGCATTGATATTATTACTGTGCTGTTAAAGGAAACCTTGGCTGGCCCCAGTGAGGTCTGGCTCTGGTGAATCCAATCCCTGCATGGGGCTGGAGCTGCTCCTGATGGGCTGGAGCTGCTCTGGATGGGGCTGGAGCTGTTCCTGATGGGCTGGAGCTGTTCCTGATGGGCTGGAGCTGCTCTGGATGGGGCTGGAGCTGCTCCTGATGGGCTGGAGCTGTTCTGGATGGGGCTGGAGCTGCTCCTGATGGGCTGGAGCTGTTCCTGATGGGCTGGAGCTGCTCCTGATGGGCTNGCTCTGGATGGGGCTGGAGCTGTTCCTGATGGGCTGGAGCTGCTCCTGATGGGCTGGAGCTGCTCTGGATGGGGCTGGAGCTTTCCCTGCTGCTCGTGGCACCTCCCCAGTGCAGGGCTGGGGTGGGAGGAGATGGAAATAGGGTGAGAACATCCCCAGGCCAGCTCAGGACCGTGCTGCTGCTGAGCTGGAGATGCTTTGACCCCGTTTCACTCCCTCCCAGCCAGCCCTGAGCTGTGGTCACTCTGTGCTGTCACTGTAAATCCCACTGGCTGCTGCAGGACGAGGGATCAGCAAACCAAACCTGCAGCAAGGAAAGGCTGCAAGCCCAGCTCTGCAGCCTCTGTCCCTCTGTGCAGCCCAGCTGCCCCCAAATCCTGGCTTTACCCCCTGTGCAGCCCCCAAATCCTGGCTTTACCCCTCTGTTACAGCCCAGCTGCCCCAAATCCTGGCTTTGCCCCTCTGCCAGGGCAGAGCTGCCCTCTCCAGGAAGAAATTCCTCCTGGTGCCCAACCCGAACGTCCCCTGGCACAGCTCCAGGCTGTGCCCTCTTGTCCTGTGTCCCATCCCAGCAGTGCCCACATTCCAGTGTGACTCTGCCAGGCACAGGAGCCAGCAGCAGCGCTGGTTCCCATCCAGCTGCTGCCATGGTTATCCCTGCTCAGCATTCCCAGCTTCCCACTCCCCGAGCAGCCCCCGCCAGCCAGGCAAACAAGCCAGCCCTTCAAACACACACTGAAGTTTTCTTTTCTTCTTCAACCAACAACCACTGCCACCAAGCCCCCTTTCTGCTTAATGCAGCTCTGCATCAAAACACCTCCGAGGCAATTCGTTTATACCAGGAGAACTTCTGAGGCTGGAATTTTCCCTGATGGCACTGCTGGAAGGCTACAGCAGCCCAGCAGGTCAGCCAGCTGAAAGCAGTATTTCATCTGGCAATTTATTCAAATAAATCTTTCAAAACACGAAATAAGCTGTAGAGATGGAGGCTGTCACGGGCTGCAGTAGCCAAGCTCCCGGGTGGAGTGGCCAAGCAGGAGCAGCAGGGTGGGACAGCAGGGTAACAGCCATGGGGTTAATGGTGAAAAGGCGATTTTTGTTAATTGCTATCACTGCACGTGCAGCGGGCACCCAAGAGATGTCAGCAGCACCCGAGGAGGTTTGAGAGGCTTTGAACCCCCCAGGGCTGGGCTCAGCCCCGGCCTGGAGGGCAGCCAAGGGGAATTCCAGCACTGAGGAAGCTTTTCCTGCCATTGTCCTGGGCTAGCAGGAGCTGGATCGAGTGGCCAGGGCTGCTGTGGGGGAAGAAGAGCCCCTTTGTGAGCGCACACCACGGGCCTTGTGCGCTGAGAGCTGCCCCTGCTCCGCTGCCAGGCTCTGCCCCTGTGCCAGGCAGGGCTCCGCTGTGCCCATCGTCTCTAACGGGAAGCTGCAGAGCATTTCCCTCCCGCAGGGCTAATGGGCACCGCAGGGATAACGAGCTGAGCTCGGCTGAGCCGCAGGGAGCTGCGAGCCAGCGGGGCACGAGCCAGGGCTCCATCCCCGGGAGCTGGATCAGCCTGGCCATGGGATGGGGAGATGGGATCAGCCTGGCCATGGGATGGGAGCAGGGATCAGCCTGGCCATGGGATGGGAGCTGGGATCAGCCTGGCCATGGGATGGGGAGCTGGGATCAGCCTGGCCATGGGATGGGGAGATGGGATCAGCCTGGCCATGGGATGGGAGCTGGGCTCACCCACTTCACCCCCAGGGCACAGAGACACCTCCAGAGACACAGCAGGGCAGCTCGGGGGCAGCCTGGCACAGCCTCCCCTGGCACTGGCACTGGGACTGGCACCGGTACTGGCACTGGGACTGGCACCCTCAGGTCAGAGCTGTGCAGGTTTCTGGCCCTGGGACACCCCCCAGGTCAGCTGGAGGGAGGGATGCAGGCAGCAGGGACATGCAGGGAGATCTTCCCACTCCAGTATCCCACTCCAGAATCCTGCTCCAGTGTGCCAGTCCAGTATCCATCCCAGCATCCCATCCCAGTATCCCAGCCCAGTATCCCAGCCCAATTTCCCAGTCTGGCACCCCCTGTCCCAGCCCAGTTCCTCCCCCTGCCCAGGCAGCAGAACCCGATTTTTGCTCATGGTTCCACTCATGGTTCATGGTCACTCCCAGTTATCCCCGTCCCCTCTGGGCCAGGGAAGGATTCTCACATTTCTCTCCCCTCACAGACCCAGGAGCTGCTCTCCATGCCAGGACCGAGCCCCGCCTGCTCTCTGGAATGGTTTGCAAAGCCCAGATCCTGATCCTCCCGGAACATCCCGGGTTCTGAACAGGAACTGGGCTGTTCTGGGTCTGCTTTGAAGTGCAGGTTCCATCAGAAGCCGTTGCAGCATGAGAATGAGGATTGTGTAACCACTGAGAGAGCCGAGCTGCACCGGCACTCACGGAGCTGCCAATGGAGGAGCCCAGCCCTGGGAATTGCTTTTTTTTTTTTGATAAGTGTCAGTATTTCATAATAAAGATCGTGATTACTAATCCTAGAGAAGTTAAGCAGCTGAAGAGGCTCCCTGGTCTGATCCGGGCTGGCAGCAGGCTGGCCTGGCCTGGAGGCTGGCACTGCTGCTTGGCAGGAGGAGCCAGAGTGTGCCCACATCCACCCCGGGCACGGGGAAGGGTCCAGGATGCAAACCCAGGGAACGGCTCCTCCTCCTGCACACTCCACCCCAGAGCGGACCCTGCCCCCCAGCCCTGTCCTTCTGCCCTGCCCATTGAGGAGCAGACCCAGAGCCCACGTTTCCTTTCCCCACAGAATGTCCCTCTACTGTCCCTGTTCAAAGCCCCTTTTGCTTCTCCTCCCTGAGTTCTGCGGTGTTCCCTGCTCCTGCTGTGCCCTGAGTGCCACGCTGTGTCCCCTCCCTGGGGGTGCTGACATTCTGGGGGTGCTGCTGTGCCCATCCTGGGGTGTCCCCATCCTGGGGATGCTGCTGTGCCCATCCCTGGGTACTGCTGTGCCCATCCCGGGGGTGTCCCCATCCTGGGGGTGTCCCCATCCCCGGGGTGTCCCCATCCTGGGGATGCTGCTGTGCCCATCCCGGGGGTGTCCCCATCTCTGGGGTGCTGCTGTGCCCATCCCGGGGGTGTCCCCATCCCGGTCAGGACACGCCGAGCTCGGAGCTGTGCTCTGAACCGTGATCTCTCTCAGCAGGACACGGGCAGGGAGCAGCTCCTCTCCCTGGCACTCCCCTCTCCAGGCCATCTGGGCTGCAGTCACTGTTTTTGTGCTGATTTTGGGATCAGCTGCCAGCCCAGCTGGGGCAGCTCCCACAACAAACCCCGGTCCCGGCCGTGCCACAGCGGTGCCTGTGCCAGGGGTTTGGCTCAAACGGGACAAACTGGCAGGGAAAGTGTCCAGCAGTGCCAGGAGCCTCACTCCTGCAGCAGGGAGGGTGACCTGGCTCCGAGGGGCTCTGTGGCACTGAAACACTAACCTTAAAAATTAGCATTTTTAGTTAAAAGTTAGTTATTTACTAGAATTAATTAAGAAGCAAATGGGCAGATAGGCCTTGTTGAAAATAATTAAAAGTTAGAAGGAAAATCGGGCTTGAGGTAGTTATCTGAAATTTAAATAATTGATTGTTGTCATCTTATGTTTGCTCAGCTGTGCTTGTAATGGGAAAAGACGAAACCAGTGAGGGACCCAAAGGAACACAGAGAATGCAACCAGAAACCCATTCTGGGAAAAACTTGGAATATCCCCAGAAATCATTTGTATTGTCATTGATAGAAAAGGTCGAGAGTTCAGGGTGAGGAAGACTCGCCTTACTGCCTCCCTCTGAGACCCCTCCCCACAAAAACGACCCCAGACTTAATTTAAGGAGCCGATCACGCATGATTAATAGCTAATCAAGCTAATTACCATAGGGAGCAGGGATGGGAGGGGCTGTGATTATGAATATGTATTTATCTGGAGTTTTTGTCACTAAATAGACCCTGTGATCACCTGTGATTTTGCAGTGCTATTAGAGGATGACCTCACGCTGCTGCCCAGCGCTGAATAAACATTAAATTAAATTAAACTTTAAATTGTTAGAGAGTCTTTTGTCCGTTCCAATTGAGTATCGGCTCTAGACCAATACTCGTATTTTGGTAAATCAGCAGAGCTGTGGGACACTCTGAGCTCCCCTGGAGGAGCAGCCTCGGCTCCCACAGGGAGCTGTGCCCAGGATCAGGGCTGGGGAGCCCAGGGGCATCCCCGACAGTGCCACGTCTGTGGGGCACTCACCCCCGAGCAGCAGGGACAGAGCCCCCCGAGCTGTCCCCAGGGCCAGGGCAGCCCAGCTCAGCCCGTGCTGTGCCAGCCCCGCTGCCCTGGCTGTGCCCAGGGCTGGGAGGGGGCACTGGGGCTCCTGGGGACAAACAGCACCAGTCCCCCACAGTTTGTCCCTTGTTGCCCACGTGAATTGTCCCCTGGTGTGGGCAGGTGGCACCGCAGGTGTGGCAGCTCCAAAACCTCACAAGGTCCAGAACAGCTCGGGTTTGAACCCTCCAGGACATTGCCCACGCCTGTCCCTATGTTGGGACATGAATCTTTCCCTGGCAGGGTGGCAGGGCTGGCACGGGGTGCCAGAGCAGCTGTGGCTGCCCCTGGACCCCTGGCAGTGTCCCAGGCCAGGCTGGACATTGGGTTTGGATTAACCTGGGACAGTGGGAGGTGTCCCTGCCATGGCAGGGGTGGCTCTGGATGGGATTTAAGGTCCCAAACCACTGGAGGATTTGCAATTCCAGGATTCCATAACCACCATGCAATCTCAACAAGGGCCATGGAGCAAATGCCAAGTGCTGTTTGTGCACCTGAATCCTCCTCAAACACAGCTCAATCCCTGATGCCCTCTGGGACTTCTCTGTCTACATTTTAACCCCCCTGGTTACTCCTGAGCTGGAAGCAAACCATGCCCAGCCCTGCCAGGCTGTGTCCTGAGGAATCCCCTGTCCCACTGCAAACCCCACGGATTGTGCAGCGCCCTCCTGCCTCTCCTTACCCAGGGCACTGGGAATTGCCACACACCCGGCTGCAAATGCCACCGGGGCTCTATTTAAATTGCATTTTTAGTGTTTATGTTTTGCCCTGCCTCTCTGTGCACTGAATCACCTCAGTTGCATTAATTCCTGGCTCCTTCGGAAGAGTCCACGTGCTGTCAAACACATTCCCTGGAAAGCCTGTGTGGGCGAGGGCCACGGACCAACATCCATTTGCACAAATGCCTCGTTTTTAATTAGACACACAGGATGATTAGCTGAATTCTTACCCCCAAAGCACCCCCCAGAGCTGGGGTTCATCCTCCCCAGGTTCCCACCTTTGGCCCACGGGAGCAGTGTCAGGAGCTTGTCCCTGCAATAAACTGGAGAGTTCCTGTCAAGGACTTAAATCAGCGGCTCAGGGCTTGCCAAGGGAGGTTAATCCACTGCAAGGCAAAGAAAATATTTATCTGTCTGTCTTTAAACCCGGTTTGGTGCTGAGATAGACCCAACACCTCAGGATCCAGAGGCACCTGGAGCCAAGCAGGGCCTGTCCCCTGTCCCCTGCTCCAAGGCTGGTGGCAGATGAGAAACTGGTCCAGCTCCTCCATGGCACAAAAAAAATCTCTTGTGAATCCTGGATCCAATTAAAATTATTTCAGGCTTAATGATTCAAGCTGCTGCTGGTGATGGAGCTTGTTGCTGAGTTAACTCCTCACTTCACGCTGTCCCTCTGAAGGAACCAGAGAGGGAACCTTTGGAGCCCAGCTGAGGGCTCCAAACACGTCTGAGGCACTGAGAGCCGGTGCCAGGGGACCCTGCTGTCCCTGCCAGGGCCACAGGACCATGCCAGGGGCCCTTCCAGCAGGGCTGCAGCTCCCTGGCTGGAGCACAGGGAGGGGGGGACCCTCCCTGCCCGGCTGCTGGAAGCATCCCTGGAAAATCTCTGCACTGGAGATCCCAGAGCAGCCCAGAACCTCCCCAGGGGCAGGGGTGGTGACAGTGGTGACAGTGGCAGGGGAGGCAAAACCTGCTGGACCACACATCACTGCAGCACCAACCTGTGCTGGGGTGGCAGAGGGATGGAGCAGTGTTTGTGGGCTCATGGGATGGGATGGGATGGGATGGGATGGGATGGGATGGGATGGGATGGGATGGNGTTTTTGGGCTCACAGGGATGGAGCAGTGTTTGTGAGCTCATGGGATGTGATCACAGCTCTCAGGCACTGTCCCAAGGGCCCACAAATTGCAGCAATCTCCTCATCTCTCCTGCTCACTCTGCTTTCTCCTTCCTCTCTTTGCTGCTCTAATATTTATCTGGCCTGACAGGAGCTCCTGAAAGCTTTGCCCAGAGCTCTTCAACCTTGACTATTCCACCGAGCCTGCAGGAACTGACATCACCTGCAGCCACCCCTGCCCAGCCCCATGGGGGTACAGAAAACACCAGAGCTGAGAGAGCTCGGCTGAGTTTGTTCAGGGGATCATGTCTGAGATCAAAATGTGTGTGTGACCCATGGGATTGTGTCTGGGATCAAAATGGGTGTGTGTAACCCATGGGATTGTGTCTGGGATCAAAATGGGTGTGTGTGACCCATGGGATCATGTCTGAGATCAAAATGTGTGTGTGACCCATGGGATCATGTCTGAGATCAAAATGGGTGTGTGTAACAGATCACACTCTGTGTGTAACCCATGGGATTGTGTCTGAGATCAAAATGTGTGTGTAACCTGAGGTATCATGTCTGGGATCACTCTGTGTGTGTGTAACCCATGGGATCATGTCTCATATCACTCTGTGTTTAACCCATGGGATCATGTCTCAGATCCCCCTGTGTGTAACTCAGGGGATCATTCTGGGATCACTCTGTGTGTGTGTAACAGATCACACTCTGTGTGTGACCCATGGGATCATGTCTGGGATCAAAATGTGTGTGTTTAACCCATGGGATCATGTCTGGGATCACTGTGTGTGTTTAACCCATGGGATCATGTCTCAGATCCCCCTGTGTGTGTTTAACCCATGGGATCATGTCTGGGATCACTGTGTGTAACTCAGGGTATCATGTCTCAGATCACACTCCATGCATGCACAAGGCTCTGTGCCTCCAGTTTAATGTAGAAAAGGTTCTGCCTGTCTGTTCCACTTACTCACATCAGAGCGGGTTTCACATGGGATTAACACATCCCTGCTAAAGGAAAGGGGAAGAGAAATGGAATTAAACCTGTGGGACACTCAGGGAAACCAGAGCAAGCTGCACTGATTTGTGCTCACACTGATTTGTGCTCACACTGGTTTGTGTTCACACTGATTTGTGCTCACACTGGTTTGTGTTCACACTGATTTGTGTGCTCACTGATTTTTGTGCTCACTGGTTTGTGTTCACACTGATTTGTGTGCTCACTGATCTGTGCTCACACTGATTTGTGCTCACACTGATTTGTGTTCACACTGATCTGTGCTCACACTGATCTGTGCTCACACTGATTTGTGCTCAGTGATTTGTGTGCACACTGATTTGTGTGCTCACTGATTTTTGTGCTCACTGGTTTGTGTTCACACTGATTTGTGGCTGCCCAGTTCCATCCCTGGCATGTCCCAGGCCAGGCTGGACAGGTTTGGAGCAGCCTGGGACACTGGGATGTGTCCCTGCCCTGGCAGGGGTGGACCAGAGTGAGCCTCAAGGACTCTCTCAACTCAAACCATTCCACAACTCTCTGATTATTTCAACCCAAAATAAACACTCTGATTGCATTTTCTCTCTCTGATGGATTATTTGTCCTACCAGGAGCACGAAGGGGCTCAGAGCAGTGACCCTGACCTCAGACAGGGCTGATCCACCTGCTCCCACACCTTGGGCCATCCCAGTCCTGTGGCAGTGCTTGGAAAAGAGCCTTTGATCCCCCAAAAAGCTGCTGGGAGCTGCAGCTCGGCACAAGGAGACCCACCAGAACTCCTGTTAAAACCACCCCCACCTATGGAATAACATAAAAAAAAGTTAAAATGAGGCTTTGCAGAAATTAAATGGATTAAAACATTCTTTTACAACAAACTCTGAGCACAGAGAGGCCCTGGCACAGGGCAAAGGGGCTCCCCACCCTCGGAGGAACAATTCCTTCCAAAAATCCCATCCATCCCTGCCACTGGCAAGGGGAGCCACCCCCTGTGTCCTGTCCCTTGTCCCAAACTCCTCTCCTGTGTCCCCCCAGCCCCTGCTGTGGGAGCACAGAGCCATTTCTTACAAACCTCTGCCAGCCTCTGGCCTCTCCAGCTCTCTCCCCAAAGGTAATTACCTTAAGAGCTCATTAGGGCCGCAGGATGTGCTGCTGCTGCTGCTGCTGCCTGGAAATCGGGCTCTATTTTTATCCCATGAGGGTAAAGCGTGGCAGATTGACAGGAACTGTCCCTCTGGCAGGAAGGCAGCTGGCTGCTTACAGCTGACTCTGTTTTTGCTAAAAATCCTGCTCCTGTCCCTCCCCAGCAGGTGGGACAGCCCTGGGACCTGGCCCCAGCTCCAGTGCTGCCCTGGTGTGTCCTGAGCACAATTCCAGCTGCAGTAATTCCAGTTGCCACAATTCCATCTGCCACAATTCCAGCTGCTGCAATTCCAGCTGTTGTAATTCCAGCTGTTGTAATTCCAGTTGCCACAATTCCAGCTGCTGCAATTCCAGCTGCCATAGTTCCAGCTGTTGTAATTCCAGCTGCTGTAATTCCAGCTGCTGTAATTCCAGCTGCTGTAATTCCAGCTGCCACAATTCCAGCTGCCACAATTCCAGCTGTGTGGCAGTGACAGGGTGACCCCCGTGGCCCATCCCTCCTTGCCCAGCCATCTCCCACACATCTCCTGCATCCCCAGCCCCTGGAGCTCTGTGCAGGGCCAGACCCCACGGATCCTCCCCAGCTCCCAGCCCCAAACCTGCCCCCGAGGCTGGGCAGGTGCTGCCCAGAGCTCTGCACAAGCAGAGCAGAGCAGGAGAAGCCAAACTCGCTCCAAACGGGGATGGATTGCAAGGCCATAAATATTTGAAGGGGCTGAGTGGATCTGTCCTAAGGCTGTGCAAGCTCCAGTGCCCCTCAGCCCTTCCCCAGGCCTGGATGCCAGCCCTGGTGTTCAGACAAAATCCTGGATAAAATCCTGGATAATTGCAGCACTTACAGAAGGATCTCCCCTGGCCTCTGCAGTTTATCAGGGATTTTTTTTTCCCAAGCACACCTGAAAGAAGCCATAAGCACTCACCAGCCTGTGCCAGGCTGCTCGACTGGAGGAGTGAGGCAGCCAAGGTGGGCTGGAATTCCTCAGCCTGGACACTGGGAATGGGAATGGGGATGGGAATGGGGATGGGA
>VXBI01012596.1:123647-170984 GCA_013397375.1 Toxostoma redivivum
TTTCCTGATGAAAAGGTTTGGAAAAAAAAGAGTGAACATCTTCTGGAGAGAGGCTCACCTGGCTATTGCAACCAGGCACTGAGCTCCTCCCCGTGCACCTGCCCTGGGTGTGGAATTAATGTCTGTCACCTCTCTGTGCAGTGTTTCCCTGCAATAATGAATAATTACAAACTATGGTGACAGCCTGGGGACTCAGCACCGCAGGCTGGTTCCAGAGCCCAGATCTTCCCAGGGGGAGCAGTGGGAGCTCAGTTGGTGTCTGGGGAGTGTGGGAGCCCTGCAGGGAGTGTTTGTGCATCCCTCACCTCAGCTGGACACAAAGGGGAACCTTTGGAGCAGCAGCTNAGGAGAGGCCAGGAGTGTCAGGAACCATCTCAGCCACATCCCCACGTGTGCCCACAGGGGAATGAGCTGCAGCTTCCCGACTGCCAGGCGTGTAAAATTTTAACCATAATTTGCAATTATAAGCAGAGGATAAAATTCCAGCCTATTAAGAGGAGGTGGGAAGCTGCAGGGTGAGGCACATTAATTACTGCTGACATCCAGGGACAGGCTCGTTAGAAGAGGCTCCTTCAGCTCCAGCACACAACCTGTGGCTGGAGGCAGAGACTGCAGGGAAGGGGCTGGGGACAGCAGGGACAGGGGAAAGCTCAGGGCATGGAGGGCCAGACAGGGGGAGTGGCTCCAGAGGCAGGGCTGGATGGGATTTTGGGCAGGAATCGTTCCCTGGAGGGTGGCAGGGCTGGCACAGGGTGCTGGGACAACCTGGGACAGCGGGAGGTGTCCCTGCCATGGCAGGGGTGGGATTTAAATCCCAACCCAAACCACCCCAGGATTCCACGATTCCATTTTTGCACCAAATAACTCCAAGATTAGACTCACAGTTGTCTGTTCCCACCCTGAGATCCAGCAGGGACCCTCAGGCTGACGTGTGACTGCTCAGGTCAGGAATTCCCAGCCCCTCTCCCACGCTTTGCCCTGTGCTCATGGCACGGTGTCCCCTGGGGTGTCCCCTGTCCCTGAGCTGCTCTGGCACCCCAGCAGTCCCTCAAAGCTGCAAATCCAGCTCCCACCTCCCTGGGTGCTGGCTGAGGTAACTCTGGGAGATGCTCTCAGCAGTTTTGTGCCAGCAAGAGAAGCTCTGGTTTATATTTAGGGAATGCAACGAGGGAATAGTTCTGAATCCAGCTCAGAAATCCATTTAAAACACTCCCATAATTCTATTTACAGACCGTTTCTGTAAATGTTGTAACAGGCAGAGAGGAGGTGTCTCTGTGTGTCTCTGCCTCTGGGGACTCTGCTGTGAACTGGGGGGTCATAAATCACATTTCTGGGGTTTTGTGTCCCCCAGCGCCCAGGGAGGCTCTGCCAGGACCCACAGCTGGGCACCACAGCCAGAATTTGTGTTTCCTGCATGATTCTCCTGGTATTTAGTTGCATTTTCCTCAAAGTCCCATTTCCTGCTCTTCATTAAAAGTAATCACAGACTCTGTAAAAAAATAAAAATAAAAATTCCCTCTGCTGGTTGCCGCAGGAGGCTGGAAGACGTGAGAGCAGAGGCTGCTCAGCAGGGTCACAGGGAAGGCAGCAGGAGGAGCAGCCTGGGGTTCTCAGTCTCCATCCAGGCTTTGCAGCCCTGGCTCCTGATTTTCAGGATGAGGGTTTGGATTTGCTAATGCTGTGAGTAAAGAATTCATCTGCACTGGTGCTGGAAGGATGCTGGAAGGACTTGGGCACCTGATCCTGCAGGATCTGGGTCCCCAGCCCTGTTCAGCTCAGCCCCTCCTTTAAATCCCCTGGGAACCCCGATTCCCTGTCTTGGGGTGACTGCATGATGCCTGGATCCCTAAATTGTCTGTTCTGTTGGTGTTGAATATTAAATTCTACAACTTTAAGACTCTTCTGAATCTATCATCTCTTCAAAATAACAAAAAGTTTTTACTATTTAATATAATTCAATTCTATACTAAAAAGTGTATTGCCTATTAAATAAACAGTCTTGTTTCTTTTTCCACTTCTCTCCAAAAATTTTTTTTTTTCCCAAGCCAACTGAAAAAAAAATTAGTTGAATTTTTTTTTTCTTTTCTTTCTTCCCTGGAGGGACCCCATTCAGAAGTTTCCTCCCAAATTTGCTCTGAACCAGAACATTCCCCAAGGCTCATCCTGGGGTTAAACCCAGCTCTGGGCAAGCTCTGAGCCCCTGGGGGCCCTCCTGGAACCCCTCTGTCCCTGAGCAGGGCAGGCAGGTCTGGCCTGGCCCCACTGACAGCTGAGCCCAGCCCTGCTCCCTGTAACAGCAGAGGGTTTGACAAGCCTTGGATTGAATTTGGATTGAATTTGGATTGAATTTGGATTGAATCAAAACTGCTCCTGGCATCTCTGCCGTGGGGGATAGAGGGGGGTGAGCAGCCCCCAGTTCCAGGCAATGGGCATTGCTTCCCCTAACTTGCTTTTATTTTTCTCTTTAATGTCTTTAAAATTACTTTCTTCAAAATATTTCTCATTTTCACCCCGTTGTCTGAAGCAAATGGACTCCAGGGTGCTGCTGCAGCTGCCTGGGTTGGATATTTACTGCTCCATTATCTCCAGTCTGCATTCTTGGGCANGGTTCTCAGTCTCCATCCAGGCTTTGCAGCCCTGGCTCCTGATTTTCAGGATGAGGGTTTGGATTTGCTAATGCTGTGAGTAAAGAATTCATCTGCACTGGTGCTGGAAGGATGCTGGAAGGACTTGGGCACCTGATCCTGCAGGATCTGGGTCCCCAGCCCTGTTCAGCTCAGCCCCTCCTTTAAATCCCCTGGGAACCCCGATTCCCTGTCTTGGGGTGACTGCATGATGCCTGGATCCCTAAATTGTCTGTTCTGTTGGTGTTGAATATTAAATTCTACAACTTTAAGACTCTTCTGAATCTATCATCTCTTCAAAATAACAAAAAGTTTTTACTATTTAATATAATTCAATTCTATACTAAAAAGTGTATTGCCTATTAAATAAACAGTCTTGTTTCTTTTTCCACTTCTCTCCAAAAATTTTTTTTTTTCCCAGCCAACTGAAAAAAAAATTAGTTGAATTATTTTTTTCTTTTCTTTCTTCCCTGGAGGGACCCCATTCAGAAGTTTCCTCCCAAATTTGCTCTGAACCAGAACATTCCCCAAGGCTCATCCTGGGGTTAAACCCAGCTCTGGGCAAGCTCTGAGCCCCTGGGGGCCCTCCTGGAACCCCTCTGTCCCTGAGCAGGGCAGGCAGGTCTGGCCTGGCCCCACTGACAGCTGAGCCCAGCCCTGCTCCCTGTAACAGCAGAGGGTTTGACAAGCCTTGGATTGAATTTGGATTGAATTTGGATTGAATTTGGATTGAATCAAAACTGCTCCTGGCATCTCTGCCGTGGGGGATAGAGGGGGGTGAGCAGCCCCCAGTTCCAGGCAATGGGCATTGCTTCCCCTAACTTGCTTTTATTTTTCTCTTTAATGTCTTTAAAATTACTTTCTTCAAAATATTTCTCATTTTCACCCCGTTGTCTGAAGCAAATGGACTCCAGGGTGCTGCTGCAGCTGCCTGGGTTGGATATTTACTGCTCCATTATCTCCAGTCTGCATTCTTGGGCAGTCGTGGCCACGAGAGAACAGCAAAGACAAGAACTGGGGAATTTGCAGACCCGTGGGGAGGCTGCCAGCAGGGAGGGATAATCCCTGGGATTGGGAGGGATGGGCACTCACTCACTCACATTTGGGGTGGAAGGAGCTGAGGGAGGGGTGAGGACGGGCAGGGACCCCAGGCAGGGCAGGGACACACCTTGGATGTCACCTTGTCCCTTTTGGGGACACATGGGCCACGGGGGCTCCTTCCTGTGAGGCCACCCAGGCGCTGCCCCACTGCTCCCAGCCTGCCCCAGTCACCTCAAAACACAGAGATGATGTCCCCTTGTCACCCAAAATGTCCCTTTCTGCTTTTCCACAGGACAAAATGCACTGCAAAGGGTTCTCCTGGTGGGAGAGGAGCAGGGGAAGCTGTGGAGCTGCAGCAGGGCTGAGCTCAGGCACGGGGGAACAAAAATCAAACCTCCCCTCCCTCGCAGGAAATTGGGACTTGGGTTCCTGCCTTGTTGGGCTGTGTTTGCTCCTCTGTGAAGCACCACCCTTTATTTAGAGTCGGGATGAAATCCTCTGTGCATTCCTCAGAGCTGTCTGGGAGCTGCAGGCAAGAAATTACAAAGTAGGGATGTGCACAAGAACTGTGAGAGCCCCTGCCACTAAAAACACCCTGGTGGAAGCACATTCGGGAAAGCAACTGGAATTCTGTGTTGGGTGGAAGGAAAGCAGCCCCTTAAATCCAGCACCAAGCACAGGTATTAAAGGGCAGCTTCATTAGCAGAGGTCAGATTTTATACACCCCTTGTTTCTAATGAGCTGAATTAGGAACAAAGGGAATGGGAGAAAACAGAGGGAGAAGAAAACTGATGAGGTGAGAAAAGCCATTGATGTGAAATAGCCACAATCAGGAACAGCAGAACCTGAAAAGAGGGAGCTGGCCCGGTGCTGCTGATTTTGAATACACCTCCGAATGAGGGGGAAAACCAGGAAAAAAGTGCTGATGCTGTGGTGAAAATCAAGCAGGCTGGCAGATTTCCAGGCAGGAAAAGTAATGGGAAAACTCAGACAGAGTTAAGGGACAAAAATATAGTTGTTGCTAACACAGTTTTGTAGACAGGAGATTCTGTCAAATAAATGTGCTTCCACTCCGTGATAAGATCACAGGTCAGTGAAATTCACAGAACTGTGGGAACCCAGAATAGTTTGGGCTGGAAGGGACCTTAAAGCCCATCCAGTGCCATGGGTCAGGGACATATTCCAGTGTCCCAGGCTGCTCCAACCCCAGTGGGCACTGCCAGGGATCCAGGGGCACCCTGTGCCAGCCCTGCCACCCTGCCAGGGAGGAATGCCACCCCAAAATCCCATCCAGCCCTGCCCTGGGGCAGTTTGTGGTGCAGATGGGGCTGGCAGGGCGGGCTCAGCCCCAGGCTGGGGTGGGGTGGCACTGGCAGCTGGCAGGGCTGTGCCATCCCACGTGTGGCACTGCCCCATCAGCACGCCCAGCCCGTGCAGGGGCTCGCCAGGGACTCTGGATAATTTTTTCC
Source organism: Toxostoma redivivum (assembly GCA_013397375.1). Classification (NCBI taxonomy): domain Eukaryota; kingdom Metazoa; phylum Chordata; class Aves; order Passeriformes; family Mimidae; genus Toxostoma; species Toxostoma redivivum. Next base: position 128,782 of record VXBI01012596.1, read on the forward strand.
TAATCTGCAGATTGTTAGCAAATGCAAGATCACTGCTGATAAAACATATGGATGATTAAGAGCCTGGCAGGAGAGGCACTAACGAGGAAGAGCAGCTGAGGCACACAGAGCTCCCGAACACTCAGCCAAACACAGAGGCTCTAATGAAGCTGGGAATAGAGCTGGAGATGTGAGAGCAGGACCCTGGCCATGCCCAGGCACTGGGCCATGATGAGGAGGCTGGAGAAAGCCCCAGGAGAGCACTGGGGGGGGGAAAAACGCCCTGGGAGCATCCAGGGCAAACAAAGCCACCAGCCAGAAGAGCAGGGCAGTGAATTTGCCCATGGAAAATTCAATTACCCAGTGTTTAGGCTTACCCTGGAGATCTGCATTCAGGTTTGGTGTTTGAGTGCTTAACAGAGATGTGCAGAGAGAATGAGTAAAATCCCTGAGAGGCTGCAAAAACACCCCACGAGCTCCATCTGCTTAACTCAGAACGCTGAGAGCTGCCTTTATTGAAGTGTGGAAATATCTTTATGGCAAGGAGAGCACCTGATGGTTAAAGGTGCTTTTATTCCACCCAGAAAGGCAGAGATGGAGCTGAGAGAGGAGCACTGGGAGCTCACAGGGCCAGGCCACCCTTGGGAGCTGGGGTTGGTGACATCCCAAGTCCTGTTCCTATCAAATGTGGCTCAGGATCCTGCCCAGGGACACCAGAGCCTGCAGATGATGCTCCTCTGCTAATTCTCCCTGGCCCTGAACCTGCAGCTGCTTTGGGGCCTGGAACAGCTCTAAAAGTGGCTCTTCAAAAAGCAGAGAGGGAAGATGAAAGGAGAGGAGTTAAAAACGAGATAAAGGCTCAGAAAGCAAATAGCAATTAACCTTGCTGCTCTGAAATCTGCTCGGGCTTCCAGAGCTTGGAACGGGGCACGGGGAGGGGAGCAGCCCCTGCTGCAGCACTGCCCTGCTGGGAGGGGTGGAGGGGCACCAGGGGTGGCACAGAACTGCCAGGGGCACCAGGGATGGCACAGAACTGCTGGGATGGGATGGAGAGACACCAGAGATGGCACAGAACTGCCAGGATGGGGATGGAGGGACACCAGGGATGGCACAGAACTGCCAGGGGCACCAGGGATGGCACAGAACTGCCAGGGGCACCAGGGATGGCACAGAACTGCCAGGATGAGGATGGAGAGACACCAGAGATGGCACAGAACTGCCAGGATGAGGATGGAGAGACACCAGGGATGGCACAGAACTGCCAGGGACAGCAGGGATGGCACAGAACTGCCGAGGCAGTGGGAACTGCCGTGCCCACACTCCCCCTGCCCAGCACAGGCGGGGCACAGCCCCAGTCTGGGACAGCAGCAGTGCAGGGAGGAGCTGCCAGCCTCCCCCAGGAGTGGGAACACCCCGAGATCGGGCTGGGAAGGAGGGGAGGGCAGAGCAGCTCCTGGCACTGCCATGGCACCTGTCAGCAGCTGGCACTGCTCCACACGTCCCACTGCTCCCAGAGCAGCCCTGGAAAACTGAGCAGGGAAGGTAAGGGCATGGCACCCCCAAACCAGTGACCTCAGTGTGTCTGGGGACAATATCCCAGTGACCTGGCTGTGTTTGGGGACTGTTAACCCCAATTATCCCAGTGACCTCAGCGTGTTTGGGGACTCTGTTAACCCCAAATATTCCAGAGTGACCCTCGGGAGCACAGACCGCCCAACCACCCCTCCTGCTGCTGTTTTATCACATCACAAACGATTTCAGAAACAAATGGGGCCCCCCTAACCTGGGGATTTCTAACAGTGGTAAAAAAAGATTTTCACAGCAAGAATTGAGTTTCACCATCACCTGGATCTGCCAGGCTCCCTCCTACTCTGCCAGGAGGTCTCTGGGGGCCAGGCAGGGCTGGGGACCCTCCCTGGGTGCTGCCAGGGCTGGCACAGACTGGCACAGACTGGCACAGCCCCTCCAGTGCCAGCAGCTCCCAGCACAAACGTGCCAAGGGAAAAAGGCAGCGTTCCCATGGGAACAGAAAGTGCTGACATTTCCAAACTAAAAAAAGAAAGAAGCAGCAAAGGACGTGCTCAGCAGGACTCCATGGCCACGGCTGGGGGGATCTGTGCTGCCTCTCCCCCCTCCTGGGCTCCAGGGCAGGGCACTGCTCATGGCAGGGCCCTGCCTCCCTCAGAGCCACCAGGCAAAGCTCTGTCACCTGCTCTGGCTGTTCTAGCTCAGGCCAATTGCCTGCAAGATTAATTTTTGTGCAGGGATGCACCGTGCAGCCTCTACCTGAGCCCACATTACAGAGACAGAGCGTCCACGTGAAATCCTGCTGAGGCATTTGTCTCCCTCGTGCAAAATGATTGAGATAAACAAGGCAAATTAAACTGCCATATCGTTGTAGCTAAATTATTTGTAATGGCACCATGAAATGTACTGGCTGCATGGTAATTAAGTGTCCTGGAGAGTGGGCTGGGAAGATCTTGAGCTCAGAGAGATGTTTGTGTGTCTGTCAGATCGAGGTGACGTTAGCAGTGGATGGGGATGCTGGGCACCCATTCCCAGCTCTGCCCTGGATGCTGCCAGTCCCTGACAGCCTGGCACAGGTGCTGCCATCCCTGCTCTTCTCTGGGCCATTTAAAACCTGGGTTTTTTGCAGAATGAAGAAGAGAGGCTGATGAAGTTGTTGGGTGTTCACTCTGCTCGCTCCAGTCCCTCCCAGCACGGATGGGAGGGCACAGAGGAGATTCCCAGGCCAGGGCAGGGGGCTGGGAGTGCCTGGGAAGCAGCCTGGGGAGGGGAGAGGAGCAGAAAGGCCTTAGCAAATGTTTCTGACAGAGTGAGCAAAACCAGCAAGTGATTAATGTCATCGTTCAGGAATATCCAAAGTGCCAGTCCCTGTGATCAGGGAGCAGTTTCAGAGGGAAGGTCGTGCTGCCAGCTGGAGGAGTGACCTGCAGGGCCCAAAGGCTCCCATGATGAGCCACCACTCACCCCTGCTGAAAACCTGACCACTGGAAAAAACCACACCTACTGCCCTGGTCAGCAGAGGAGGATCTCCCAGGAGAAGGCAGAGAAAATTTGACTGAAATGTCCAATTTTTTCCTTGAGGACTCACATCACAGTTAAAGCTCGGAGCCTGAGAGCTGTGGGGTCAGAATTTCCTGTCTCAGAATTTCAGATCCCAGTAGACTGTGGCCTGGAGCAGACTGCAGCCTGGAGCTCACCCCCACACCACGACGAGCCTGTTGCACGTGAAAACACAAATATTTTTAGGTGCTTGTTCTCACAAACCACTCAGGAATATTTCCACCCCTTCCCCGAGCTTTCTCTTGTACCTGAGCTGTGTCTGGGGCTGCTCCACCCCGGCATTGCCTTGTGGAGGAAGGAAGCAGAAGAGGAAGGAGTGGTTTCCCCAGCAACAGCATCCAGGTGAGAGCAGGGCCCTCCCTCCATCCTCATCATCCTCATCACCCTCATCATCCTCATCATCCCCCCTGCTGGGCACAGCCTGGGACCCCTCCAGCTCTGGGCAGATGCTGCAGGGACAAATCTCTCCTGCCCTGAGCAGTGGGAAAGGCTCAGCAGCCCGAGGGTGGCACCTGGCCCTGCTGCTGGCACAGGTGGGTGCCATGGAAATGCTTTGCCATGGGTTGTTTTCACCCTTTGGGTGCCCACACCCTGTGAGGGGGCTCCCAGCACATTGCTGAGGCACAGCCCTTGGCTGGGGGCCTCTCATTAGGGCACTGCCTCGTTTGTTTGATTGGTTTGTCTGCACCCTCTGCTGTTTCCTGAACACTGGGAGCTGTTTTCTGCCATTGCTTCCATGGCTCAGGGCAGAGTTTCCAATCTGGAGTTGGAGAAGCAAATCCACTCCTCCTTCAGGAGGCTGAGGACAATCTGTTGAAGACAAGTTGTTGAAGGCAATCTGTTCCTCCCAAGGATGGTTTGTCACTGGCAGTGTTTGCTCCACCACTGTGTGTGTGGTGGAAAAACAGGAATATGGGCAGAGCATGGGATGCATGGCAGTCACAGGAGCAGGCTGCAAGTCCTGATTCACTTCTCTTAACTGCAGCATGAATATTTCATAGCAGGGCCAAAAAAACCCTGTGCAAAACTGTATCAGACTGTTTTAAATTCCTCCACACAAAACCAGCCACACAGGGGAGATAAAGGCAATCCCCCCTCGACTGTGCACGTTCTGCTCCTCAGAGTTTCACAGACTGGGCTGTTTTCATGCACTTTTGGAGCACATCATCCACATTCGAACCACTGACCTTTTCCTAATGCCCCTCAGACATCCAACAAATGGGTTACATCTGTTCTACTGCAGCAGGGTGAGACAGAGACCAGCATCTGCTGGCTTTGGGGTGGCACAGCCCCTGAGGCACAGCGAGAGCCCTGCCCTGCCAGGTGACACGGCTGCTGCCACCCCTCCCAGCACATTGTCCCCACTGGGAGAAAATGTGGGACAAAAAATGGAAAAAGCTTGAAAAAGCCCTTGAGACACAAACAAAAATTTTTGAAAAATCCGCTGCGACTGTACAGTTGTACTCTGATAAAAAGGCTTGTTGTTTTGCTTGGGGTAAAGCAGGACACATGAAAAGGGAAAAGGGATTGTCCTACAGCAGAAACTCAGCCTGAACAACTTTCTATTTGTCCTCCATGTCGGAAAGGGAAGCATCTTGCTAAGCACTGCTGTTCTCAAATTGGCATCAATGCAAACTTTTGCCATCTCTCTGGAGGAAGAATTGTTTTATTTTGCAGCATCAGTCTCACCCACCTGCTCTGGCCATGCCCTGCCAGGTGCCCCTGGCTGGTGGCACAGCTCCTGGACACTGTCCCCACCTGCTCTGGCCATGCCCTGCCAGGTGCCCCTGGCTGGTGGCACAGCTCCTGGACACTGTCCCCACCTGCTCTGGCCATGTCCTGTCCTGAGCACACTGGGGCGAGAGCTGTGAGCTCAGAACCTCATGAGAGGGCTCCAGTAACCCCACAGGGTCAGGAATATTTTTGCCCATTTTCACAGATGCATCAAGCCCTTAATTACAGAAACAGGCCCAGGAACAGGCAATGGGAGATGTTTGGTGCCCATCAGCTGAAGGAATGAAAGCATTTACCAGTCTTGCTTTCACTCATGCTTGGGTTTTTCTGACACCATTTAAGAGCATTAAGAAGCCATGAAAAAAAAAGTGAAATAGATGGAAGAAGGGAAGTAATTCTGTTCTCATTTTTCACTGGAGATTGGAGATGCCTTGGCTCTGCTTCCATGTCCATGTTGGCCAGCAGAGGAAAACTCCAGGTTGGAGTTGAAGCCCTGGCATTGTCTTGTCCCCATCCAGGGCTGTTTGGTCCCAAGGCAGGCAAGGACACAGAGCCCAGGACAAACCTCGTGTGCAGGTCACAGAGGAGCTGGAGCACAGCTCCACCCTCACGCACACAAACCCCACACATCCTGCAGCTCTGCCAAATTTCATAAATGTGCTGTGACACAATGGTTACATCTGGGAGCTATTTCTGCAAAAAGCACGGCGCTGATGTGACCCTGTCTGCCCCAGAAACACGCTGGGCTGATGCACACAGCACCCACAGGCCACCCCAAAACACTGTCCTCAAAAACAACCCAGCTTCCAGCTCAGTGTCACAGGGCTCTGCCTCCAGAGGGGGCAGGGGATGCTCTGGCTTAGCCTGCTTGGGATGGGGAATAAGAAAAGCCTGGCCCAAGTCCTGCACATCCCTCCCAGTGCTTGTCTCTGTGGCTAAAGCAAGTCCTCATCAGAAAGGCAGACGTGCCAGCCTGTGCAAGTCAAATGAATAGATGAATATTTATATAATAATTCAGTAAAAATGGATATATTCATTTTGTATAATAAGTTGTGTATGTTATTTTACATTTACTCTATTTTACGTGAATATAAATGAATATATTCACTGGCCAAGGAAGTCAATGGGAATGAAGTGAGCTCACAGGATCAGGCCCATGAACAGCAGCTTTATGGTGATTCCAGCAAATCCCAGTGTTTGGACAGGAAGGTGTCAAATGTGGATTTTCTCACAAAGCCCATGCTCTAGGCAGGTCAGGTTGTGGGTACTGGAGGTGGCCAGGTAAGAGAGGCAGAAGCAGGGCCTGGGTGTGGGAAGAGCAGAATGTGCAGGTTCAGGAGAGAAGCCAGCAGCGAGGGCAGTCAGCAGGATGTCCCCAGGGACTCTGTAATTTGATTTTCCCTCTGTGTGGTGCAGTGCAAACCTGTTCCCACCACTCTGCCCCAGCTCAGGGACCAAATAAAGTGCTCATCTCTGAGCACTCTGCTCAGCACTTCCCAGATCACAGGTGAGGAGCTCAGCACCTGAGGGACGGGTCTGTAAGAACCAGGCTGTAATAAATCCAAGACAATAAGATGCTGGAGGCACAGACAGGGTGACAAGAGGGCAGGTGACAGCAGTGTCCCACGGGAGCCCTGCAGTGCCCCGGGCACAGCTCCAGCCTGGATCCAAGGCTCAGAGCTGCCTCTGCTCTCCCCTCCCACAAGACCTTGGCATCCTCAGTGGGACACAGTAATTAAGCTGACACAGAAGAACACAACCCTTCTTCAAAGGGCTGGCAGATTGTTTGGGGATTTCTGCTGGAGCTGCACGGCTGCACTCGGGGGCAATTTTAATAGTGGGAAAGAAAAAAGGGAAAGGAAGAAGCAAGGAGAATTGGGAATGGCAGAGAGTGAGGATGCACAGAGGAGTGGGATAGACACAGTGAGCAGGAAAGATCAAACCAAGGCAGGAGGAAAATGTGTTGTGTTGGCACAAAGTGGAGCAGAGAAAAGGCTGGTGGAGCTCTCCCTGCCCTGCCCTGTGCCAGCACAGGGGAGCAGAGCTGGCACCGGGCTGGGCTGGGCTCTGCAGGCCCCACACAGCCTGTGCCAAGGGATGGAATGTGCAGATCCCCAGCTCTGCTCCCCAGGACCCTGCTAGTGCAAGAAATGAGTGCTCCTGGGCATGGTCAGCCCTTGCTCTGGCTCTGGTCACAGCAGATCCTGCCAGCACAGAGCCTGGGCTGAGGCACCCACCCCACTGCACTGCCCAAAACTGGGCTGAAACATCCCCAAACTGGGCTAAACATCCCAAAACTGGGCTGAAACATCCCCAAAACTGGGCTGAAACATCCCCAAAACTGGGCTGAAACATCCCCAAACTGGGCTAAACATCCCAAAACTGGGCTGAAACATCCCCAAACTGGGCTAAACATCCCAAAACTGGGCTGAAACATCCCCAAAACCAGGCTAAATATTCCCAAAACTGGGCTAAACATCCCCAAAACCAGGCTGAAACATTCCCAAAACAGAGCACCCAGCTCCTGCCAGCACCCAGAGCCAGTACAGGAGCCAGACTGAGGCACCCACCCCACTGCACTGCCCAAAACTGGGCTGAGACATTCCCAAACTGGGCTAAACATCCCCAAACCAGGGAAGGAAACAGTGCCAGGAGCTGCTGCAGGTGAGGAAAACACATCCAGTCCCATGCAGGGATGGATCCACCCCAGCAGGGACCCACCAGGGTGTGCTGGGATCACTGAATTCCACACATTTACCCACAGGTTTGTGGCCATGGTTTGCTTTGTTTCCTCCATAACAAACACATTCCCAGAAAAACACAAAGGAGGAAAAATCCTCCGAGGTAAGGAGCAATAGAGAGATAAGTCTGATTAGGAAGACAACTATTAATAGCAATTGTGCTTTAATTACTGTGCCTAATCTTTTTGAACCAGCAGTTTCTAGCATGTCCTCTACCAAACAAAGAACTTAACACTTCTGACTCCGTGTTCCACGAGCTGTAGGAGGAAAATGTGTGGATGTACTTGCAGTAGATTCACTATTAGCTGGATATAAAATGGCTTTGAGGATATTTCCATTAATTGTGCCTGGGAGCAGATGCCATGAGAGAGGCAGGAGTTGTTCTGTGTGGGTTCAGTGCTGCACAAGAGCACAAACAACCCCAGCACTTCTCTTGTCTTTATGGCTGCTTCTCCAGGACAAGGGAATTGTGTTCCCAGGCTGCTGCCATAAAACTCTGGGCATGAAAAAGGCACTGAGAAGGACATGAAATAGTCTAGACAGAGGGAAGCACTTCAATAGTGCTGGAAGGAAGCAGGGCCATGGCTCAGAGCCAGCCTGAGGCTGTGCTGAGTGCAGGCACAGCCCAGCCCAGCCCAGCCCAGGGAGATTTCAGCTCCTCTGCACACTGACCCTCTCCAGCAGGACTGAGCCTCCCCTCACCCTGCTCTGAACCAGGACAAAACAGCCAAGAAGTCAAAAAAAACCCAATTCCACTGATCCCTGCGGATCGTGGTCAGGTGCAGAATGAACCTGGAATGGTTTGGGTCGGAAGGGACCTTAAATTATCTAATTTCAACCCTCACTAATGTTTGCAGCAATTATGAAGCTGTAGCTGTCCTGAGGGTAGCTACTGAAGGTGAGGATTCACTTGTGGGATGAACACAACTGTACTGTGACTGCAGCTACAGTGGATGTAAAATTCCCCCGTGAGAAATCACATTTCCCTGCACAATCTCCTGTGTTCAACACTACTTGGGAGCCTTTTCCCCACTGTCTCTGGGGTAAATATTTTTGAAAGCAAATTTTAGCAGTGTTAATTTTTGAAAAATACTGAAGTATAGCAAAAGCAATTTGGTAAAACCTACTAAGAGTACATGTCAAAGGCTCTGGGAAGGGAACCTGCAGGCAGATGGTGTGACTGCAACACTTCATCCTGGGGAAAACTGGGCTAAAAATGTAGATCACTGTCACAGAGACAGTCTTGAGGTGCAGGCTTAAGAGGCTGCACTAAAACCATCTGAGCATGACCTTTGTGAAGAGATCCCCAGGAATAATTGCTCCTCTCTGGGTGCCTGCTGCTTGCTCCTCTCTTTATCCAGGCAGGTTCGTGCCCTTGGTGGCTGTATGGGCTGAAGACAGCTGGGGCTCTCCCAGGACCCTGCCTCCCACAGCCCTGCTGCACATCTTCACACTCCCTGAGCGCTGGGCTGCTGTGAACTGAAGGGTTTGTTATTAAATCACTCACTCTGGAGTGACTGAATTATCCAAGTTTTAGCTGAACCAATTAACTGATACAATACATGGCTCTTGCTCTCTTAGGTGAGGAGAAGCATCTTGCTTTCTGCTCATGTCTCACTGTGAAAGTGATTTTTTTAAACACTTTAATCTAATTAACTTGTTGAGACTGAGAATCTGTTGCAGGCGCTCAGGTGGTGAGAATGGGATTGTTGCTGTGTGTGGTGCTAAGCAGGGAGAGAAATCCCAGGGAGGATGAGGGGGCTTGGAAAAATTATACCCTTAGGACACAGTTCAAGGTTCAGGAGGTCCTGCTGGAAAAAAAGGGAAAGCAATCAGGAGGAAGAACTTTCAGAGTGCACTGGCTGTGGTCTCCTCCAGAGAGCAAAGCTAAATAAAGCTCAATAAAGCCTGGGACCTCAGAAACCCAGCTCAAACAGGCAAGCCAAGGATGCACGTTCATGTGCTCAGCCCTTCCCCATCCCAAACTGCCCCCTGTGGAAATGCAGCATTCCCTCGAGGTTCCCTGTTTGCAGTGTCCTGAGCAGCCAGGTGTTCCAAACTGCACCTGCAGCGTGCCCAGCGTGCAGCTCCAGCTGCACTGCTGCTGACAGGAGCAGGGAGCAGCATCCAGAGCCTGGTGAGAGCCATCCCACACTGCAATGATTGCATTGCTGCTGACAGGAGCAGGGAGCAGCATCCAGAGCCTGGTGAGAGCCATCCCACACTGCAATGATTGCATTGCTGCTGACAGGAGCAGGGAGCAGCATCCAGAGCCTGGTGAGAGCCATCCCACACTGCAATGATTGCATTGCTGCTGACAGGAGCAGGGAGCAGCATCCAGAGCCTGGTGAGAGCCATCCCACACTGCAATGATTGCATTGCTGCTGACAGGAGCAGGGAGCAGCATCCAGAGCCTGGTGAGAGCCATCCCACACTGCAATGATTGCATTGCTGCTGACAGGAGCAGGGAGCAGCATCCAGAGCCTGGTGAGAGCCATCCCACACTGCAATGATTGCATTGCTGCTGACAGGAGCAGGGAGCAGCATCCAGAGCCTGGTGAGAGCCATCCCACACTGCAATGATTGCATTGCTGCTGACAGGAGCAGGGAGCAGCATCCAGAGCCTGGTGAGAGCCATCCCACACTGCAATGATTGCATTGCTGCTGACAGGAGCAGGGAGCAGCATCCAGAGCCTGGTGAGAGCCATCCCACACTGCAATGATTGCATTGCTGCTGACAGGAGCAGGGAGCAGCATCCAGAGCCTGGTGAGAGCCATCCCACACTGCAATGATTGCATTGCTGCTGACAGGAGCAGGGAGCAGCATCCAGAGCCTGGTGAGAGCCATCCCACACTGCAATGATTGCATTGCTGCTGACAGGAGCAGGGAGCAGCATCCAGAGCCTGGTGAGAGCCATCCCACACTGCAATGATTGCATTGCTGCTGACAGGAACTCACAGCAGTGCAGCCATGCATGAGCTCCCTGCAATCCAGCAGGATCGTGGAGCAGGGGGCCTGGAGGCAGCACTGCCCACAAAAGGGAAGGGGTTGTGCTGGCTCACCTGGCCAGGTGAGCAGGAACACGGTCCAAGGTGGTAGAGAACACCTGCATTGAATGTAAATTATCTTCCAGGGTTTCCACCTAGAAATGAATCAGAGGGAAGCATCACAGATTCATTCTGGTAGGCCCTTGCTATGTGACTATAAATGTTACTGCTAATACAGGATGAGGTATTGTGAATGATACTCCAAATGAAATAAATAAAATAAGATGCAGATTAAATTACACATTTGCCACTGGTGTTTACAAACATTAACTGAATCTTCCAACCTACACACTTGGGCTGATTTTAAATTAGGACAAAATGAAGGTTTTCTTCTTTTCCTTCTCGTGGCACTCGAGCTGCTGTGGCTGCACAGTGGCACTGGTCAGAGCAGCCTGCCTGGCTGTCACTGCTGCTGAGGACGAGCAGCCAGCGAGGGAGGCCAGCCAAGGTTTGGAGGACACACACAAGTGTGATTCCCTTGAACACCTACAATGGATAAGGACAATCTGAAGTGGCACTGAGGCTCTAACCCACAAAATTCCACCCCAGCCCACAGAATCATGGAATCATGGAATGGTTTGGGTGGGAAGGGACCTTAAAGCTCATCTCATCTGTGTGCTCAGAGGTGACTCCACTGCCCCTCAACCCTGTCCCACCCGCTGCCTTGCAGGGGGGAGAGGAAAGGAGAGACACGAGGGGTGGTCACACCAAATACAGATGGAATTTTTGCTCCCCTGGGATCTGTGTGGATGCAGGGATGAGATGAGGGCATCGAGGGCACCTCAGCCTCTCAGCTGCTGCATAAGCAGATTAACTCTACGTGCAGCTGATCCATGGAGAAATGGATCGGCAGGAGTCCCTGACAGACACATTTGTGCCCGACTCACATTCTGCTTGCTCACAGCAAACCCTGCACGATGTTATTTATGTGACCTCTCTGCTCGGACTTGCATCACTTCCCTACTCAACCTCCACCTGGGTTGCAGCCATCCCATTAAATCAAAACTGGAGCAGCCCTGACCATCACTCCCCTTCCTGATCTCTGTGTTCCCACAGGAATGCTCTTGATGCCAACTGCTGCCCTGTGGAAAAAGCATCTAGAAGGCAGAAAAGGGAACCAATTGCTGTGAAAAGCTCCATCACTGTGGTGTGGTTGACAAGGCTGGGATTGGTCACAGGGTGGACTCAGTGGTCTGGAGGTGTTTTCCAAGCTCAGTGATCCTGGGATTCTTTGATGTCCCGAGAGGGAAAGCAGCTGTGGCCACTGAGGATGTCCCCAGTGCCCACCCACCCTGCCCTGCTCTCCCAGAGCCCCACAGGACAGCAGCACTCCCAAGGACACCTGTCCCCAGGACAGCCTGGCTGCCTCCCAGCTATTTCCCTTCTCATTCCCATGCAGTGCAGCAGCTCCTGTGCTAATGGATTGTCTTTGGTGCCCTCCTGATGCTCTGGGAGGTTTGAGTCAGCTCCCCCTGAGCTGCCCAGCCCAGCAGCTCTGCCAGGGCTCATGGAAATTTCCTGCAGCATTCCACAGAGTTACTCCAGGCTTGCATCATGGAAGTGGGAGCACAATTGACCCCCTTGTTCTGCACATCTTGGCTCCCAGGCCTTAATGAGACTGAACATTAGAAAAAATCGAGTGATGGGAGGGAAGCAATTTGGCACTTACAGAACAACAAAAATTCTGCAGTGGGTGTGTGGCAGAGGACGAGGAGCAAAGGCAAGAAAGGGAAGAACCACAGTCAGAGGGACAAGGAATTACAAATTTTCTCTGGAAGCACTGTTTAAATGATTTGTAACCTAATTTAGCACATCAAGGCCTGCTCAGTTTTTGAGTGCCCTGGATGGACACAATACTTCAGGCCAGCTCTGACTTCCAAGGACACAAGCACTTCCCTGGACTTAATGGAACCATTTGTTCTTGAGAACATATCCCATTTCTGCCCTATGTCAGCTTTTCCTTAAGCTGACTCAATATTCCTTTTACCTTTGGGGGAGCATCTACCCAATGTCTGCTTCCATTTCCTTTAAGGCTGGGGCCCAGGATTTCCCTGCAGTGATCCAGACCTGGAGTGGACTTGGGAATTCACCCAGTCCTAGAGCACTGAAGCACAGAGCTGGTCACTGTGCTGCTGAGGGAGGACCCAGCACATCCAGGTGTTTTGGCTTCTGAAAACCATGTCCCTGAGCCACAGCCAGCACTGGACTGGGAGATGTCTCCTTTTGTCCCTGCTGTGGCCTGCACAGGCTGGCTGAGCTCTCAGCATTCTCTGGAAGGTTCCCAGAGAAGTCTCAGGGAAGATGTTTCCTGTTGATGTGATGAGCACAATGGGAGAGCCCATAAATATCCACTGCTCAATGGCTGCTGTTTCACTGACACCTAAATTGAATTAGAAATGCACACTTTATATATAATTGAAACTATGCTAATGCACAATGCACACAGAGAGCTCTCCTAGTCCTCAGCTTGATCTGCTGCTTTTCCTACACTGAAATGCAAATTCCTCCAGAGCAATAAAGGAAATCTGCCCAAATTGTGACCAGGAATTGTGAACAATCAAATCCTGGGGTTCTACTCCGAAGGCAGAAAAAACCACAGGAGATTCCCAAGTATGATAAAAAGTGCTTTTCAATCCAGATGTTGCAATAATTTTTCTTTTTTTCCTCCAGGACAAGGAAGGAGCTCTTAAAATATACTTAGGAATACAAAATCATGCTCCAAGCTCATGTCAGGGTTTGACACACACATCAACTATCCCTGATGCTCAATTTGTGGCTTTCTTAGTCTACAAGAAAAAATACCAAAAACCACCTAGGCCAGGAATCACAACTGTGCCCTAACCAGTGGGCAGGAATTGGGCCATGGAGACAATGGATTCCTGCACTCACTACAGAGACCATCATCACCTGCTTGCAATAAATTACTCGGTCCTTTAGAGTAGGAATTCCCATGGAATTGCCATTCCCAGCTGTGGTAAACAGCAGCAGCCATTTGTGTGAGAGCTGGGAAAAGCAGGAGAATCCAGCACTCCTCACGGCCCACTGAGCTCTCACTGCATCTCTCAATCCTTAATAAGCATTTGGCCTTAATTGCTGATTTTATCGTGGCCCAGTACTTATGGCATAATTGATGAACATTGTTTGCAGCGGGGTTTGATGGCTCTGCCTCACTCCAGTGCCCGTGCAATTGGCTCTGCCATCCCTCACCATGGCACGGAGCTGCCTGGCACCATCTAGTGCTGGGATGCCTGGCTGGGGCACAGCATGGCTCCACCACAGGATATCCTGAAGGGAGGGACCCCCAGCATCATCGGATCCAGCTCCTAAATCACCTCTGCAGGAAGCAGCCGGTGCGGGTCAGAGCAGAGGGGAAAATCCTCTCCCAGCACAGAATGTGGGGAGGGGGCCAGGCAGACCTCACTGCAGCTGGACAGGAGGTTTAGGCTGGAAAATTCAGGATATTCCTGTCTCCTGCAGGCTTCCCAGGACTCAGCAGTGCTGCCTGGCATTTCCCAGCCAGTGCCACTGGCCTGTGCTCTGACCCCCAAAATATCCACCCTCTCCTCATGGAAACATTCCACCCCTGAGGAGCAGAGTCCCTCAGCATGATGAGCTTTGACTTGTTACTGCAATGGGAGTTTGGGGATATTGAATTATTCAAACAAAACCATCAGTTCCCAGCTGTGAATCCAGAGCACAACCAGGACAAGGTGAAATTTTGTCCTGTGACACTGCACATGAACCTTTACAAATTATGGCAAAATTGTTGGGGGTTTTGGTGGATGGAGCAGAAAATTCCTATTGGAACTGGGGATGCTTAAATGCCTTAAAGTATTTGCCTCAAGCTGTTATAAAATTTAGAATAGGCAGCAAGATAAAACTGCCACCATCCCTACCAGTTTAGAAATCAATTATTTTAGCTGCACTCACATTATCAAATTAAGGTTTTAAAATGATGTTTTGTGCAACCAATTCCCATTTATCAGAAAGAGCCTCAGAATAATACCATGCACCAGACAAGATTTTTTTTTTAATAAGGCATATTTATTGGAGACTTATCTACTACCTGTTTGACCCATGAAATGCAGTTAACTTAGATTTACTGTAACTGGCATCATGTGGCAGCTGGAGTCTTTATTACAAAGCAATTTCAGCAACAAGAGTAGAGGAAGGGTTTCATTGTCCTGGGGAGAGTGAAAACACAGAGCCCCTGCCCTTGGAATATCTCAATGTGTATACTGTGACCATAATCATCCCAGGAAAGTGAGGCCAGACATACATTTTGAAACATTTTCTTTAAATTTCAAGGGCATGACCTGCAAATTTTATCATCCTGGACTCTCTCTAATTCCCCAAAATAAATCCAGTAACTCTCAGCACCACACAGATATACTTGGTGTGACTTCCAGAGCAATCCCATACACTCCTGGAGGCAATGGCTCTATTTGTGTTGCCTAAAAAAATGTTGTAAAAATGCTTCCAACTAAGCTGTTCCAAGAATGTTATTGGCTGTAGTAGAGCCTCTGAAATCTGGCACAGCAACACCCCCTCAAGCTACAGAAGTCTTTTCTTTGTCCCAGGAAATCTCATGTATATTTAGCAGAGTTAAATTTAAATTATTATTTTCCTCCTCTGCTTGTGCTCCCCAGCAACAAAGAAACAGTAATTGAGGTGGATGTGTTGTGAAACCACAACATGAGACAACAGAACCTCAACTCCCTGTGCTAAAATGCTTGTCTGCACTCTGGCTGAGCTTTCCAGCACACAAACCCTTCCCTTGTACGAGCAGGGAATCAGCACGAGCTTCCAGCACCCACTCTGGGGCCATGGCCACCTTGTCTCCAGGGATTTTTTTCTTTCTGCCCCATTTCTTGTTTCCCTTCTTCAGCAGCTGCTGCGAGGAGCTGGCTGCAGCTCTGCTCCTCTGCACTCCTCTCCTCCCAGGGAAATGCACAGCAATGCCTTTCCTTCCTGCAGCCACTCCTGCTCCAGGGAAAAGGGGAATTTTGATCCCCCCACACCCACTCTGGGCATTCCCAGCCTGGTTTGCATCTCCAGGAGCTCCGTGAGCTGTCAGCTCCTCTCTGAATGTCAGACAAAACCATTCCCAGTGCACCATTCCCTCTCCATTCTCTCACAGCCACTTTCCTGCAAGAATCACTCCAAAATCAATGTTTTGCCTTTTCAGTGATTATCCACAATAACCTATGCAGGCTCCTGCCAGCAGCTGTGGCTTTATCCTTGCTGGAAATGTCATTTGCTGTTACAGGAACTCCACCAGCCCCTCGGAGCTGCTGCTAGGAATGAAAACAAACCTTCTTCCGAGGAATTCTATTGAGAGAAAACACCTTTTTTTTTCCAAAATGCCAGACTGCACTGAGCCTCCCCAGCTGCTTCCCAGGAGCAGATGTGATCCCTGCTCCTGGCCTGGGATGCAGCTTCCAGCCAAGCACAGATCCCTGGATACAGGTCTGCTCTTTGGGCTGCCATTTGGTGAGCAACTCCCAGATGTTTGTTTTCATAAAGCAACACGTTCTAGGAGATTGATTCTGATACCTCACTCCAAAGCACTTATTCTCATAAAGATTTCCAAACCTCAGGTGCCTGTAAATAAACACAACCCCGTTTCAGCTCCAAACCCCAGCTCTGATTCCATCCCAGTCCTTCTCCAGCTGCTCAAGTGCCATCTTCATCCTTCAGAGATGCAGCAAACGTTTTCTTTAAAAGGCAACAGCCTTACCTGGCTTCTGCAGCCCAAGCTACACTTTATTAGAGATGGGAAAGAGATGCCCCCAGAGCACTGAGAGCCACTCATGGGTACTCATCCAATGTGCTGAAATGGAAAAAAGGAATTATTTTTACTGTTCTTTCTGCACCCAAAGTGTTCACAGCCACAGCTCTGGGGTGAGGAGGTCCTGGACACTTTAAGCACCAACCTCACCCAGCAGTGCAGCAATCCCACTGCAATAAAACACCCTCCAATGCCATCCCCCTGCTGGAGCTGCTTTCCTGCTTTAACCAGAGTTTTACAAATCTCCATGGAAATGCTGCTCATTTGGACAGTTGCTTGGCATACCAACAGATGGAGTATGTTAATCAGGTTTTAAGGATATGCTAAAAGTCTGGGATAATTTGAGTTCTGTGCCCAGAATGTTTGTAAAAAACCACAAACTTGTAATAGATTTTAAAAAAAGGTTTATTCTGCTGCAGTGGAAGGAAACGGGATCCTAGAATCTTTAATCAGAGGCTTTTAAAATCACCAATTTTCTGTAATGCTGAACAGATTATTAAATCAGACTGTCTTCTCATCTTTGAGTTAAATTATGCACAAAAAATAAATATGGCTAAAATTATCTTTCATTTTAAAACCTGCTCTGGATTCTGAAGGGATCGAAACACTTAGCTGGAATACCACCTCAGATTTTTTATTGCTTTAACTGATAAAAGTGCCATGGCAGTAACAATACAACACTGGCTCTAAAAATACCATGTGTGGGGCTCCTAAACTTTCCAACCTCACAGCAGGAAAAAAAAAAAAAAAAAAAGGAAGCAAATAATCAGCAATTTCTTTGCAAATTGGAATGCCTGAAGGGAAGAAGAAAATCAAATGTCTATGATGGATTTCATCAGCAAAGCCAAGGCAGGAGGATGCCCTGTGCCCGGCTGTAACTGCACAAGGGTTGAAGCAGCAGTTTTTGAGGCTCCTTTGTGTGTTTTCTCTGCTGATAAGGGCTCTCATGGTGCTGCTTAGACACCTCTGCAGCACCACCAGTCCTGAGCATTCTTCCTTGGAAAATGTCAACACCTTCCAGAACCATTCTAATTTTACATTATCAAACTTCTGCACATTTTTATGACATCCTGGTAATGCTAACAGAAAAGTCATTCAATTACAGCAGTTTTTGTTCTCTGTGATGTAGGAAAAGAGTCCATAAATGCTGGCTGGGTTACTTCTTCTTGATTTCATTAGTGGATATAAGAGTTTGCTGTTTCATTACTATTTTGTTAAATAACCTCTGTGTTTATTAATCTGGCTAGTGACAGACAAATGGAAAGATATGGAAGGTTTTGATACAACAGCAAATATATTTTCTTCTTTGGTTCCTTCACTTTCTCCATAAGTACAGGGATTAAGGCTTAGTTCTTGTGCTTGCCCTGTTTCAGGATAAACAACTGGAGTGCTCCAGGGAGTGATCTCCCTGCTCACACCAGACTGTGGGCAGGGAAGCCAAAAATCAGCCAAGATCTTGTCAGAGGCTGAGCTGAACATGCCATGGGGTACATTATTCCAACAAACTGTAAGATTACAGCCTGGGAGAGGCAGCAGGAACACCTTTCCAACCAGGAAAAGAACAGACTGGGACAGGATCACAGGGCATGGAACACAGATTAAATTAAATGGCAAATTCATTGGAAAAAGAAAACTCCCTGCTCTTGCCTCAGTTCCCAGATATGCAAAGGAAACCAGAAAAAATGTGCAGGGGCCAGTTCTGACCCTGAACTCTGAGGAGCCGGGAAATCAAACAAATTCCAACAGAAACAGCTGAACAGGAGAGGGGCAAGCACCACTGAGCACTGCGTGGAGAGACTTTTGAGCTGGCTCTTGCAGGTTAGTACAAAACCAAAGTGTGTGAAACCCAGGTAGAGATTAAATAGAATAAACCCAGGTACAGTTCTGAGCTCAAATCTGTCACATTTATATCGTATTTCCTTTATTTAGACAAACATCTCCTGGCTCGCAGCAGTCACTAAGTGCAGCCAGAAGGAACAAGCTGAACAGGGCAGACTTAAACCCTGGGACTATCCAGCTTCACAAGGAGGAAAAATGTGCAGCGCTGGATTTGGAATGTGAATCTGCACTGCCATCTGCAGAGAGCAGGCTGGCAAATTAATGGGCTGTCAGTGTAGCAGCAACGAAACTGCCAAAGTGCAAATATTGGTGTGTGAAGTATGGAATCAGGTGGGAAGGAGAAAAGCTGTGACACCATCGTCACAGCTGACAATTCTGCACAGCGTATGCTGTTTATGCTGAGGAAGGTATTTTACACTTTATTTCTTAAATCTTGTTCTTTTTGCTTCTTTTAGGAGGAGAACGGATCCCCTGCTGTTTCTCCCACATCCTCCCCACACCATTTGCAGCTGGAGGTACTGGGGTTGTGCCCAGCTCACCGGGACCCTCGGCTGCCCGAGGTCACAGCATGCAGCAGGGCTGTTACTAAATGCCATCACAGGGAGAAAAGCCAAGGCCAAAGTGGCTGTGTGGGGGAACATCTACACACCTGATTTTGCTGGGATTTCTCACACCAAGCCCTGACTTTGCTGGGATCTCTCCCCTCACATGGAACCCTGATTTTGCTGGGATCTCTCACATCAAACCCTGACTTTGCTGGGATTTCTCTCCCCTCACATCAAACTGTGACTTTGACTTTGCTGGGATCTCTCCCCTCACACCAAACCCTGACTTTGCTGGGATTTCTCATAATGAACTTGGACTTTGCTGGGATCTCTCTCTCCTCACACCAAACCCTGTCTTTGCCAGATCTCTCCCCTCACACCAAACCCTGCCTTTGCTGGGATCTCTCATAATGAACTTTGACTTTGCTGGGATCTCTCCCCTCACACCAAACCCTGCCTTTGCTGGGATCTCTCATAATGAACTTTGACTTTGCTGGGATCTCTCCCCTCACGCCAAACCCTGCCTTTGCTGGGATCTCTCATAATGAACTTTGACTTTGCTGGGATCTCTCCCCTCACGCCAAACCCTGCCTTTGCTGGGATCTCTCATAATGAACTTTGACTTTGCTGGGATCTCTCTCTCCTCACACCAAACCCTGTCTTTGCCAGATCTCTCCCCTCACGCCGAGGGAGCGGCTGCAGCCATGGTCAGAGCTGGTTCCATGTCCCAGCCCGGCTCTGTGTCCCATTTCCCCCGTGAGAACCAGCAGCACAGCGACATTAACAGCTGTGAGGGAATCTGCCCAGGAATAAACGCATTATCTGCATTTTTCTGATAAAACGAATGATTCACGCCCTCACTTCACTGCGAGGCCACGCTTTGTTCCCTCAGGAAACACCTCTGAGGTGTGGGCCATGGCGGTCCTGCCCCACCTGGGTGTGCTCCCCTGGACAAGGGCCCAGAGACCTCAGATCCATTCCAGAGCTTAAAGCAGCTCCAGGAGAGCTGGAGAGGGACCGGGGACAAGGCATGGAGGGAGAAAACACAGGGAATGCCAGAGGGCAGGGATGGATGGGATATTGGGAATTGCTCCCCTGAGGGTGGGGAGGCTCTAGCCGCCCCTGGAGCCCTGGCAGTGTTCCAGGCCAGGCTGGACGTGGCTGTGATTGCGCAGTTTCCCCCGCGCACGGCACGGTGTGACACCGGCAGGTTTTTAACGCCCTTTACGGTGACCCCATCGCTCCCCGCCCGGCCGTGCCGCCGCTCGGCTCGCACCGCCTCAGGGCGGGCGGCACGCGGCTCTCGCGAGAGNCCCCCCCTCACCATATCCCTTCACATCCCCCCGCACCCTCAGGGCCTCTCTGAGCGCCTTCCCCGCTCCGCCTGAATCCCGCACCCTCGGCCTGCCCCATGGTGGGGTTCGGGGCGAACCGCCGGGGCGGCCGCCTGCCCTCGCTGGTGCTCGTGGCGCTGCTGGCCGTGATCGCCGTGCTCGCCTTCCACTGCTGGAACGCGGCGAGCCGGCAGGCGCTGCTGCGGGAGGAGCTGGCCGAGCTGCAGAGCCAGGCCCAGCGCACCGAGGTGGCGCGGGGCCGCCTGGAGCGCCGCAACTCGGACCTGCTGGGCAAGGTGGACTCGCACAGGAAGCAGCTGGAGCAGAAGGAGGCGGACTACAGCCAGCTGAGCAGCCAGCTGCAGGCCAGGGACGGCCAGGTGAAGCGCTGCGAGGACGGCAAGGTGAGGCCAGGGGGAAGCGGGGGGTTCCGGGGCCCTGCCGTGCTCTCAGCACTGTCACTCCTTACCTGCCCAAGGTGTCCCCGCAGCCTCTGCAGCAGCCCGGGACTCAGCGGAAGCCCCGAGGCTCAGGTTTGGTGCTGCTGGGACAACTGCAGCGCTCTCTGTCTTCTGAAAACGTCCCCAGAAAGAGCTGAAGATGTCCTGTGTGTGTGTGTGTGTGAACAATGAAAATCCCCAGAGATCGCTCGTTTCCAGACGGCTGTTTCAAATTTGCTTATTGTTTTTTAGCTTTCTGTCTCTGCTGAGAATATTTGATGTTTTGTGATCATTCAAGAATCAGCCACAGCCCTAAAACTACAGTTTCGAGGGAAATGAAAGCAGTGTGGTGTTCGGTAGCACCCTGAGCTCGCCTCTTGGAGTGCCTGCTACAGCACGCTGATTTTTATGCTGCCAGCGTGTACTTGAGGGAGGAAAAAAAAAACCCAAACAACCCTGCTGCTGACTAACGTGTCATTTTCCTTGGCTTGGAGACGCCAAACTCATTGAAAATTCAGCTGGCCCTTTCAGTGGGGGTGGCCTGGGGATTTCTTTTGTTGTGGAAGATGAGTTTCACTGTTCTGCTTCCATAACTGCCCCGAACTGGCAAGTTCACGGGGCTC
Source organism: Toxostoma redivivum (assembly GCA_013397375.1). Lineage (NCBI taxonomy): Eukaryota > Metazoa > Chordata > Aves > Passeriformes > Mimidae > Toxostoma > Toxostoma redivivum. The sequence goes on from VXBI01012596.1 coordinate 149,943, forward strand.
AGCGCACAAGTCCTGCTCAGGGGCCGTGTGGGCTGTATTTGCTTGCAGGTCATCACTCTGCTCACTGAACACTCTTCTCACGGTGGGGTTTATGGAAATGTCACACTCTCCAGGGTTATTGCTGGCTAGGTTTGTTTTTCTGGCTCTTTCTTATTGCACATTGGGGGAGCAACCTCAGAAAATGCATTGAGTTGCCACAGAAAAAGCCAAATATGTACATGTCACATTCCAGAGATAGACTCCCTCAAACTGTTTAAGTTTGTATTAGTGTGTCTTGCTGAACCATTAAAACCAAGCCCTCTGTGTGTTCAGCAAACATTTTTAATTTTTATCTTTCTTTAGATTACAATAAAAAATTCCAATTTGGATATGACATGGACTCCATGATCTTAAAGGTGTTTTCCAGCCCCAGTGATTCAGTGATTCTGAAGCAGTTGGGGTTTATAGCCAAGGGCATGCAGGGCACAGTTCAGGAAGGATTTCTTCCTGGAAAGGGTGGTCAGGCCCTGGAGCTGCCCGGGGAGGTGTGGAGTCACACCCCTGGAGGTGTCCAGGAGAGGTGACAAAGGCACTCAGTGCTCTGGGAGGTGACAAGGGCACAGGTTGGGCTCAGTGCTCTGGGAGGGCTTTTCCAGCTGCAGGGATTCTGGGGTCACTTACTGCATGACAAGGGCTGCTTTTAACGCAAGGAGTTTGTGTTTTTTTGGAAATGTGTGATGTGTTCCTGTGGGACACTGGGGGAGGAGGTGCAGGTCTGAGCTGGGGCCCAGTGGGATACACAGGACACAGGTACAGCCACCACTGTGCTGTTCCTGAGCTCTGCCTGGGCTTTGGACACTCTGAGTGTGGCACTGCACAGGCAGAGCCGTGTAGAAACCTGCCCAGAAACCTCCAAATTCAATTCACTGTTAATTACCTGCAGTGTGTGCTGTGTGTCTCCCTTCTTTGTTCCAGTCAAGGCCGTGTGGGCTCTAGCTTTTGAACATCCTCTCTCTTGTGTTCCAAACATTCAGAGTGCCCTAAGAGACCAGAAGAGCAAGATTTTATCAAAAACCAGTTGTTGGTTGTTTTTCCTCCCATGTAAGGCACTGTGTTTTCTCAGTGGCAGCAATGTTTATTTTTTTTTTTCTAAAACCCTTTAAGTGGCTTTATTTAAGGACTGTTACTTCTCTGAGAGTAGAGAACAAAGCTTTGTTTTAGAGAATGAAAGTCTGTCACAAGGAAGCAGTAGTAGATACAAAGTGTCTGACCAAAAAAAGGCTTGAATGATAATTTTTTTCTCTCAAAAGAGAATTTGGCAAGTCTGTCTGACCAAACTGCTCATTACCTGTGATCTTAGTCCATTTGTGAAATGCAGGAGCTGAAATAAAACCTATCAAGTGATCACAACAAATTCAGGCTCATTTTAAGGAAAACTCATTTGAAGATTTTCTGTGTCAGTGCTGCTTTGTGCTCCTTTGTCCTCAGCTGAGCTTCTTTGCCCTGTGGTCACATAAATCAAGTGCCTTTCCCAGTGCTGAGGCAACTCTGCTTTCTGCAGCAGCTTCCTCTTGGCTCAGGGATCTCTGGAGTCAAGGGCAGTCCCTTGCTCTCCCCTGTGTCCCTGCTTGTGGCACCAGCCTGTCACACTGCACCAGGGTGTTGTTTGCTCTTGGGAGCAAAGAGGGACTGGGACCCAGTGTGTGGTGTTGAAAAAGAAACAGAAAAAAAAAATTCTTCTCTGTTCAAGAATTCAAGAATTCAGTTCTGTCCCAAGAATTCTTGGGAATTCTCCTCTCCTGTGGTGAGCTCTGAGGGTCTGTTGGACTTGGGAACAAACAAGGAGTTCTTGTTCTCTTCTGAGAGGCAAGCAGGGGTAATGCCTACCTTGGAATTTGGGCTGCATGCACAGGTAGCATCAGCTCCCTGAGAATTCCATGGGTTTTTTGCAGGGTGCCATTAGGTTTTGGGGTTTTTCCACAGCTTGGTGCATCCGTCTGGGACAAGCACAGTGAAAGGTGTGACTGGCAGGAATCCCTGGGGGGAGTTTCCAGCTGGCAGGGAGCACCTCTCCTTCCAGAGCTGCCTGATCCATGGCCATGCCAGCTGTGGAGCACTGCCCTGCCCTTCCTGCTGCCCACCAATGCTTGGGATGGAGCTGTGCAGTCAGACACCTCCAGCAGCAGCTGGCTTTGTTGCCAAAACTCGGTAACTCCTCGGTTTGCAAAGCTTGACAGCAGCAATGTGGAGTTGTTACATGGCAAAATTCACAACTCACAGCACTGGAGGGTTGCCACATGACCGTGCATAGGATTTCTGGTGGTTTTTTCCTGTGCAGGGCTCACTGAGGGCTACAGAGGGTTTGTTTTCTCCATCCCAAGTGCTTGGAAAGGCCCTGAGGAGCCCCTGGGAGCTCAGCAATACAAACAGGTCTAGACCAAGGGAGGATGGGGCCAGGGAAGAACTGGACCTGTGCCATGGCTCAGGGATTGTGGGTTTTGCATGTGTAGGTGGAGCAGATCCCATGAATCATAAAAAAGCTTCCTCCTTTTCCATCCTTCAGATGAGGGACATTTGCTGTCAGCTGAGCTGCTTTGGATATAAATCCTGCCACTTCTCTCTGAAACTCCAAATCACCAGAAGGAAAGGTTGTGTGATAAAAGTGCTCACGGAGAGCAGCCCTCCCCCAGGCAGGCACAGGGCTCTGGGGTAAGCAGGAGCCAGGGGGAAGGTTTGTGTGTGAGCAGCTCTCACAGATGAGGGTCTGAAAGCAGACCCTGCTACTTCCCAGGATCTCCTTTGTTCATAGATTTGTTGCATTAGAGTGGGAGACAGGAAAATGTGATTATTGCCTGTAGTTTTGCAAAAGAGGGGAGATGCTTGTTCATTAACACAACAAATCACTGGGGTACCTGCTCCCCTGTCCTGGCTCATTGGAGGGGGAGCTGGCACCGTGGATGCCCAGTGGATGGAGAGGCTTGGTGGTGACTTGTCTTCCCTGTGTCTCCTTCCCTGTGTCCCCACTGCAGGGCCAGCTGTGCTTCTGAACTGCAGCTCTGCAGGAGCCCCCCAGGCTGGCACTGATGGGGTGTTGCTTTGTGCATCCTGTGAGGGGGCTTTGAATGCCTTGGGGGGCAGAGCAAACGTGGCTCTGACGTGCCAGGAGGCTCCTTGAGTGGCCCTGTGGGCAGGAGTTTTGTCCCTCTTTCAGAGCACTGTGGTCAGAGAGCTCAAGTTACCTAAAGATCACGTTCCTGGTGGAATTAATAAATGCTGACAGATTAACTGTGGAGCTGGACTTTTCAGTTGTGTACCAGGGTTTGGAGGAAATATGTCCAAGGCCATTTTGTTTATTTTACTGTTTTTTTTGCTATGTCCCTAATTTTCCAGTTCTGCTTGCTTTGGTTTTTTGGGAAAAGCCTTGTGAAGCAGTGCTGTGTCCTGTCATACGTGGGTGCCACGGTAGTGCTTCTCCAGGCCCTACCTAGAACCCTCTTGGCTTTTGTTTTGGGCATGGGTCAGGATTTGTCTGTGCTGTGAGTGCTCTGCTCCAGAGGTGAGCCAGGATCCTGCAGTGCTCTGCTCCAGGGGTGAGCCAGCATCCTGCAGTGCCCTGCTCCAGCATCCTGCAGTGCCCTGCTCCAGGGTGAGCCAGGATCCTGCAGTGCCCTGCTCCAGCATCCTGCAGTGCCCTGCTCCAGGGAGAGCCAGGATCCTGCAGTGCCCTGCTCCAGGGAGAGCCAGCATCCTGCAGTGCCCTGCTCCAGGGAGAGCCAGGATCCTGCAGTGCCCTGCTCCAGCATCCTGCAGTGCCCTGCTCCAGGGAGAGCCAGGATCCTGCAGTGCCCTGCTCCAGCATCCTGCAGTGCCCTGCTCCAGGGTGAGCCAGGATCCTGCAGTGCCCTGCTCCAGGGTGAGCCAGGATCCGATCCTGCAGGCTGGCACAAACCCTCTGCTGCCCAAGGAGCCTGTGCTGTGTGCCCAGAGCTGTTGGATGCATGCTCCTGTGCACTGCAGAGAAGCAGCACCTGCAGTTCCTGCATGGCTGGAGTCCCAGGGCAGGAATGCCTGTTCATACCCACACGGGACAGATGGACCAGCCTGCTCTGAGTGCCTCCTGTAACAGCACAAGCACAATGGCAAATACCTGTCAAGAATGAGTCATTTGATAAAAGGGTGGCACAGGTCTGGGGAGGAAGTCCTGAAGGCAGGGCAGGAAACAGAGGAGACTGACACAGACACTTCAGGGGCTGTGGGGGGCCCTGAAACAGCCCCTGTCCCCAGGTGTGTCCCCGTGTGTGTCCCCATGTGTCCCAGCGTGTCCTGGCTGAGTGGCTGTGCTGCTGCTGCAGTGTGCTGCTCCCAGAGGTGATGCTGACCTTGTCACCCAGCCCTGCTCAGCACCTTCCTGCAGTTCCCCTTTGTGCCACCCGAAATGGCAACCAAAACAACCCCAGGTGCCTGAGGGCAGGCAGAGATTTTCACCCCCTTTCTCAGAATATTCCACATGAATCTTTCTCTTTGTTCCTGCTGGATTTTGTCTTTCTATAATGACAAAACAAAGCATCTTTATTTCAGGACTTTGTGTACTTGCATTTCTTACTTATTGTAACTATTTTTTTCCTTACTAAAAATGCCATGTTAAAAGCTGTTGTAGTTTACTGGTGTGAGATTCCCTCTCAAAATAAAATGTGTGTTAGGATGTTAGCCAGCCACACATAAAAGATCTATTTAAATATAGCAATTGTATTGTATCATATACCTTAGGTAACAATGTGTTTTGCTGTTGATGCTGTTTATTTTTACCCACCTGTGTTTTGACATTGGCTGATACTGTCCCTCTTGCAGTATCAGGATGCAGCATGTTTATTTTAGTCCAGACAATCTACTTTTTTTGACATAAATATGTTCTGGAATTAAAATGTAAGCCTTTGTTAGCAGAGCCTGAGCACAGTGTTTAGTTTGGTGATGTCATTTACAATCACTAAATACACATTTCTTCGATTTACAGGACTTTGTGCACGTCACTCCCATAATCCTGTCCATACGTTGGCTTTACCAAGCAAACAGACACAAACCCAGCCCAAACCTCCCCAGCCTGCTGCTCACCTGTATTTATCCAGCCTTTTCTTCCTTGCAGATGAAGCTGCAGAGCAACATCTCCTATCAGATGGCAGACATACATCGGCTAAAGGGTGAGGTGTTCGTGGCCAGGCTCATTTGGCAGGCTGCACTTGTGCATTTTAACTGCCCAGGTGCTGCAGAGGGCAGTTTAAATGAAGGATCTGGTGATGCTGGGACATCTCACAATGTGAAATCTCGTTGTGTTTGTTACCTGGAGTGGGTAAGTGCAGAAGGAATGTGTTCTGGCACTGCTGAGTTACCAGACAGTAGAATCATTTTCATGGCCAAATACACAGCTTAGTGGAGTTTGAGCAGGAACACTGTGATGGTTGTGCTGGGTTAGAAGAGGTCCAGGAGGCAGCTCTGAAGTTCTGTACAGACATGATTATAATCCCTGTGGTGTTGCTGTGTTCAGAGTGAGCCAGAACGTGATCAGATGTGAACATGCCTGCACAAACACATGTGGGTCCTGCCTGTCTCTGTGTAGCTGCAGCTTAAAATAGCAGGGAGCTCCATTATTTGTAGCCTGAGGAGCAGGGAGAGCTTCTAGAGCAGCTGTGAGGGCAGGAAATCCGTGTTGGCTTCAGGGATAGTGGGAAGGTGCCTCCCCTCCTTTTGTACACTCACTGCAGACAGTGTTTGAGCATCCTGCCTGGAGTAACCTGGCAGCACTTCTGTGTTGCTCAGAGTGACAGAACCATCCAGGAAACTGTGGAGATTTCCAACAGATCAGTGAAATAGTGTTGTGCAAGGTTCCTGAATGCAAGGTGCAGAAACCTTTAGGGAGATTGGCATAGTATCAGAAGAATTTATCTCTAATTCATGCTGCCATCTGGCATACATCAGTGAAGTGGCATCTGCAGATTGGTATAAAATCTTTAAAGTATGTCTAGACATGAAACTTGAGCAATTCCTTACTTAGCAATATTGGAATTTGTATCAGCCACGGGGCATTTTTTCTTTCCTCTCTGTTGATGCTGTGTTTGCTTTTTGGCCTAGAACAACTGGCAGAGCTACGGCAGGAGTTCATCCGGCAGGAGGATCAGCTGCACGAGTACAAGAAGAACAACACCTACCTCACAAGGAGGCTGGAGTATGACAGGTACAGTCAGCAGTGCTGCAGTGTGTCAGGGGCCCTGTGTTTACTAAAAAGTGTTAATTAATCTCATGTCCAATCCTCAGACACCAGTGTGCTCACTTGGTGATGCACCTGAGCCAAGTGTTTGACTTGCAAGTTTTGTTGTAGTCCTTCCCCCAACCTGAGATAGGAGCTAAGGAAAATCTTGGCTTAGTGGAATTGTTCTGCATTTTTAAGTCAATGTATTTTTTATAACATGGAGATTTAGTTCACTAACAGAGGACACAGTCCTGTGTCACCAGTGTTGTTAATTGCTGCCTTTCTAGCAGTGTGGTTTCATTTGTTTCAGGTTAAGCTGAAAGCACCTTGTGTAGAGTGAAATTTTAAGCTGACTTCAGCCCTGTATGTTGATGGTAGAGAAACAGGGAGAACAAATAACAGCTTTGAGGAGTAAGGAAGGCTTAACTCTTGAGAAAGCATTTGAAACTTTTACACACATGAGGTGTGCTGTGCTGAGTGTCTGTGGGACATGGCAGGTTTGGTTTTGGGCTGATGCTGTGGCTTGCTGGGGCACTGGCTGTGTATTCAGCTGGTGTTATTTGAGTTGGGAGCAGTAACTGATAGTGGCACTCTGCACCTTCTCTGCTGACAGCCAGGACAGACACGTTGCTTTCCCAGTGGAATTAATATTTGTGGACAGATTAACTCTGGAGCTTGACCTTTTGGTTGCATTCCAGCTTCTGGAGGAAGTATATTCAAGGCCATTCTCTTTATTTTACTGGTTTTTCGGCTCTGTGCCTATTTTTTTTCCAGCTCTGCTTTCTTACAGTATTCAGTCCATTCCCACTCCATGCCAGGACCAGGCTTCCTGGACAGACTATTCTAGTTAGAGCTCAGGTCTGGCTTTTTGTGCCACTTCATATTTTTTCCCTTATTTTATTTGTGGGAGAGCAGATCCAACAAATGAAGTGTAACTAATGGTGTGTTTCTCCTCAAGCCTGCAGTGTGGGCAGCAGATCAAGGAAATGAGACTGCAGCATGAAGAGAACATCAAGAAATTAATGGACCAAATTGCACGGGAACAAAAGGTAATGCCAAGAAGGTTTGTGTTGAATGGGGAGAGCCCAGAGCCTGCTGTGTGCCCCAGAGATGTGGAGGCCTGGGACATTTCCTCCCTGACTTTGTGCTCAGTATCCCCTGAGCAGCCCTAAGTGGGTGTTGTGTCAGAAACCTGCCTGCTGTCTCACCCAGAGCACTGAGCTCAAAGCTGAGGCCAGATTCTCTGCTGTGCCCCAGCCTTCCTCCATGGTCACTGCTGAGGATGTCAGTTGTTGCTGTAGCATGGATATCCTGCTCAGCTCTCCAGGTGGGGTCTGTGTTCTCACACCTTTCCCAGGTTGCTGCTCTGAGGCCTCCAGGTGCTCATGGGATGCAAGCTGTGATGGCACTGCAATGGTACCAGGGCTGTGATCACATCTAACAGCCTGCCAGTACAGTTTGGGCCTCTCTCCTCCAAACAGATGCTTAAAATTTTGTTTCCTTACTTCTTCTCTAAACATCTCAAATAACAGGGCAGACTGAGAGCAAGTTTGTCACATCTTCTCTTACAGTCCAGAATTGTTTCAAGGCTCTGACCTGAGCTCAAGGCTGGTGTTACCTTAACCTGTTTTGTTGTGTTTAACCCCTGGGTGTGGCAGTAGAGGTGTCCTGCAGCTCTGCAGTGCTGAACTTTGTCTGCCCAGTTGTGTTTCCAGATCCCCAGGGTCCAGCTGTGTGCTCTGCTCTTTGCTTTGATGATCACTGAATTCACAAATGCAGTTTTGCTTACCCAGAGTAATCTTGAATTTGAGGGTGTTTATTTTGTGATTTCCAGAGAAGTGTTTAATGTTGTCTCCTCATTTGTTTTAATAGGCCACACAAAAAATTCAGTCTAGTAAAGACACTGCAGTCAGCCCCAGCAATGGTGAGCAGGCAATACCTGAGGCTGCAGAGCTGGAAGATAAAGATGTGGTGAAGAATGAGGAGCCTTCAGAACACGTTGCAAATGGCAAAGGTATTTCCTTTTTTGCTCATTGTGATAGAGAACAGGCCAGCTGTGTTGCATCCTCTGCCAGCCTCCAGATTGCATTTCTCTGGAGCAGAACAAGGAATTGCTTGGCTCAGATGCATTGATTAGCTGCAGTGAATGTTCTAAGTTAAAGAGGGAAATTCACAGCTCACACTGAAGGGTTAATAAGGCACAATATCCTTTTGTTGTCTTGCAGAGAAGATCAAACCAGGAGGAGATGCAGGCATGCCTGAAATAGAAGATAATGACCCTGCTAAAGCTGAAGATACTCCCACTGGTTAGGAGAAATACTCTTCATTCCTTCACATTTGGGTCTTGGTGGTGTAGATGTTGTGTGTGAGCACCGTGTGGTTCACAGGAAGTGCAGACTTTTAAAATCTCTCTGTGGTAATAAAATTCAAGTGGGGTGTAAAATCAGATCATTGTACTGTGCCTTAGAGGTTTGAGCTCTCAAAATGGAATGTTTTGGATAATGCCCCTCCTGAAATCTTACCTTTTATATTTTATTAAGGTAATGATTAAAAAATAGAAGTTTACAGGGTTGTTAGATTGAGTCCAGGTAAACAGTGTGTTTGTTTCCTGTTAATGCTTTTGTCCCTGTGTTCTGTTTCAGCTTTAAAGAAGCCACTTATTTCAGCTCCTAAAAGTGAAGGTCATCAGTCTGTTATCAATCTCCCAACTGAACAGCCCCATGCTCCAAACCTGGCACCAGGTAAAATTCCTGTCAGCAGGTGACAGGGCAATATTTTGGTTACAAGGAGAAAACCAAGGATAAATTTCTGCAGCATCCAAGGCTGTGTTTTCACCTGGCTGAGGCACTTGGGCTGCTGCTGTATGATCTTGTGCCTTCCACACCAATAATTTCTGAGCCTTTTGACCAATCACAGCTAAATTTGAGTTAGAAGTTCCAAAGATAAGTGCTTCAAGATTCCCCCAGTGGACAGGGTAACTGAAATGGGTGTTCCTCCTGAGGGTACTAATTAGGGCTGCACCACCCCCTCAGGGGTTGGTTGTTGATCTCCTGGAGCCACAATCAGACAAACCAACATTGCTGTCCCTGCTCAGTGTCCTGCTGTCCCTGGGAACAGCTCACTTGTGGGTGACATGGGGACAGTGAGAACTGAAAGTCCTGCAGTGAAAGGGTTTGGAGGAGCTGCAGTTAGGAGAGAGGCAAACCCAAAGGAAATAAACCCTGTGCTTGTCACTTTAAGGTCAGAGGATGTCAGGTTGTGCCTGCACTGCAGGTTGCTGGTTCCAGTGCTGTCCTGCTGAAATCCTGAGTGTAACTTCCCATTTTAACGTTGTAGGTTTGCCCAGTGACAGTGAGGGAAACGCTGACATTGCCAAGCAGATCCCTCCAAACTCTCTCCAGCACTTGAATTTCGAAGAAAATGTGGAAGCCCAGAAAGAGCACAAGATTGAGGCAGACCAGATAAAAATCCCAAAGAGCCGAGTTAGTGACTTGCAGAAGATTAAACAAAGTAAGTTGGCCAATATCACACACTTCAATATATTAAAAAAATCCCTTCCTTTTTTATCTGTGTAAGTGCCTGTCTGGAAAATAGGGATCATTGCAGAGGGTGGCTTTGGAGAGGGAGCCTGAGAAGGAATGTAATTTAATGTGTTCCTGGGTAAAAGAAAGGCTTTACTGTGTTACTTTTCACATGTACATTTAATTATTCTAAAAATTATTTCTTTGTTGGAATTTAAGATGTTTTTGGAAATTACTGCACAGTTAAATGGGTTAAGTCAGAGCTTTCATACATGCAGGATGCTGAGTTGCTCACTTTATTACTTGACTTCAGTACACTTTTTGGACAATATTGTAAGAATTCAGCCAAAACTGAGAAAACTTTGGCTGTTTTAGTATCACTCATGGAACTTTGTTAAGCAGGACAAGTGTGTTACAAATTGTCACAACCTGGGCAGGCCTGGCTTCCACTCTGTGTATCCTGAGGTGTGCAGGGCTTGTGGTTTTATCAAAGCAGCTTCTGGAAGAAACTTGTGGAGTGAGAGAGCTTCAGTTGCTGGGTTTGTTCATGGATTGTCTCTTGCCTGGTCACAGGTTAAATGGTTGTGCAGCAGGAGCTGGGAAGGAAATGTCTCCACTGTTGGCTCTGAGGGGGTACCTGAGGGTCAGGAATTGTCCTTCATATTTGGGATAACTCAGATTGCAGGTTTTAGTGGTGCAATGAGGGAGGGGTTAAACAGCTCATGCAGGTTTGTGCAAGGTTCTGTCCTCATGGTCAGTTCAGAAAGGTCCATTGGTGACAAACTCAGCCCTGGATGGAAGAGCCTGGCTCTGACCCAGCTCTGCAGCTCCCACCATGGGCTGGTGCCTGGCTGGCTGTTGGTGACTGAGAGCTTTGAGCAGAGGGTGCAGAGTGGGACTGATCAGCCTGGGGGAGAGAAGAGTCTGGGGACACCTCAGAGTGCCTGAAGGGGCTCCAGGGAGCTGGAGAGGGGCTGGGGACAAGGCCTGGAGGGGACAGCACACAGGGAATGGCTCCCACTGCCACAGGGCAGGGCTGGATGGGATCTTGGGCAGGAATTGTTCCCTGGCAGGGTGGCAGGGCTGGCACAGGGTGCCCAGAGCTGCTGTGGGTGCCCCCAAGGCCAGGCTGGACACTGAGTTTGGATCAGCCTGGGACAGTGGGAGGTGTCCCTGCCATGGCAGGGCTGGCACTGGAGGGGCTCACCAGCCTGGCTGTGCTCCCTGAGCTCAGTCTGGAGCCTTTGTGGGCCTGCTGCATTTCCTGGGATCTCTTCATCAGCTTTAACCTTTCCTTCTGTCAACCTCAGTTCATCCAGCGCTTTGTCTCAGTTCCTCTGGCTGTCATGGGCTGGTTTGCTGGAAATTGGGTGCATACCCTTGCCTCCCATGGCTCAGTTTGGGTTTGATATGTGCAAATCCCACTGTCCTTCCTGGGTTTTGTACAGAATGCAGGATCACTCCATCAGACATGGACAGGCAATGAATGGTGTATGAGACTTGGATTTCTAAACAGATAGTGGGTTTTTCTTTGCTTGTTTTATGAAAATCCTGAAACTGGTGTTCCTGTACATTTGAGCTGTGCTGGGTGTGACTCTGCTGCTTTTCCCCTGCAGAGCAGCAGGATAGTGCTGCCTCTGTCCTGGTTTTTATGCACACGTTGTTTTAGGGAATAATTTCACTTTTACACCTGTCCATTTTTAATCCTGATGTTGAAATAATTCTCCAGATTTACTTCTTCATTAGTTGCTTGCACTGGGAGCCATCACCTGTCCTGGCAGCCTTGGTGCCCAGTGTGTAAGAATTGTATCACACTTTAACCCCATTTTTGCCATTTATAGAGAATCTTCCAGGGCAGTAACCTCTGCAGACTCAGAGCTGCTTCCCTCAAGCACTGTGCAGGAAGAGATGTCCCTGTATCCCACTAAAGCCCAGCTCTGAGCTGACAGCACACCAGCAATCTCTCCCTGTGTGCCTGGGTGGTTGTCTGCTCATTCCATATTTCCAGCTAATTCCTGCTTTCCTTGGGCATTGCTTCAGGATCTGAAACTCTTCTTGCTTTTTTTTTTTTTTGTTGGGAAATGAAAATACTGTGTTTTGGGACATTGTGAAAACTGTTAAAGCTTGCTAGGACAGCAGAGTGTGAAGGCAGTGAGGGCAGGCCTGTGCTGGGCTCCTCCGTGCCAGCAGGGCACCCCCTGCAGGCCCTGCCAGGGCAGTGGTGCTGCTGGAAATGCAGCGTGCCAGCGCTCAGGAAAGCTGGATACTGACCCTGCCAGCAGTGAGGGCTCCTGTGCTTCTTGAGAGATCTCCTCTTGGTGCCTGGGGGCAGGCCAGGGTGGAGCTGTGGAGAGAGGAGTGGCACAGTCAGGGTGGCACAGGTGTCACCTGCACAGAGGAGCTCCAGGAGCCTTGTCCAGCCCTGCCCCAGCCCTGTCCCTTCTCCCCCTCTCTCCTGCCTCCAGCTGCCATCTGCTCTCGTGTAGGATCTCCTGTTTCTCTCCTCTCTGCTGCTGACTCACTCCTTTCCTACTCCACAGGCCGGTTCTTTGATGAGAATGAATCCCCTGTGGACCCACAGCAGGGTTCTAAACTGGCAGATTATAATGGGGATGATGGGAACGTGGGTGAGTATGAGGCAGACAAACAGGCTGAGCTGGCTTACAATGAGGAAGAGGATGGTGATGGTGGAGAAGAAGACGTCCAAGGTGAGCTTGGGCCTTACCTCCATCCCATTGTGATAAATCCATGCTGAGTTACTTGTTGAATTTGTGTAAAGCCTCTCTGGTTTAGCTGATCACAAATTGCTCAGACAGAGCAAGCTTGAAATTTGGTCTCACTCTCTGTGGGACAGCAACAATGCAAACATCTGGAGTGAGAAGTTCTGGCACCTTACTGCAGTTGTCTGTAGTTCCTGCTAGGAAAAGCAAGACTCTAAATTCCAGACGAGGTTTTACCCAAACCCCCAGCTCTGGCCCCTGCCTGGGGGGCTTTGGGCCTTGACATTCCTAAAATTTCAAATAGAGGAATGAAGTGGTTTGACTGCTGCTCTTGTCACACCTCCTGGAGCTGTGTGCAGTGAGGCCTCAGGTGGTGATTCCAGGTGTACACAGATTAAACAGCCTTGTGGTGCTCTGTAACCCCCTCAGAGCATTGTACACAGATTCAACAGCCTCGTGGTGTTCTGTAACCCCTCAGAGCTCCTGATCCAGTGCAGCCTAACCCTGTGTGTGCATGGCCATGCCCTGTCCTGCATGTGGCTCCTGCATTGCTTGCCTCTGCCTGCCTTGTCTGCCTTCTCCATCCAGCTGTTTGGGACAGCTGTGACAGGCTGCATGGCTGTAGGGTGAGAACATTGGGTAAACAGAGTATTTCCAGTTAAATGGAAGGGTAAAAAATAGGAAACGAGACAAAAATCCTACAGGCCCCCCGATTGTGACCCTCATAATGTAAGTTATGTAAGTTAAGAAGTTTTTAGCTGAAGGTTTTTCAGGCACTGTATTTAATTGACATCTAAGCAAAATGAATGGGCAAAGGCAGCAAAGAGCAGCTGACAGTGAGCTGAGTGCAGTGTCAGCAGCCTGGGCTGGGCTGGCATTGGGAACCCGTGCACGAGTGAAAGACTAGGATGGACCAGAACCTGTGATTAATTAACTTGCTAATGACTGCAGTGCTGCTGCTCCAGCTGCAGCCTGGTCTGTGCCCCCTGTGCTCAGAACTCACAGGGGGTTTGTGTGTCTCACCTGCCCCTCTGGGGTGGTCCCTGGGCTGGCACAAAGGCACAGGGGTGCAGAGCAGCCTGCTCCAGCAGCAAATGTCCCTTCCCATGGCACTTTGTGTCCATGCTGGGGCCATGGGAGCCATGTCCCTGGTGGTGCAGGGTGTCCTGTGTGTCCCTGAGCCCTGCAAAGGCTGGCAGTCCTGTGCCTGAGGATTTCACAGTCCAGTCCTGTTCCCCTGAGTGAGCAGTGGGTCCTGCCCAGCTCCTTGCTGCAGAAGTTCCTCACTTCAGGATGCAGCTCTGGGAGCTGTCACTCAGCCTGTGTGCTCTGGACAGCCCTTGCTGTGAAGAAATGTTCCCAATATCCAACCTGACCCTCCCCTGGCACAGCTTGAGGCCGTTTCCCCTTGTCCTGTCCCTTGTTCCTGGGAGCAGAGCCAGACTGCAGTGGCTGCCACAGGGTGCAGGGATGCAGGTCCCTGTCCCCATCCCACAGAGCTGTCATTGCCCCCAGAGCTCTGTGCTGCTCCATCAGTGTGAGTAGCTGGCTCTGGGGCCTTCACAGAGCCCAGCAGGGCTGCCATGAACAGTGCAGTGACATGGGCAGCATTCCCCAGTGCCACTTGGGCAAGGCTGGGTGTGATCCAGCTCTGAGAGCTGGGAAAACGTTAAACCCCAGAGACTGGGCTTGTGTAACTGGCAGTGTGAGTGGTGGTTTATAAAAACAGAGCTCTGGCTGACAGTGACCCCGTAGAACCATTTCCCTTCCACATGGGGTCCCTGCTCTGGTGGCTTGGAATTTGAGCTTGGGGAAGATCCTTTTCCTGATGAACCCCTCTTTGTCTCTGTATAGGCAGACTGGATTCAGAGCTGGTGGTTAGGGTTAAAGAGTGACTCCTGGATGGTCTGAGCAGAGTGTGTTACTGCCTCAAACCACATTTCCCAAGCTTCATTCTGTTGTTCTTAATAACTTGTTGTGTTGGCTTGAGCTGTGATTTGAGTGTGGCCAGTGCAGCTTCCAGGGCAGTATTCCAGAAAAAGAGGCTGCTTCAGGCTCTGCACTCACTTGTCTGCAGGGGAGGGGGCTGAAGGGAGGGTGGTTATAATTGCTTAGGGAGGAGAAAAAAGGAAGGAGAATTTCTGTCTAAAAACTGTCAGGAAAACATCCCCTGGGTGTGCATCAGGCTGAACAAAGCCCGTGGCATGTGCTGCAAAGCCACTGGGTTCCACATGGCTTCTCTGGCCTCTAGGAATGTGTGGGCTCAGGTTGAAATTATCCAGGGAAATACCCAGTCTGGGGGATGTTCCTTGGGGCAGGGCTGCACCCAGCCTGGCTCCTTCCCTCAGGCACCTGCTGAAGGGCAGGGGGATGTGTCAAGGTGGCAGCTTCTAGAATGTCTGTGGGTGGTGGGGTAGGAGTAACTCCAGCATGTGCAGGTGCTGTGGTGGCACTGCCTTACAGAACACACCTGATTGTGCAGGTGAGCTCCAGCCTTTTGCTGCTGGAGCAGCCCCTCAGGCCCTGCCTGGCCCCTGGGGTGGAGGTGTGGGGAGCTCCAGGCAGCCCCACAGTGGAAGATGGGGGAGCTCAGCTTGGATTTCCTTTGCTGTGAACAACAGTCCTTCCTGATGTGAAGGAATAATCCCTAGGTGCAGGAAAAGCTTATTGGTTGGAACTAATGGAAGTTTTAGGGTTATTTGAGGGAAGGAGGCCCTTGGTATGGAAGGGGTCTTCCCTGTGCCAGTCCCTGAAGTTCCCACCCTCTGTGGAGCCTTTTGGAGTCAGCTCTGGGCATGGAACTCTGAGCAGGAGCTGGGTTTTGGTGTGGGAGTTGGAAACCTGCTGGGCAGTGTCAGAGTCGGGCAGGCTCTGTCAGGGAGGTGAGGCTGCCCTGGAGCACTGACAGCCAGGCTGGACACGTCCTGTCCCTGCTGTCCATCCTGTCACCAGCCCAGCCAGCTCGGGGCTGTGCCCTTCAGCAGCATGTCCTGGCAACTGCACTTGGACATTTGTTCAGTGATACCACCTCAGATCTGATCTGAGCATTTTAACTGTGATTAATTACGATCTGTAATTGCAGATGATGAGGAGCGAGACCTGCAGAACGACCTGGGGGACTACAGCAAGTCCCGCCTCAGCGAGGGGGTCCTGTAGGCACAGCCACAGCCCAGGAACCTGAGGTGCTGCAGAACTGGACCTGTTCACTCCAGTGTTCCCTCCTCCCAGGCAAGCTGAGGATCCAGTGCTGAATGTGCTGAGCAGCAGGAGGAGAGGAGCCCTCTGTACATATGTACATATTTGTACTGTTGCAGGTTGTATTAAACCCACATCTTTGCTGGTACGTGCAGCTGGTTACTCAGCCTGGTCCTTACCTGTAATAATCTCTACACTTAAACCCAGCCTATAAACACAGGCTGAACTGTTTCTGCCACTTAGAACACTTGGAACCTGGAGAACTTGTACAGTTTGTACCTGATGTAACAAAGGCACTGTGGAAGCCATGTACAGCAAGAACTCCTTTTCTACAGTCCCACTGTGTGGCAGAGCTGCTGCTCCCAGTGCTGGGGTTTGCACAGCAGTGAGAGTGGAACATCAGAGAAACTGGGAACTGAACACTTCACTAACTGCTCCTTCCTCACTGCAAGCCAGCACCACATCCCACTGACCTGTACAGTGACCACACCTCGTAGCTAGAGCTGGAAATCTTCAGTGGGACTTGGATAATTCCACACATCCCAAAAAAGTTATGCAACTAATAGCTCAATTTAAAAGGTGACATAAATAATTTGCAGCTTGTAGGAAGTCTTTGTGTAGAAGGGGTAAGTGTGCCAGTGAGAGACACCTCTGGAGCAGCTGTCAGCCCCTCCATGGAAGGACCAGCCCTTACCCAGGTAAACACACTGTGGGTGCTGCTGTGCTGTCCAGAGTGTCCATCCAGCTCCAGCCACTCCAGCTCATTTGCAGTTCCATCCCTTGATCCTCAACACTCACCACATCCCCCAGTTTGGTTTTCTCCATCAGATCTGTGAGTCAGACCCTTTTCTGTATTGTGTGTTCAGGCACTTTCAGAATGGCTGGAGATGATTCCATTGCTCTGCAGTGGTGGGAATGAAGGGGATTGTCCCCCCTGCTCCCCCCAGGGCTCCTGTGGACACAGGTTGTAGGCCCTGGTGAGGGTCACTGAAATCCCTGTGCTCTGGGCTGAAGTAATGGGTCAGGTTTGCTCCTTGCCAGCTCAGTCAACCTCTTAAATAAAGTTCAATGCTTGTACAATTATGTTCTGGGTTTTTAAGACAGTTTGTTACTACTTCAAGTGTCAATGGCAAAGAAATTCCCTCCAGTTTCTGCATTGAAGAAGTGGAACCCCAGCACAGTGCTGTGTCCCTGTCCCAGCTGAACGCCACATTCTCCAAAGCAGTGCAGCACCACCCAGCACAGCTTGGGGAGACCCTGGAATAAAGAGCTGAGCTGTTGAGATGGAACCATTCTGCACTCACAGCTCCAGCTGCTTTTCCCTTCCCTGCCCAGCAACAGCACCTCCCTCTTGTGCTCCTGTGCTGAAGGAGGGTTCCATGTTCCTCCTTCTCTGCCTTTTTCTTTGCATTCCATGTTCTCTCTTTTTCTCCTCTTTCCATCAGTGATTGCTCTGCTTCACCCGTGTGTGACCACATCTGGAGTATTGTGTTTATTCTGGGCTCAGGAGAGACCAGGGGCTGCTGCTGAGGGTCCAGGAGGCCCCAGAGGTGAGGAGGGGCTGGAGCATGTCTCCAGGCAGGAGCTGCACCCAGAACCACAAAGCACTGGGGTTTGTTTTGGAAATGCTGCTGTGCCATCCCCGTGCCGTGTGTGGAGCAGCTCCCGTTGCCATGGCAATGGCAGCACAGCCAACACTGGCACAGCCCGAGCAGCTGCTGCCCTCAGCACGCAGCCAGACTGGGAATCCGAGTGGCTCTCACATTGCAGAGAGGGCTGCACAGGAGCAACCCAAACCCAAGGAAGCCTCTTCCCACCAGGGCCCGGCCCATGTTGGAACCAACGCGCCCAGGTAGCTCCAGCAGCACACCCAGCCCTGGCTCTGAGGCTCCAGTTACAAATCCCTCTGGATCCACGTGGCAGTGCATTTCAAACGAGGACATTCCACTGCCAAGGCTGAGGGATGAGTTCAGGCAGTGTCAGAAATGCAGGCACCTCCACCCAACAGCCAGAGAAACAACTCAGTTACTCCAGCCAGTCCCAGCTGCCCAGTTTTGGACGTTTGCAGCAAACAGACTCTGCCAAAGCTTTCCCAAACTCACACGGATCCCACAAAAACAAAGAATCACTGATGAACCCATTTTTATTTCAAAATGTGGAAAACCGAAGTGATGGGCAGGATCTTGCCAAAAGGTCAAACCCAGTTCTGGATGAAACAAACCCCCACGATTTTCAGCAATTTAACAGCCATGAAGAGCTGAAAATGCTTCGAAGTGACAAGAAACAAGCAGACCTGAGCTAATTGGTTTGTGGATTTTATTCAATGTTATCTTTTTACATTTTCATACATGCAAACCCAGCAACAGGGGGAAACCCAAAGGCTGCAGGAGAAGAGCTTGTGAGTGAGTGTTCTGCAGTAGTACACACAGGAAATACTGAAGGTTTTCTCTGTAAATCTTGACTGCCTGTTTGCAGTTTGCACCCTGGATTGAAGGATGCTGGCTCATGTGGTGGTTTTGGAGGTGCTGAGCTCTCAGCAGGACCCACTTCCCTGTACACAAACCTCTCTGAAGAAATTCTCCTATCTGAAAACTTTCTCCTTTATCTGTATTCAGGGGAATTTCCACATGCCATAAATCTGTCAGCTGCAATCCCTGCTCCAACACAGAGCTTTCAGTAACCTGGCACCCAAGCAGGGAACTTCCAGCTGAAGTAACCTGGGACCCTTCCTTGAGGAGACTGACCAAAATACTTGATAGAATCAAAAGTCTTGTGTGATGAACTAGAAAATGTGAGGTTAGGCACTTTATAAGGAGGAGCAGTGTCCTGCTGTTCCAGCTGGCTCTGGGACAGAGGAGACCAGATTTCTGTAGTTTAAATAAAACAGGAAAACAAACCCACAAAACCAACCAGGGCCATCTCTCCCAATTCATGAGAGTGCAGTGGAATTTTCAAGCCAGCCAGAAAAAAGAGTAATGACATTTATGCCTGAACTTCTTTATGCCAATACAGAAACCATAAAACTCCAATTCCTCAACCTATATGAAACCACACTGGGATTACTGGGATGGGTAATCTACAGTTCAACTTCCCAAAGCTGGGTTTGACTTGTGGCTGTGCATTTCCATCCCTGGAGGAATATCTCTGGAGAGCTGCACCGTGCCAGATCAAACACAAGGTTTGTTCCTGTGTGTTTCTGTGGGACTGGGAGCAGATGAATCCCTGCTGCAGTGAGATCAGCCAGGCTGGAGCTGCTCCTGGCCAGCCAGATTGGCTCCCAGACGCCGGGGATGGAGCAGCAGCACAGCCTGGGAGCTGTTCTCTCCTCACTCTGCTCCCCCAGCCAATGGAATTGATTCCCTTCAGAAAGGCAGAAGGAACAGCCAGCACTGGAAATGGGCAACAGTAAGATATAAACCCAAAAAAGACTCCTGAATTTGCTGAGAAGTGCCAGATGCTGAAGGAAAGTGGAGCTGGAACAAACCCCAGCCAGCCTGAGGTGCAAAGAGCTGCCCAAGACCCTGAACCTGCACCCCTGAGCCCCAGGAGCTCTGCACAGGCAGGGAGCTCACTGTGCAGCACGCTGCTTTGTGTCATGTACAAACACAGAGCAAAGGGCTCTGCGAGGCTCCGGGGAAAGAGCTGAGAGGGAATCGCAGCCCCGAGGAACGGCCTCCAAGGGGCAGTGAGGATCCCCTGCAGTGCTCCGACAGCTGCACCTGCAGCTTCAAACACCCCCCCAGTGTCTGGGAGCCCCCAGCTGCCAGCCCAGCCCTTCCCTTGGCCCACACACACTCTGAGCTCTGAAAGCTCCGCGCTGCCACAGGGATTTCACACGGAGCTGAAGCTGTGCTCCGTGGGGAGCAGGGTACAGCAAGGGACCTTTGAACTTCCCCCTGCACAGCAACACCAGCAGCAAGATGATTTTCCATATTCCCATTCCTGCCAGTCCAGCCCCTCCTCCCTAATTCAGCACCAGGGAACTGGAGGAGAGAACAAGGCATTGGAAAAACAAATGTTGGTATCCTGGTAGCCAGAAAAGGCCAGTTCTCATGGCCATAAAGATCAGTTTGAACCCTGAGTCACAGGTTTAATCTCTTCTCAGAGTGTTTTTGGCCGTGCTGGTGCTCACACAAATACCTGCTTGCTTTAAATCTTGCTGGATCATCTCCTCTAGCAGCTCGTTTCATTTTAATTACATGGCTTGAGAGAGCATTTCCACCCACCATTTCCCCAAACTCCCACTTTCTAAGTATCAGTGAATGTCCTTTTGGGGTTACAGTGTGAGACATCACACAGTTATCCTGCCATACAAGTTCCTCCTAAGGGACTGCCAAACCACCTTAATGAGGCTCTAACATGCCCAAACGAACCTTTTTCACAGCTGATCATTCACAAAGTATTTACAAGAAATACCTGAACGCTCTAAAGGAATATGGTTCCCTGTTCTGAATGAGTTTCCACTGCCTTCCTATGGCCTCTTTTCTATGGTAAAATTAGCTTTATTGTGTCTTCTGTTAAAGACAGACTAGTAGAGTCCTGTGACAGAATTCTAAAACAAATCTTGGCTTCACAGCAGCAGGTATGCTTCTCTTTAACAAGCCAATAAATATTTTAGGTGACTAGAGAGCTGGGACTTCTATAATCTGATTCACGTTCAAAATCCAAGCAGGGAGTCAACAGGTACCAGGAAACACAACACCCGTGCAGGTTTCCTTACTGCTAAATTAGAGGATGCCAGATACTCCTGTAAAAAAACCCTTCCATTCTGGGCAATACCTGGAGATGTTATCCTGCCATGACACAGGTGAACCTGAGAACTGATTTCTGTTACAAAGACTGGTAGGTAAAAAGTGATCATCAAGAGAAAAATTAAGATATCCAAGTTCAGTAGCATTGAAGTGAGAAATGTAACCTCACTACATCCTCCTATACTGCAAGAGATGGCCAAGCTGCTTCCTTGAGCCCTTCAAATAATAAAGCATGCAGCATCCTCAGCATTTCACACACAAAGAGGCTGCCGAGGAAAAAATAAATAAATAAAGAGAGAAAGCGGAAATAAAAACTTCACACCAGACTGCACAGGCGACTTAAAACAGCAACCGAAACCACAAGGCAGCACTGTCCTACGCTCCGGGAATGGCCCGGAGGGAGAGCCGGCAGGGCCGAGCGGGCACGGCCGGGGAGAGACCGGGAGAGACCGGGGAGAGACCGGGGAGAGACCGGGGAGAGACCGGGAGTGCCCCGGGGAGGGAGCCGCGACCGCCGGGGGCTGCTCTGCTCTGCCCGTCTGTCCGTCCGTCCGTCTGTCCATCCTTCTGTCCGCGGCCAGTCCTGCCCGGGCAGAGCCGGGACCACCGGGCAGAACCGGGACCACCGGGCAGAG
>VXBI01012596.1:171793-182240 GCA_013397375.1 Toxostoma redivivum
CGCGCCGCCCGGGCACGGCTCCCGGGCACGGCTCCGGGGATGCCAGCGCAGGGGACAGCGGCTCGGTCGCTGTCCCCGCTGCGGGGCCGTGCGGGACCCCCGGCGCCCAGCGCCGTTATTGGCATCGCCGGTCCCTGCTGGGAACGCGGCGGAAGGAATTAGCGTGCTGCATTCCACATTGATTATCTGCTCGCTCGGCGTTACTGGAGAGCACTGTGCGAGCCTGTTGCTCAGTTTTATGGCACTTGGAGAGGACAGGTCTGGCTGTTTGTGTGTGGCTCCTTGGGTGAGCTCAAGCCTGGCTCTGGCCAGGGTGCTTCGTTCTCTCTGCTGACAGTTGTGATGCTGCTTCTGGTCCCAAGCCTGTTGTTTCTGGGAGGGGTTTTCCATCGCCTTCCAGGTGCTTGTGGTGCACTTTTAAAAGTAATTCCGAGTTTGTCGTTATTGTCTTTGCCTTTCTTGATATGTTTCCACTCTTAGAGTAGTCTGTGAAGAGGATCTCTAAGTATAACTATTACGCTGTTGCCTTGGGCAAGTGACAACCTCTTTTGCCGTTTCTCCATGAGTAAAATGGGGATAATAATACCTTGGAGAGTTGTTACAAGAAGTAGTTAATGTTTGTAGAGGACTTAAAAGACCTAAGTGTTATTAATTAAGCCCCATGACACATTAAGGTAAGAGTTAGCGAGCCAGGTTTGCACATGGATGAACTGAGGCAGGAAGAGATTATGATTTAGCCAGAGTAACGTCCTGGATCTGTGACAATAGCAGAAAACAAGTTGTAACTACTTCATGCTGTAGGCACAAGGGAGCCGTTCCGGATAACAGATAGGATTCCAAGATTACTTGCCCCTCCCTCACCCCCCCCTCCCAATTTCAGGCTTTTCTACTTTAGGAGGTTCTGCCTGTGTGACTTCCAGTTGACTGGATAGCTCCAAGGACACTTATGGCTTGCCCACTTAAAAGTGTTTCAGCAGTTTTCATAACAAGATATATGTTCTAGGATGCAAGCCAAATCCCGACTTCAATTCCATGAAACATTCTCCTCTTTTCCCCTGAAAACATCGTGTGGAACTAAGTTTTGATCCCGTTCCAGTCAGCGCAGCGCGCACTAAAGCTGACATTCCTGTTTCATCAAAGTTCTTTATTAAAGAAAAATTCCCCTGTCAGTCTGCCCTGGAGATTGAATGGGACAGTTGGATCGTTTTTCTGAGGATGTAAACATTCCACGTGTGCATTTCAGGATTGAAGGGTGATTTTTCCATCCCCAGCCTTGCACCAAGTGTTGGTAACTCCCTTCCAGGGTGGTGATTCCCCAGCACAAGGATGTGACACTGTCCGAGGCTCAGGAGCATTAAGCAGCTAAAAAAAACCACAGAGAGTTGTCTGAATTCAAAAGGAAACTGAGTCTTCACCTCCCCAGGTTCTTCCATACTGCTTTGGTTTTTCTTTGATCTCTTGTAGTGCCGTGGGGTTGACACCAACAGGAATCGTGTTTGCAGGAGACTTTAGGCATCACATGTGCTCTTTTGACAGATTTCTATGCACATACTTCATTCCTGTGGAAGAAACTTTTCCACAGGTGTAAGTGGAAGAATAACTTGGAGCACTTGCACTTTTTTGTGAAAACCGTTCTGAAAGTCAGGCTGAGCTATTTTGGCAAGAACTTGCAAGAAAAACTCGAGCTGGGGGATTGCACAAGAGAAACTCCAGAGTTCCCTTCCTACCTCAGCCATTCTGGAAGTCTGTAAAAGCAGGATGCATGAAGTACGACTGGAATTTGACAGAAGTTTAAAATTCCTGTGTATTTCTAGGTGTATGTGTGCTCTGAGAGGAGCTTGAGACTTCTGTCCCTTTTGGGACAGTACCTTGGGGTTCCAGAGCACACTGTGATCATCTCAGGATCACAGCTGAGCATGGAGTGTGTGACCCTAAAACTGCCTTCTCCAGGTTATGGGGTGCAGCTGTGCCCTGCCCAAACCCTGTCCAAGTTCTGCCCCATCCGTGTGTTTTCAGCCTGGTCTCCCTAGGGAAGCCAATCCTGATGTGTGGTGGCTTTTGGATTTTGGAAATGTCAGTGCAGGACCCCTAAGATTATCCCAGATTTAAAGGCACACACCCCATCCTTATTCCATAATTCCTTGGGAGCATTCCTCTCCACAATGCCTTCCTCATTCACCTCTGAGAGTAAATCAGATAATGCTGATACATCACTGAGAGCAGATCTAGAGGTTGATTCTTACTCCTCTGAGCCCAGAAGGTAAAGGGCCAAGTCTGAATGAAATCCCTTCATTTGCTGCTCCCCAAATCGCTGTCACCACCTCTTGTGCATTTTACACCCGAGATTGGTTCTTGTCTGTTGTGTATGAAAAGTTCCTGGGGTGCTGCTCCCAGCTCTGGGGTTCCCAGCACAGGAGGGACCTGTTGGACTGGGAACAGGGGACACCACCAAGTGCTCAGGGGATGGAGAGCTCTGCTGGGGAGAAGCCTGGCAGGATTGGGATTGTTCAGCCTGGAGAGGAGAGGCTTCAGGGTGATGGAATTGTGGCCTTCCAGGACCTGGAGGAGCTGACAAAAAGGATGGAGAGAGTGACAGGACACAGGGAATGGCTCCCAGTGCTAGAGATGGGATACTGGGCAGGAATTGTTCCCTGGAGGGTGGCAGGGCTGGCACAGGGTGCCCAGAGCAGCTGTGGGTGCCCCTGGATCCCTGGAATGCCCAAGGCCAGGAACAGGATCAGCTTTAATGTCCCTCCACACCCAATTATTCTACAGTTCTATGATTTGATGTTTGTACATCCCAAGTAAACCTTCAGAAAATGCAAATACCGCAAGTGCAGAGCTGATTAATCAAATCCATGATGGGCTGTGATTTTCAGATTTTCAGGGGGCAGAGTGTTCAGGTGGAATCATTGTGGGATCCTGGGAGGGAAGAACAAGCTCTCAGCAGCTGGTTGGAGAGGAGCTCTCCCTGGCAGGATGTGGCAGTGCCAGCCCCTGTCCCCAGGGAATTCCCTGGAGCTGCAGTGAGGTGCAGCTCTTCCGATTAAACTCCCGTTCACCCCGGTGCTTGACAGCCTATCTGAGGTGTTGTTTACTTGTTGAGATGCCTAGATGGCCATTATTTAGTGTTTTAGAAAAATAAATATTTGACATTCACAGATGAAGACATTTTCAATAGCACTTGAAAAATTAAGTGGGAAATCATCCACATCTAAAGCAATCAGCTCAGGGGTTGGGTCAGAGCTTCCCAGTTGGCAGTCCTAACTTTTTGTAAATAAATTACTTCCCAATCAGATCAGTTTCAGTAATTACTTTGATTAAGGTGCTCTTAACTTCTTAAGTGATAAGTTCTCTCATCATATCCTGTGATCCAAGGAAAACCCTGCTCAGGACAATGAGCTGTGAAACACGGGGAGCTGAGCATCACTCACCTGCAGTGCTCTGCTGGGCTCTGGGGAGGTGCAGCCTTTGCTGCCTCAGTTTCCCTGACTGTGGCCAAGCCCAGGGGAAGGAATTGTGCAGCTGCTGGTGGGCAGGGTTAACTCAGCAGCACACTGATCTCTGCTCTGGGATATCCAAGACACAGCTCCATGGGGAGTTCTCTCAGAGTCCAGCCCTGCCAGTCAGATTTCTGTGCATCCTGCTAAAAATAACCCTAAAGCCAGCATTTAGGAAGGGTCTGTGCTGCTCTGGGTCCAACAGGGATCCACCAAGTGGTGCTTGTGCTGGAGTTACATAGCAAAGAGATGATGGGAATGGAAGTTATCCCTAGCAGTCCTAACCTGTCTGAATTCACAGTTCCTTTTTGGTGGGTGAGGAGTGCAGGTAGGATACATGAAACACCTCTAGTTTGTGTTCAGAGTATTTAGTGTAGTGTTTAGTGAAACACCTCTAGTTTGTGTGATTTAAGTGTAATACTGACATGAGAATAAGCTGAACTGAAAGGAGCTGTTAACTCCACAGCATCTGGAGAAAAAGCTATGGATTATTACTTAAAGGAGCACAATTACAAAAAATACACCCCACTAGTCACTGCCAGTATTCCAAGTGTAAAAAGAGAAAAGAATCTAAGACTCTAAAGCATTTGGATTAGAATTTACCTGTAAATTAATTACCTTGTGTGTATAAACAGTGTTAGCAGCAGAACAGGGCCAGGAAGGTGATGCTGCAGGGAGCATCCTCAGAGCCTCCCAGGGAAGGGAGGCATCCTGTCCTTGTTTAGGCTGTGTTTGGGAATAGCTAATTGAAGTTAATAAAGTAACAGGAACTCTGATCAAACCAGAGCAGTTGTTCTGAGCAGTTTGCTGCACCAATCCTAAATCATGACTCGGCTCACCCTAGGCCATTGTAAGCCGTGATTGCTTCCATTTACCCCGGACTTCAGGAGGTGCTAATTAGAGGAAGGGAGGTAATTGAGGCCGAGGCTGAGGCTGCACCACAAGGGCTGCCCTGGCCCCACAGCTCTGGTTAGTGGGGAAGCCCAGGCAGGCAGGGGAAAAGCAGAATTCCCCCTCCCTGCCCTGGGAAGGCTGCTGGCTTAGACCCAGCCTAGGTTTGCTTAGTCTGGGCAGAGCTCTGGGGGTGCAGAGGGGCTGCAGTTCTGCAGCAGAGCCCAGCACAGGTGTGTGTGTGTTCCTTACCTGTGCTGGGATTTCCCTTCACCTCTTTGGTTCCCTCCTGCTTTCCATCCAGGCCCTGCTGTGTGTGGAGGAAGGAGGGGTCACCTGGCTCCAGGTGACAGCCAGGACCTGTCCCTTGTCCCTGTTTTATTCCTTTCAGGGGATGTAACAGCACCTGAGCCCTCCTCCCTGTCCTGAGAGCTTCTCTCCTTTTACCTCTCCCTGTCCTGGGGAGCTCCTTTAGGCACAGGAGGTTTATTTTTATCTATGGAACAATGCTCTGGGTGATGCCTGGCACCCAATTCCAGTCCCTGGGAGGGACAGAGGGAAATCCTGGGATGAGCTGCTGGTGCTGGGATGTGTCCTTTCCTCCAGAGGGGAAAACAGGCACTGGGAGACTGCTCATGATTAACTCTGTGCTGGGGCTTGCACAGTGTGAGCTGAAGGATTCAGGTTTGTTTTCAGAGGGGGAAAACAGTGTAAAAAAGTAAAGGAAGTGCTTAATAAACAGCAGGAATATTTACAGGAGTGTTCAAGGTACTTGCAGGCATTGTGAATGATGTGGGATTTAACTACAGTGCATTTGACTGAATTACCTCAGCTTGTCTGGCACCTTGAGCTCGTGTCAAGACCAAGCAGTTGTAGTTAAATCAATTTAAATACAATCAGAAAAGCTTGTTTATTTTGCTTATCAGGCCAGAAATGATAAAGATTACAGGAGAAAATAAAGTTAGTGTAATCTTGATGCTTTTATGTTCTTAAAAATAAAGATTTGGAAGAAACTCTGGAGGAATTCATTGTAGCTAAAATAATATTCCTAAACAATTGTAATTACTGGGTTTAGGGTCCTTTACTTTTGTGCTGCTTTGGGGCTGGGAAGCTCATTGGTACTTTGAGAGAAAAGTCTTTGGGAGCTCGGTTGGAAAAATGCAAAATGGGCTGCAGAGATGCAGGTTCAGGTGAAGAGGTGTCAGAATTAATTGTTAGGTGTAATTACCCTGCTGGACTTACTTGAAGATAATTCTCTTTTGATAGTAGATTGGTTTATTATATACCTGAAAAAGTTTGATAATGTTCCATCTTAAAGATTAACAGTTAATACAGAAATGTCCTAAGTCAATTAACATAATAGGGTTCCAAGCCATGAAATAGTGTAAGATTGGAAAATAAATGTTTGTCATTGGTGGTGTGTGCTTTGCAAATGAAAAAGTCACTGAGGGAGGGTTCCTGCTCTGTCTGTGCTCGCTGGATTTCTGTTCCCTGCTCTGAGGTGTGAGCAGTGTGTGTCACTGCCCTGGCCATTCCTGGCAGTCCCAGAGGCTCAGTGCTGCAGGTGGCTCACGTTTGTCACAGTTTCAGGGGTAAAAAAATAATAATCATTAAAAAAAGGCTTGTTTGTTTGATAGCTTGGGTTTGGTTGTGCACTGAGGTGACTGTGCTGATAAATCCCTGCTGCTCTGTGGTGACACCCAGGGCTGGGATGGGAGGAGGATGAGGATGAGGATGGTGGTGACACCCAGAGCTGGGATGGGATGGGGACAGTGCTGTGTTCAAAGACAACTAAAACACCACCAATTTCTGGTTTATAGCAGACATGATACCGAAAGGATGAAGCAAGGATTTTTCTTTCATTCCTCCTTTAATGTGCCAGTTTTTAAATGTGCCAGGGGTGGGCTGGGCAGGGAGGCTAAGGTGCCATGTGCCTGTGCAGCCAGGCTGAGGGGCCAGGACTGAGCCCTGGCCATCTTTGTCTGGCTTAGGATGCTTGAAGGGTCTGTGTCACCTGCACAGGTTTGAATTCCCAGAAACGCTGCAGGAACTGAGAACATTTAAAATTCTGCTCCCCTGTGCCATTGGGTTGGTGCTGGGTTCTGCATTTCCCAGGCAGGACTGACAGACACACAGACAGTTGCCAGTGATCAGCCTCATTTCCTCCAGAAAAGCTGATTTCTGTGCTGAAGGGCCCAGCCAAGGGTGCAGTGAGCAATGAAAGCCATGCTCCGAGTGTCCCTTCCCCTGCCAGCACTTCCATGTTTTTATTCCTTGTGGGAACACTCCAGCCTGGTCAGCAGTGCCAGAGCTGCCCCAGGGGCTGCAGGGAGGGATGTGGGGAGAGCAGGAATGGGAAGCATTCCTTTACCTGCATTAAAACATTCCTACTCTCCCCCAGTTCTGCTGAGCTGTTTCTCCAGCACTGCTCTGTGTGCTCTGTGCAGCACGTGGCACACAGGTGACAGCTAACTCTTCTCAAGTATTTCTTTGGTATTTAAGGTAACTTGCATTAAATTTGTTATTTAAGTTAACTCAGGTCTCCTCAGTATCTGGAAAATTGTCCCAAATTGTAACGTAGCTGCTGTGTGATAAATCACTGTCAGGATTGTGCTGCTGTGGGAGGTGGCTTGGTGCTCTGTCCACCACAGGGGTTTGTGATGGAGAGGCCAGGCTCAGTCCTGGGGCTGGGGAATGGAACAAACCCAGCCCTGGGTGAGCTCCCAGGTGATGCCAGCACTTACTCCTGCTGGTTTCTCTGGTTTAGCACAGATTTGGGTTTTGTCTGTGGCAATCAGGGCACTGACCACTCAGATTTCCTGCTGCACACTCCCACCTGTGCTACAGGTGCACAATCCCCTTCCTGAGCTCACAAATTCCCTGGACAGAAACTTCCCAAAATTAAACACAGCCAAGCACTCAGCAGAGCAATCCCTGGCTGCCCCCAGAGCCAGAGCTGCCACTTCACAGCCAGCAAGTTGTTATTTCATTTATTTCATTCCTGCTGCACATTTCTGAGTGACACACATCCATTTGACCAACCTGGAGGTGATTGTCTTGTGCAGGAAATAAGTGAAATTCAGGGTGAAATCGGCTGGAAACATTGCAGTGTGGGTGCAGGGCAGTTTTACCCTAACACAATTTCTGCTGTCATTGGTGGCTTGTGCTTATTATACTTTGTATTATTGGAATATTGGGCAGAAACTTCCTATAACTTTCCACTGAGTAGGCAACAAAGCTTGTTTTGTTTGTGGATTTTTCACCCAAAATAAAAGAAGGGGGGGGAAAAAGAATGAAAATAAAATGTGTAAAATAGCTTCATTGTGGTGGAATCAGATGGGCCCCTGAAATTCATTTCATTCAAGTTTTTGAGACTGGATAAGTTTCAAGTTCATCATGTGTCGATATTATATTTCAAGGGTAAAAACATAGTATCACTCACAAATGAGTGCAGCTGCTAAACCTTCACACCTGATTTTCATGTCAGATTTAACTCAGGTCCATGCACAAATGAATCTCAGATTTGTAATTTTGTAACAATGAAGTTTTCCATGGGGGAAAGAAGCCAGGATGGGCTATGAAGGAATCAGGATTAATTCAGCATTCATTCATAAGGGAAAATTATTCGTTTAAACTTTGTCTGGACACTGAGTAACACAAATCCCGACTTTGCTGGAATTTTCCCCATTTTTAACAGCCCAGTTGGCTGATTTTTAATTTTAAATCAGGGAAGGCAGGTGTGGGGGGTTTATCCTTATCCCTGAAGGGATACAGGGTACCAAGGCAGGGGTTTGCCAGGGCAGTGAGAATCATATCATCACTGACAGAGTCTTTATCCTGCAATAAAAATAGCCTGCTATTTTTAAGGCCAAAGGAGCAGCCAGAGCCCTTGTCTGTCCCTTTAGAAGCAGCAGCCTGGCCAGGTCCTGTGGGATCCCCTGCAGCATTCAGCTGAGGGGAGCAGGATTGGGGTTTTTGTGTTCACCAAAAGGCAGCTCTGTGCTGTGCAGACCTTGCAGGAATTCCTAAATTCTCCTCAGACACAGGAGTTACTCCATGGCTTCCACAGTCCAACACAGACTTATTAATCTGCTTGTTTCTGTTTTGTTGTTTTTAATTAAAAAGATAACTAATATAGGTGAGTGGAACAATTAGAACAAGTAACTCCCAGGATGGTTTCGTGTCACACAACATCCTGGCAGGTCTGTTCAGGAACCTGTCTGTGGCTGGGCTGCCATAAATAGGCTCTGAGAGCCTGGCAGTGTGGATTAAATGTCCAGAGAGCCTGGGGACAGCTGGGCCGTCCCAGGATCCCAGCAGGAGCACTGGCATTCTGGGCAATCTCCTGCTGCTCCTCCAAAACTCTGCAAACTTTCCTTTCCCTCAGCTCTCGGGGGCTCTGCGAGATCTGAGGGTGACTCAGGTGGAGTTGTCACTTTGGCAGCACCAGAATTGAAAACAGGATCTGCACCAGAGATTGGAAACAGGGTCTTCAGCAGAGATTTGGAACAGAGTTTTCTTTCTGCAGCAGCTTTTGGGGTCTGCTCTGAGATTTGCTGTCCCATGCTCACCCCACTTCTCCAAGTTTCCTCCTTGCTGAGTGTGACACAAACTGAAAAGCCTGAATTAATTACCAGCGTGTACCCTCAGTGCAAAGAGAGAAATATCTTGGCTGGGAGGGAATAAACTTTCAGTTCCAGATTCTTTTGGTATAATCAAAACAAAGCTTCACTAGCAAAGCAATGGCAAAACAGAAATATGATGGCTAGAGCAGAAAAATAAAGGAACAAAAGATCTATTTTCTGTTGAGGCCACTTGTAAAAAGCTGCTGTCCTTCTTTGGAAAATCCTTCTAAGGATGTGTTTGTTTTAGGGGAGATACTCAAATTTGGGGGAGCAGAAGTGAGCACAGGGTGGATGTCCTGAGGGACCATGGTTGCAAGCAGGATTTTGTTTCAGATGGAAATGATGCAGTGCCCTGGAAGGTGGGGAGGAGCAGAAAATGGGCTTTCAGTGAGACAGGGACAAGTTAGAGGTGCCTTTGATAGCTGTAATTCCTTTCTGCTGTTTTGGTGGAACTCGTGGTTGCTTTATACATTTATCCAGATTTCATAAGCCAGCACCAACATGTGGACAGTGCACATTGGGTGATTCTAATGAATCAGTGCCTTTTTATTTTGCTTTCACCTACCCCAGACTAGCATCACTGCTTTGAGTCAGGCTTTCCTGCCTTATTGCTCTCTCAGTTCTGCAGTGGCAGAAAAACTCACCTGAAGATGGGAGCAGAGTGGCCAGCAGTGCATGCAGCACATTGGGAAATGTGAAATACACCTGCTGGGGTGGCATGAGGTGGCTGGGATTTCCTGGGGAAGGAGAATGAGTTGGTTAAAAAAAGGCCAAGAGTCGTTGAAGGGGAGGATTCTCAACACCCTGAGCTAACCCAGGGGTTTCCCTGAGGAGTCTGAAGTGCTTTGGGGCTGGCTGAAGGCTTCAGCTGCCTGTCCTTGGTGTTGGGGACACCATGGTGGCTTTTCTGTGCCCTGCCCTGTCCCTTCCCCGTGTGTCCAGGGCTGTCAGGACACCAGCAGGGTCTGTGTGTCCTAAACCCACCCCGAGCACCAGAGCTGGACCCCAGGCAGCTCTGGGAGCACAGCTCCTCCTTGGGACATTTCCTCACCCTCAGATCTGGGTCACAGCCACAGAGGTGCTGATCAAACACCTCTGGCATGGCTTGGGAGGAAAAACAAAATCCTGCTCTGGTTCCTGTGTGTGTGAGCCAGCAGCACACACATGTGTGGGACATTTGTGCCAGCTGGGCAGGGGGCACTGGGACCCCAAACCCCTCTGACCCCTCCATTGTCACAGCTTTGTGCTTTGCTCCAGTCTCCATCTCTGTTTACACCACACCTTGATGCTCAAAATCTTAAAAATCTTAAAAAATAATTTATTTTCTTGGCTTTGCATAAAAAAATGTTTCAAGAAAAACCTCTCTGTTTACACCATGCCTTGATGCTCAAAATCTTAAAAATCTTAAAAAATAATTTATTTTCTTGGCTT
>VXBI01012596.1:191761-202078 GCA_013397375.1 Toxostoma redivivum
CTGTGCCATGGGGACAGCGATGAGCCAGGGGACCAGGCCCTGCCCCCGCTCACAGGTAAGGGGCAGGGGACAGGGACAGGGGACAGGGACAGGGGACAGGGACAGGGACAGGGACAGGGTGATCCAGCACTTGGCAGGGATTCCCATCCCACCTTCCCCTGGCATGTGCAAACAGTGTTAATACTGATTTTTATGGTTGGCAGACATATGTGGTTTGTGCACCAAAGACAGAGTTTTGGCAGGATTTATCTGTGCCTGCTGTAACTCAGGTGGCCTCGTCACAGAGTCACAGAGTCACAAACAGAGTCACACAATCACACAATTGCAGAATCATAAAATCACAGAATCACACAAACATAGAATCACAAAATCACACAATCACAAAATCACAGAGTCACACAATCACAGAATAACCAGGTTGGAAGAGACCTCCAAGATCATCCAGTCCAACCCAGCCCCAGCACCTGAACCAGACCATGGCACCCAGTGCCACATCCAGGGATGGTGACTCCACCACTTCCCCAGGCTAAGCATTCCAACACTTTATTGGAATAACACCTCTTCCCATGGGAGCAGAGATTCCAGAGGAAGGGAATTATTATTAACACTGGGCTTGCTGATCTCCAGAGAGAAACTGGCCACATTTGAATATTTTGTGTTAGAACCACCTGGTAAATGAGAAGCACGTGGACCCTACATTCATTTTCTCTATTTTCTTCAGAATACAACATCTTTTTTTTTTTGTCAAAAACTGTAGCCATAAAATTCAGTTTCTGTGTGCATGGGCAGCATGGAACCCCTGACTAAACCCTGCCCAGCCCCTCCAGGATTTTTGAGCAGGGGTGAAATGTGACCTGAGCAGGGCAGGTGGGGCTGGAGGGAGCCTTGGTCACTGTTTCCCTCCCTCCTGTCCCAAATTGTCACTTTAAAGAACTGCACTAATAAGACCAGCTCTTGTGGTTTTTTGTTTTATTTTTTGTTTTGGTCATTTTGGTTGAATTTCAGCACCAGTATCTCCAGACAGTGGCTACTCATCAGCTCATGCAGAAGCCACCTATGAAGAGGACTGGGAAGTCTTTGATCCGTAAGTGCCAGCATTTCTACTGGAAATCATCAATTAATCATTTGGGGTGTTGAATTAAGATACTTCTATTTAAATTGGCTCATTTTCATGTTATGATAATGAACTCCAGAACCTCTTAGCTTAAAAAAAAAAAAAGTGCATGCTCACGTGGGGTTTATTTCAATTTAAAATACTTCTTGTGCCTTAAATATTTCAAATATTAAGTTGGCCTACAACGTGGCAGTTCAATAATGTACATTTTTTACAGCAAAATCTGAATTCTTTCCAGATATTATTTCATCAAACATGTCCCCCCACTAACAGAAGAGCAGCTGAACAGGAAGCCAGCTCTCCCACTGAAAACCAGAAGCACACCAGAGTTCTCATTAGTTCTAGACTTGGTAAATATCTTTATAAACACAAACCAAAGCAGGGCCATGGAGCATTTCCCTTATTTTGTTCGTTGTGGAAATCAGTTTTGCTTGCTTTAAACAAAGACTGTTGAATGTTGCATAATTTTAGTTAAAAATAGTTGAAAAAGAATTAATTGTGAGCTGTGTTTGTCAAATACTTACATCCTGCTTAAAGAAAAAAAAAAATCATTACAATTCTTACATCTCAGTTATCTGTCCCCATAAAGCTTCCCTAAATCCAGTGTGGGAAAAATGAGGTGGAATAAATAGAAAAAATTCAGTTATGAGTGTCTTTCCTCAAGACTGATGAAAAATGAAACTTTTCCTTTTTGGAACATTCTTAAAGGGCACAAATCCACTTTTTGAAATACTCTTATGAAGGATATTTGTCTTTATGGTGGTTTGTTTCAGTCTCTCTGTTTCAGACCCTGTTCATGGTGCTGTGATTTTTTGAGCAGCATCAGTTCCTGTGCTTGTAGGAATGGGTGGATTATTCCCACTGAAAGAGAGCAGAGCCTACAAAATAAAATATCTCCTTATAGCTACACCCCCAGCACTCAGTTCTAGTGAAAACTTTTAAAAATTACAATAATGAAATGTTTAATTCATCCTAAGAATTTTCTCCAATCTTGACAGCACTTGCACAAAAGTACATTTTCCATTCTAAATAAACCTGCTTTAAAATGAACATAAAAATGCAGAAAACTTCTATTTTCAACATTGTTTTTTCACACTCTTTTCTTTCTTTTATGTAACTTTTCCTCTAGGATGAAACATTAGTGCACTGTAGTCTGAACGAATTAGAAGATGCTGCACTCACTTTTCCAGTTCTTTTTCAAGATGTCATTTACCAGGTGAATAGAAAAACAGAAACTTTTTTATTTTTTTGTGTGGGGATCCCTGCTGTGTGTGCTTGCTCTCAGCTTGTTTGCACAGACAGAAGCAGCAGCTGGCATTTTACAAACTGCAGGGTCAGACCTGGCAGGAAATTTTGTGCTCCCTAAAACTTTGCAGCTGCCCAGGAGCCCAAATCCTGTCCTGGAGCCAGAGGGGGCAGAACCCCCTGTCCTGGGCTGGTTCCTGTGGGTGCAGTTCTGGGTGGTGCTGCTTGAGGTGATGGAAATACAGGAACAACTGAAGCCTTTTAAAAATCATTCCTGACCCCCCAGGCTCAGGTAACTGTTGGTGCTTATTAAGAGGATTCAGTTCTGGTGTCCAGGGCACTGCTGAGAGCTGAGTCAGGGTTCAGTCAAAGCAGCTTATTCCATTTTTCATTTAGAGGTTGTCCAACTTCTGGATTTTATTACATTTTTTCCTAATTCCATCCATTTTTCCCGTGGATGTTAAGGCTGGTGTTTCTGTGTTACCCCTCCCTCTGAGCTGCTGGGGGATGCTGGAGGCACTGGGGTGCTCTTGTACCAGGAGCTGATTCTGCTCTTGATTTCTGATGATCATTTTGTCTTTCTGTGCACAAAGTGGGCCCTGCTGGGAGGGGATGGCTGCAGCGAGGGCAGGGTTTGGTGATGGAGGGAGAGAGGGCAGGGAATGTTTGATGATGGCTGCAGGAAGGACAGGAAAGGTTTGATGATGTTTGGAGGGAGGACAGGGAATGTTTGCTGATGGCTGCAGAGAGGACAGGATTTGATGATGGTTGGAGGAAGGACAAGGAAGGTTTGATGATGTTTGGAGGGAGGACAGAGAATGTTTGCTGAAGTCTGGAGGCAGGACAGGGTTTGATGATGGCTGCAGGGAATGTTTGGTGAAGGCTGCAGGCAGGACAGGGTTTGGTGATGGTTGGAGAAAGGACAGGGAGTGTTTGGTGAAGGCTGCAGGCAGGACAGGGTTTGGTGATGGTTGGAGGAAGGACAGGGAGTGTTTGCTGATGGTTACAGGCAGGACAGGCTCTGCTCAGTCTCCTCTCCTTGCAGGTGTACGTCAGGCTAAGGCCGTTCTTCCGAGAGTTCCTGGAGAGGATGTCTCAGATCTACGAGGTAAAACTCTCACACCACCTCTGAATTTCACCTCTTACCTGTATCCACTTACTTGTCCCTCCAGTGGTGACTTTTTTCCTCTCCAATCCCCAGATCATTCTGTTTACTGCTTCTAAGAAGGTGTATGCAGACAAGTTATTGAACATCCTGGACCCCAAAAAGCAGCTGGTCAGGTAAAACCAAACCAAAACCAAACCATGCCCTGAGCAAACTGGGTCCTGTGCCTGAGCAGGGCTGGGATGTGCTCCCTGCTGCAGTGTCCCCCTGAATCATTCCCTGGGGGTTCCTGGGCTGAGAGAGGGAGAAAAATGGGCTGGAGTGATGGAATTGGTGCCTTGGGATAAAATAACCCCAGGCCCAAACCTGTCCCTGTTCAGGCTCTGTTAGCTTGGCTCATGGGAAATGACCCCAGGGGTCACAGATGTGCTTGGGAACACACACTGCAAATAAAGGAAATGAAATTAATACCTGGTTACTTTTAAACTATTCAAACTTGAGTTATTTATTATGAATTGTGATTTGTGTAGCTTTTACAATCAGCATGCTTTTAATTCTCAGTCACAAAATCATTTGTGTGTTGGTTTTGTATCAGGGCTGGTTTGGTTTTTCATTTCTCAGCACTGAGCTTTGTTGGGAAGTGTTTGGCTTTTGCAGTTCCTTAGGGCAGGAGGAAATTCCAGGGCTGAGCTTATGTCACTGTCACCTGGCAGGGGGACTGTACCTGGTCTGTGCTGGACCCAGACTGAGTTCTGCTCACCTGTGTGGGGAGTCCAGGCCAGGGAACCCTCCCAGAGCTGTGACACCCCAGAGGACAGTGCAGGACGGAGTGTGGGGCGGTGTCCAGGTGTCACAGCTTCCTCCAGACCCCTGAGCTGAGTTCAGGGCTCTGATGGCTCCTGTGGGGACAGGGATGAGCCAGTGACACACACAGGGATGTGACAGTGACACACACAGGGATGTGACTGTGACACACACACAGATGTGACAGTGGCACACACAGAGATGTGCCAGGGATGTGACAGTGACACACACAGGGATGTGACAGTGACACACACAGGGATGTGACTGTGACACACACAGAGATGTGCCAGGGATGTGACAGTGGCACAGACAGGGATGTGGCAGTGACACACACAGGGATGTGACAGGGATGTCCCAGTGGCACACACAGGGATGTGACAGAGATGTCCCAGTGGCACACACAGGTCTGGAAGCCTGCAGGGATGTGACAGGGATGTGGCAGTGGCACACACAGGGGTGTGACAGGGATGTGACAGGGATGTGCCAGTGGCACACACAGGGGTGTGACAGTGACACACAGGGATGTGACAGAGATGTGCCAGTGGCACAGCCAGGTCTGGAGGCTGCAGGGGTGTCTGGGCTCTGTGTGGGGCTGCTGTGGCCGGGCTGGCTGAGCCCCAGGTGCCTGTCAGCCCCCCCGTGTGACTCACACTCTATATTTAATGCAGCAGCTCGTTTCCCTCCATGGCAACGCCTGCAGTGAGCACTGTGTGCACAGCTCCTGAGCCCTCCTGTTGAACTGCCTGCCAGGGGCTGCTGTGCCCGGGGCTGGCCAGCCCCAAACCTGCCTGCTCACCATCCTTGATCCTGTGCATTGCCATGGAATGGGAGTGTCATCTGCTGCTTTCCCCTCAGAGTCCTTTCAGCCAAGCCATCCATTCTTTCTGGCACAAATTACCCTGCAGCAGGGGAGGAGCTGGTGGGATGGTGTGCCCCCAAGGGTTTTATTTTGAGATGTAATACCTGAAATGGGTTAATTGCCAGCAGAGGGCAGGAAATGTTCCTNAATTGTTGAATAAACCCACCCCAGAGCTGAGTTAGTGCAAAATCACCTGAACTGGGCATTTTACCAGTGGCAAACTCTGAAGAGAACAGAAGAAGGGCACAGTTCTCTACCAGGAGATCAGAAGAGGAAAATCTGGATAATGCTTGGCACAGCTGTGTGCTGCTGTGCAGTGTGGATTTGTCCTTGGTCTCATTGTTAATGAGAGCTTTCCTTTAACTCCAGGCATCGACTCTTCCGTGAGCACTGTGTGTGTGTACAAGGGAATTACATCAAGGATTTGAACATCCTGGGCAGAGACCTCTCCAAAACCATCATCATTGACAATTCACCACAAGCCTTTGCTTACCAGGTGAGGGGCTGGGGCAGGGACACCTCTGTGGAAACCCCACACTTGCATTCCACTTCTTAGGTGACTTTGGGGCTTTGTGTTGAAGTTTGAAAAACCAAACTGTGGGAAGAATACCCAGGAGTCTGTAACTTGGAAACATTTTTCCCCCAAATGGTGTTTCACAAGGCATATTTGTAGATAAATTAAGTATTAATCATGTGTTGATGATTCTTTTTTCGTATTTTAACTTCAGCTTTCCAATGGAATTCCTATAGAAAGCCGGTTCATGGATAAAAATGATAATGAACTCCTAAAGTTGATTCCATTTCTGGAGAAACTCGTAGAGCTGGTAAGTGTTTGCTTTCTTGGCTTTCCCCAAAACTGTCAGTGAGTTCCTTTCATACTTTCAGCTATTGTTAAGGGTTTCTGAGTCACTGAGGCTGGTGAGGATCCAGGGAGTGTTCACACAGCAAAAGGNGGTGGCTCAGGGAGACCCCGTTCTGTGAGGGCTGGGACAGAATAAAGGGACAATAAACCCCAATAAATGGCTCTGTGCAGCACCTGGGCCTTGCTTGGCACATCCTTGGGGTGCTCTTGGGGTCCCTTCTTGGCCTGTCTGTGAAAGGGGTCAGAAATAAAATAAAATAAAATAAAATAAAATAAAATAAAATAAAATAAAATAAAATAAAATAAAATAAAATAAAATAAAATAAAATAAAATAAAATAAAATAAAATAAAATAAAATAAAATAAAATAAAATAAAATAAAATAAAATAAAATAAAATAAAATAAAATAAAATAAAATAAAATAAAATAAAATAAAATAAAATAAAATAAAATAAAATAAAATAAAATAAAATAAAATAAAATAAAATAAAATAAAATAAAATAAAATAAAATAAAATAAAATAAAATAAAATAAAATAAAATAAAATAAAATAAAAATTGTTGAATAAACCCACCCCAGAGCTGAGTTAGTGCAAAATCACCTGAACTGGGCATTTTACCAGTGGCAAACTCTGAAGAGAACAGAAGAAGGGCACAGTTCTCTACCAGGAGATCAGAAGAGGAAAATCTGGATAATGCTTGGCACAGCTGTGTGCTGCTGTGCAGTGTGGATTTGTCCTTGGTCTCATTGTTAATGAGAGCTTTCCTTTAACTCCAGGCATCGACTCTTCCGTGAGCACTGTGTGTGTGTACAAGGGAATTACATCAAGGATTTGAACATCCTGGGCAGAGACCTCTCCAAAACCATCATCATTGACAATTCACCACAAGCCTTTGCTTACCAGGTGAGGGGCTGGGGCAGGGACACCTCTGTGGAAACCCCACACTTGCATTCCACTTCTTAGGTGACTTTGGGGCTTTGTGTTGAAGTTTGAAAAACCAAACTGTGGGAAGAATACCCAGGAGTCTGTAACTTGGAAACATTTTTCCCCCAAATGGTGTTTCACAAGGCATATTTGTAGATAAATTAAGTATTAATCATGTGTTGATGATTCTTTTTTCGTATTTTAACTTCAGCTTTCCAATGGAATTCCTATAGAAAGCTGGTTCATGGATAAAAATGATAATGAACTCCTAAAGTTGATTCCATTTCTGGAGAAACTCGTAGAGCTGGTAAGTGTTTGCTTTCTTGGCTTTCCCCAAAACTGTCAGTGAGTTCCTTTCATACTTTCAGCTATTGTTAAGGGTTTCTGAGTCACTGAGGCTGGTGAGGATCCAGGGAGTGTTCACACAGCAAAAGGGGACTTGTCATTGCTGCCAGTGCTGAGAGTGCAGGGCTGTGGGATTGTGACATCAGTCATGAGGACATTGGGGATCTCTGAGAATTTGTGCCTGTTGCTGGCTGTGCTGTGTGTCCTGTTCCTAAAAGGCCAATAAATCCCTCCTGAGCTGTTGTGGATGCTATGGAGTTATTTCTGTGAGTCTCTGGAAAGGCACAGCTGGGGGTTTCTGTTTGTTGTGCTCAGAGAGGGCTGTTGGATGAGGAGCCCTGCTGTGGTTCTGGGGGTTCTGGCTGAGTTCATTCTCCTAAATCTGCCCTATTTGTTTGTTTGATTTCTGTTTGTTCTGCTCAAAGAGGGGTGTTAGACAAGGATCTCTGCTGTGTTAGGGGTCTCTGCTGTGGTTCTTCATTCTCCTAACCCTGCCCTTTCTGTCTGGTCTATTTTCTATTCAAGGAGGGATATTAGACAGGGAGCCCTGCTGTGGTTCTGTGGCTTCTGGCTTTGTTCATTCTCCTAAACCTGTCCTTTCTGTTTGATTTCTGTTCTGTCCAAGGAGGGGTGTTAGGGGATCTCTGCTATGTTAGACAGGGATCTCTGCTGTGGTTCTGGGGGTTCTGGCTTTGTTCATTCTCCTAATCCTGCCCTTTCTGTTTGATTTCTGTTCTGTCCAAGGAGGGGTGTTAGGGGGTCTCTGCTGTGCCTCTGTCCATTCTCCTAATCCTGCCCTTTCTGTTTGGTTTATGTTCTGTTTAAGGAGGGGTGTTAGGGGTCTCTGCTGTGTTAGGGGTCTCTGCTGTGTTAGGGGGTCTCTGCTGTGTTAGGGGTCTCTGCTGTGTTAGGGGTCTCTGCTGTGTTAGGGGGTCTCTGCTGTGTTAGGGGTCTCTGCTGTGTTAGGGGTCTCTGCTGTGTTAGGGGGTCTCTGCTGTGTTAGGGGTCTCTGCTGTGTTAGGGGTCTCTGCTGTGTTAGGGGGTCTCTGCTGTGTTAGGGGTCTCTGCTGTGTTAGGGGTCTCTGCTGTGTTAGGGGGTCTCTGCTGTGTTAGGGGTCTCTGCTGTGTTAGGGGTCTCTGCTGTGTTAGGGGGTCTCTGCTGTGTTAGGGGTCTCTGCTGTGTTAGGGGTCTCTGCTGTGTTAGGGGGTCTCTGCTGTGTTAGGGGTCTCTGCTGTGTTAGGGGTCTCTGCTGTGTTAGGGGGTCTCTGCTGTGTTAGGGGTCTCTGCTGTGTTAGGGGTCTCTGCTGTGTTAGGGGGTCTCTGCTGTGTTAGGGGTCTCTGCTGTGTTAGGGGTCTCTGCTGTGTTAGGGGGTCTCTGCTGTGTTAGGGGTCTCTGCTGTGTTAGGGGTCTCTGCTGTGTTAGGGGGTCTCTGCTGTGTTAGACAGGGGTCTCTGCTGTGTTAGACAGGGGTCTCTGCTGTGTTAGGGGTCTCTGCTGTGTTAGACAGGGGTCTCTGCTGTGTTAGACAGGGGTCTCTGCTGTGTTAGGGGTCTCTGCTGTGTTAGACAGGGGTCTCTGCTGTGTTAGACAGGGGTCTCTGCTGTGTTAGGGGTCTCTGCTGTGTTAGGGGGTCTCTGCTGTGTTAGACAGGGGTCTCTGCTGTGTTAGGGGTCTCTGCTGTGTTAGGGGGTCTCTGCTGTGTTAGACAGGGGTCTCTGCTGTGTTAGGGGTCTCTGCTGTGTTAGGGGGTCTCTGCTGTGTTAGACAGGGGTCTCTGCTGTGTTAGGGGTCTCTGCTGTGGCTCTGTCCATTCTCCTAACCCTGCCCTTTCCCCCACAGAACGAAGACGTCCGACCTCACATCAGAGACAGATTTCGCTTGCATGATTTGCTACCCCCCGATTAAAGCCTTTGCTCTCGCTGCCAAGGGGAGGAAATGCAGGACCCTGTTGGACTAATACAAAACATTGCCATTACTGTTGAAATTTTGCATTTTTGTACCCCGTCTTGCTTTTCTTATCTTTGGTGCCCAACACTGATCAAGGGTTACAGGAAGAGACTTTCTACACCTGAGGTTGCCGCCATCAGTACAATCCAGTACCCGCAGTAGGGAGGCTAGAACAGAAAAGTCTTTAGAACTAGTGCAACTCCAAGGAAATTTTTTATGTACAGGACATCTGCAGTTTATAAAGAAAATTCTGTTTCTGCCACCAGCAGTTTGACCTGTAGAAACACAGGATTTTATGATACAACAGAGATTGAAAACGGACTCGGATTTTCTCTCTGTTCGGTGCTCTAAGTGGGTTTGTAGCCACTTTTCTGTTACTTTTAAGATTCTCATTTCAACAGGAATGGCCAGTAAAAGTTGTTTTATTTTTCCTGTTAAGGTTTATAACCTTTTTACATTTTTGACCTGTATTAGATTAGAATTTCATTATGCATTCCTTTTAGTTGAGGCGCTTCATAGTTTTTCTGGAAATAGCCAAATTTTGTTAGTTTTTTTATTAAACAGTTGGCTGGCCGTTTCCCTGCTTTGTCTGCCTGCATCCTGTATATTTGTTTAAAAGTATTCTCTAGTTTTAGCCCACGTAAGTTTCATTTAGAAAGAAAAAAAAAAACGAAAAAAAACCAACAAAAAAACAACCCTGCATTTATATTTTCTTTCTGTAATATTCTACTGTAGTCGAAACCTTTTCAAAAAAATCAAGAGACTGGCTAGATAAGACGAAGATAAGGATGACTAATATTGGGAATATCCTAAAGCATTGCGATGGCACGTCCTCTGACAGAGCACAGCTGGCAGTGGCACCACGATGGACAAGGAATACCTCACCTCTGCTGCACCTGGCAGGTGTGCCCTACCTGGGCACGAGTGTTCTACCTGGGCAGGAGTGCCTCAGCTGGGCAGGAGTGTTCTACCTGAGCAGGTGTGTTGTACCTGGGCACAAGTGTTCTACCTGGGCACGAGTGTTCTACCTGGGCAGGAGTGCCTCAGCTGGGCAGGAGTGTTCTACCTGAGCAGGTGTGTTGTACCTGGGCATGAGTGTTCTACCTG
>VXBI01012596.1:206229-218520 GCA_013397375.1 Toxostoma redivivum
GGGATCGGACACCGCGAGAGGGCTCCGGGCACCGCGGGGGCGCGGACACCCCGAGAGGGCTCCGGACACCCCGAGAGGGCTCCGGACACCGCGAGGCTCCGCCCGCGCGGCAGCGGCTCCGGTCTCGGTGACGGTGACGAGTCCAAATGCCACGAGAGCCCGAGCTGTCCCTGCCCGGGGCGCT
This sequence comes from Toxostoma redivivum, assembly GCA_013397375.1. Taxonomy (NCBI): domain Eukaryota; kingdom Metazoa; phylum Chordata; class Aves; order Passeriformes; family Mimidae; genus Toxostoma; species Toxostoma redivivum. The sequence continues at coordinate 206,414 of VXBI01012596.1, forward strand.
GCCGCTGCCTTGGGACTCGCAGCGCAGGAAGGGTCGGACAGGCGCTCTTGAAGTGGTACCTCCTGCTCTCTGAGGGATCCACCTGCTGCTTTCCAGCTGCTTCCCAGCCTCCAGGGCGCTTTCCCCTCGCTTTCTGCTCCTTTCGGGCCCTTAGCTGTGAGTGGGGAGCGCTGGGCGAGGCGTCAGGACGGGTTTCATGACGGCAGTGCTGTGTTGGTGCTTCTGCTGCTGACCAGAAACTTCTGTGCTCTCCCAGCACGTCTTTTCACCTGATTTTGCTGCTTCTTCGCAAGGCGGCGTTTTGCCGTGTTTCAGCGTGGTGTCTGCACAGGAGTGGGAATAAAACGCGTCTGAGCTCCCTCCAAGGCTCTGCCCTTGGCAGGGTGGTGGTGCCACAGAAACCTCCATATTCATGTGGGTAATGCAAAGGGAGGCCAGGGAATGCCCGAGGAGCACGCCAGATGGGTTTCAAGGCCAGGTTGGACCGGGCTTGGAGCAGCCTGGGCTGGTGGAAGGTGTCCCTGCCATGGTGGTCTGGGTGGTCTCTGAGATCCCTCCAGACCCAAACCATCCCTGGATTCTGTAAGTGGAATAAGGCAACTAAAAAAGACCTTTTTGTTTCCTCCAGCCCTGGGACATTGTAACACCAGGGGAGGACTCAGGGTTGGTTTTAAGGACACTGTTACCAGAATCTCTGAAAAGCACCTGGAGTTTTTCTTGGGGCTCGGGTGGCGTTCTTCTCATGAACAGTGCACAAAAAGTAGTTCATCTTCTCTTGAAAACCCTAAAGTCACCAAATTTCTGTGATTCTGTGTGTGATTTTCCTTCTTAAATTCAGTGGTAGCCACAGCTCAGTGTCAGGTATCACTTTAGAGCAGCAGGACAAGGACAGGGGTGTGAACAGCAGCTCCAGGCTCTGGGAATGAGTGTGGACAGTGTGTGAGTGACACAGGTGTGTGTGGCTGTCACAGGTCTGTGTGAGTGACACAGGTGTGTGTGGCTGTCACAGGTGTGTGTGTGTGACACAGGTGTGAGTGTGTGTGTGGCTGTCACAGGTCTGGGTGTGACACAGGTGTGAGTGTGTGTGTGGCTGTCACAGGTCTGGGTGTGAGTGTCACAGGTGTGTGTGGCTGTCACAGGTCTGGGTGTGACTGTCACAAGTCTGTGTGGCTGTCACAGGTCTGTGTGTGTCACAGGTGTGTGTGTGTGGCTGTCACAGGTGTGTGTGTATGTGTGGCTGTCACAGGTGTATGTGTGGCTGTCACAGGTGTGTGTGTGGCTGTCACAGGTCTGTGTGTGGCTGTCACAGGTCTGTGTGTGTATGTGTGGCTGTCACAGGTCTGTGTGTGTATGTGTGGCTGTCACAGGTGTGTGTCTGGGTGACACCTCTGTGACTGGCAGCTGTGTGCAGACACCTGGAGCTCACGCTGTCTGTGACATTTGCTTTTCCTCCTCCCTCAGGAAGTGAGAAGCTGTCCTGCTGGATAGGATGTGTCCAGTGCTTCTCTGGGAGACACCTGGGGGCTCTCTGCTGTTTGATGAAGGAACAAATATTCCCCACATGGAATCCCAGAATGGTTTGGGTTGGACGGGACCTTAAAGCCACCCCTGCCATGGCAGGGACACCTCCCACTGCTCCGAGCCCTGTCCAGCCTGGCCTTGGACACTTCCAGGGGTCCAGGGGCAGCCCCAGCTCCTCTGGGAATTCCATCCCAGCCCCTCCCCACAATTCCTTCCCAAAATCCCTTCCAGCCCTGCCCTTGCATTGGGAAGACATTTTACATCTCACACCAAGTAAGGATGCAGCTGCTTCACTATTTCCAAGGGATTATGGATTTAGTGCCAGAGCTGTCTCTAGACAGGATCCAGCAAAGAAAGGTGTTTTATTTTGGTTTATTTTCCTTTGGTTTGCTGTTCTGCTGCATTCCCAAAGGCCCTGCTCAGGCTCTGGGTCCCTCAGTGTGGGGAAATCCCCACGTGAGGGAAATGACGTGGTCTAAAGTAGCAGCACAAAGTGTTTTCTGACTTTCTTGGGCACCTCACATTCTGGAATGTGCTCTGTACCTGCAGATCTGTGTTTTGGAAGGGTTTTTAGTAATGAACTTGCAGTAACTGTTAATTTGGGAAACGTCAACTTCCCAGGTTTAAAATTAGCACCTTTGGTAACAGAACTCCTCTCAGTGTTCCCCAGCACACGTTTCCCAGCAGCCAGGCCTGCTGCCAGGGAATGTTCATCTATTGACTCAGTGCTGGCACAGCCAGAGAGGGGCAGAGCTGGAGCTGGAGCCCCTGCCCAGCCCGGGCCATGGGGAGGAGCTTCCAGGAGCCCTGGTGTGCTTGGGGACACAGAAACACTGTTAAAATCATGGGGAATAAAGGTGTTCTCTGGGAATTACTGTATCACTGCAAGGACACAGCACTAGGGCACTTGGCTCTTCTTCCAGGAGAGCTCCCTGGGTTTATAGAGCAGGCAAGGCTGGCAGGATTTGGAATTCCCTGGGTTTATAATCCAGGCCTGGCTGGCAGGATTTGGAATTCTCTGGTTTATAAAGCAGGCCTGGCTGTCAGGATTTGGAATTCCCTGGGTTTATAATCCAGGCCTGGCTGGCAGGATTTGGAATTCTCTGGTTTATAAAGCAGGCCTGGCTGGCAGGATTTGGAATTCCCTGGTTTATAATCCAGGCCTGGCTGGCAGGATTTGGAATTCTCTGGTTTAAAAACCAGGATTTGGAATTCCCTGGTTTATAATCCAGGCCTGGCTGGCAGGATGGGGTCAGGACACATCTCCTGGCATGCAGTCCTTGCCCACTGTGCCCTGTGTGAGGTCTCCCAGATGTGCCAGGGATGGATCCCTCCTGGCCAGGCTGCCCTTCCCCTGCAGTTTGACTCCAGCCTGGGCAGCTCCTCAGTGCTGAGTGCAGCTATTTAACAGTGGGTGTAACAAAGTTAATTAGATGGGAGCTAAAATAATGCTGCTCCACATTCAAGTCAGCTCCGTGGAATGTGGAGGGGAAGCCGAGTCCCCTGCAATTATTGGGGTGAGCTGGGGATGGACTGGGGAGTCTCCTTGCTTGGGTCAGCACCTCCTGCTGCAGCGTGGGGCTCCCAGGAAATCCCTGCAGCCAGGGCAGTGCTTTCCAGCCCAGGACAGGGCCCCTGGGCTGCTGTGCTGGTCTGACGTGCTTTCAGCTGGGTTTAGTGGTGTTCAGTGTCTCATAACAGCAGAAAGGAGAATAAATCATGTTTATGGGGGTGGTGTTGGACTGTTTGTCACCTGGCTGTTGTAATTACTGACACAAGCTGGTTGTTTGACCAAAACCTGCCTTTTTCATGGTGAGAACTGCATGGACAGCTCCCATGGCTCCCTCACTGACACCAGGGTTTGTGGGCACTACAAGAGCTTACAGGTGTCTGTAAAAGAAAACCTTGGCTGTTTTGCAGGATAACTGGGATGATGAGGAGGAAGAGGAGGAGGTGAAGGAGACAGAGGTTAAACAAGGTGAGACTTTAGGTAACCCCTGGCTCTGTGTCAGCGTGGGATCAGGCTCTGGTTGTGCCTGAGGATCAAACCTGAGCTGGGCTGGGTTTAACAGAAATGTTTTTAGCTCTGGGCTCAGTCCCAGGAGCTGAGCTCAGTGGCTTCCAGTGTTTCTCTGGTTGNCCTGTGTGAGGTCTCCCAGATGTGCCAGGGATGGATCCCTCCTGGCCAGGCTGCCCTTCCCCTGCAGTTTGACTCCAGCCTGGGCAGCTCCTCAGTGCTGAGTGCAGCTATTTAACAGTGGGTGTAACAAAGTTAATTAGATGGGAGCTAAAATAATGCTGCTCCACATTCAAGTCAGCTCCGTGGAATGTGGAGGGGAAGCCGAGTCCCCTGCAATTATTGGGGTGAGCTGGGGATGGACTGGGGAGTCTCCTTGCTTGGGTCAGCACCTCCTGCTGCAGCGTGGGGCTCCCAGGAAATCCCTGCAGCCAGGGCAGTGCTTTCCAGCCCAGGACAGGGCCCCTGGGCTGCTGTGCTGGTCTGACGTGCTTTCAGCTGGGTTTAGTGGTGTTCAGTGTCTCATAACAGCAGAAAGGAGAATAAATCATGTTTATGGGGGTGGTGTTGGACTGTTTGTCACCTGGCTGTTGTAATTACTGACACAAGCTGGTTGTTTGACCAAAACCTGCCTTTTTCATGGTGAGAACTGCATGGACAGCTCCCATGGCTCCCTCACTGACACCAGGGTTTGTGGGCACTACAAGAGCTTACAGGTGTCTGTAAAAGAAAACCTTGGCTGTTTTGCAGGATAACTGGGATGATGAGGAGGAAGAGGAGGAGGTGAAGGAGACAGAGGTTAAACAAGGTGAGACTTTAGGTAACCCCTGGCTCTGTGTCAGCGTGGGATCAGGCTCTGGTTGTGCCTGAGGATCAAACCTGAGCTGGGCTGGGTTTAACAGAAATGTTTTTAGCTCTGGGCTCAGTCCCAGGAGCTGAGCTCAGTGGCTTCCAGTGTTTCTCTGGTTGTGGGGGGGAAAAAGTCCTCAGAGTTCTGAGAGCTGTGTTTGTTGTTCCACCTTTTACAGAACCGAAAGTTTCAGAAAAAAAGAAAATAGCAGAAAAAATCAAAGAAAAAGAAAAGCTACAGAAGAAAAAGCAAGAGGAGCTTAAAAAAAGGGTAACTTCTGATTTCTTCTGAGTCACATAAAATTCAGAGGGTGGGTTTGATTTGGTTTTTTGGAGGCTGAGCAAGATCTGAAGAGGTCTTGATTCATCTGATAAATCAAACTTAGATCTTGTACGTGATCTGTCTGGGGCTGGGAGCTGTAATTCTCATCTGATGTAACCAGTGACTGGATCAGTGTTGCCCCAGCTCCTTCGTGTGCAGCACGTGATGGAACAGGCAGGAGTGGGAGTTTGGAGTTTCTTCCCATTCCTTGTGAAATGAACAATTTCTTGAGACTGCAGGGGATGGCTCCAGGTTTTCCACGTGCCCTGAGTGAGGCAGCAGTGGGTGATTCCGTGGCTCTGGGGAAGGCACCGTGTGTGGAAGGTGCCACCTCCTCCCTGTGTGCTCTCCCTGCAGTTAGAGGCACCCGAGGAACAGAAGGAGCTCACACCAGAAGAACAGTTGGCAGACAAACTACGGCTAAAGAAGTTACAAGAGGAGTCAGACCTGGAGTTGGCAAAGGAAACCTTCGGTGAGTTAAAGCAGCAGGAAATAAACAAACAAACAAACAAACAAATCCTGGGAGCTGTGGGACCCTGCAGAGCAAGAGCAGGGCTTGGCTCTCAGCACACTGAGCTGGTGGCACTGAGAACAAAGAGGTGGCAAAGGTGCTGATGCACAGCAGCTTTCCTCAGCCATGGCAGCGTTTCCTTGGTGCTGGGGAATGATTCAGCTCCTTGCTCAGGGCAGGTTGTGCTCAGTGAGTTGTTGAGCACAGTGCTTGGGGGTGTGCACTGGTACAGCTGCAAAGAACCAGCTGAGTTCTGCACCCAGGAGGGGGAGGCAGGAATTGTTTATTTTTGGGGAAAAGGGGCTTCCTGGTGCAGGCTGTCCAGAGAACAGGAAGAGCTGGGTCAAGTTACTGAGTTTGATTCAGCTTCAGAAATTTTTGGGCAGATACTTTGGACAAGGGTGTGGAGTGACAGAACAAGGGCAGTGTGAGGTGGGATGTTGGGAAGGAATTGTTCCTTGTGAGGGGGTGAGGCCCTGGCACAGCAGTGGCAGCCCCTGCATCCCTGCAAGTGCCCAAGATCAGCTTGGATGGACTTGGAGCAGCCTGGGACAGTGGGAGGTGTCCCTGCCCTGACAGGTGGCACTGGATGGGCTTTAAGGTCCCTTCCAAGCCAGACCATTCAGGGATTCTATGGAATTAGTGAGTTTGGCAGCAAAGCTCCCTCCTTCCTGTCAGCCAGGGCTGTGTGGGGAGCAGAGCTCAGGGAGGAGGTGGCAGCCAGGGCCCCTTCAGGGCTCACAGCTCCTGTGTGTAACACCCCTGCAGGTGTAAATAGCACTTGTGGAATAGATGCCATGAATCCCTCTTCCAAAGACGACTTCACGGAATTTGGGAAGCTCCTCAAGGAGAAGATCACGCAGTACGAGAAGTCCTTACATTACGCCGGCTTTTTGGAAGCGCTGCTGCGGGACGTCTGCATCTCCTGTGAGTGCAGCCAGCCCAGCCCAGCCCTGCCCACAGCTCTGCAGCTCAGCTGGAAACCTGCTGGGCATGGCTCTGACAGTTTGTACTGAATGAAGCACTGACCTGATTCCAGTCCCTCAGACTCCACTGAGGATCCTCTCCTCGTGCAAGAGTTGCTCTTTCTGCACTTTGGTTACAGACACTCATCTAAAAAGTGTCAATTTTCATAATCTAAACCCTGCATGTTTTTCTTGAAGCCATTTCTAAATTAATACTACTAAGAGTAAATTCTGTGAGGCAGATAATTTGAGTACCTCATTTGGAGGGAAACTATGACAAAATGGAGTCCATGTAATTCTGGAAGTGCAGATTAACTGTTCTGGAATTCAGTGTGTAACTATACAGAGATGAAGTAATTGAAACTCCTTTTCCCAGTGCCCTGGTGGCTGGAGCAGGGCTGGGATGGTTCCCTGTCCTGCACCAGTTGTCCTTCAGAGAGGGGTAACTCAATCCCAGCAGAGCTGGGTCCATCCATCATCCCAGCTGGCAGCTTCCATCTCCAAGGGATTCCAGAGCTCCTCACAGGAGGGACTCCAGCCCCTTGCACCATTTATTGATAAACATCCTCATTTCTTGTTAATCCAGTGCTCCTCTGATACATTTTACTGCCTCCATGTTTTACTGTTCAGATGTCTTGTGTTCAGTAACTTTATTTGCAAGTTTTACCTTCTGCAAGGCTCAGGCTTCCAAGGGACCAGCTGCAATCCTTGTTGGGATTGCAAGGACCAGAACCACCCACTCTGTGTTCTGCTGGTTTAAATCAAGTCATTGCCCATAGTTACACTAATGCTCATTTCTAGTTTTAGAGACTGGATGTTATTTAACTGCCTTATAAGAACAACATTGATAAGGAATCTTTTTTTTCCTTTTTTTTTCCCTGATGCAGTGGAGGTGGATGATTTGAAAAAGATCACAAACACTCTGACAGTATTATGCAGTGAAAAACAAAAACAAGAGAAGGTAAGACTGGGCTGTTCCTGCTTGGGGCTCCTCTTCATTTGTTTAGAGTCCAGGGGAAAGGCAGAAAAGGCAGAAGTGGGGCAGGGCTGGGTGCAGGTGACACCTGCAACTGTCACAGCTTTTCTGGGAAGAGAGAACGTGTGGGGTGGAAACTGTGTTCAGTGCTGGGGTAATGACAGAGCTCTGGGCCTGTCCCAGTAACCATCCTCATCCTCTTGGCACAGAATAAAGCCAAAAAGAAGAAAAAAGGAGTTGTGCCTGGCGGGGGGCTGAAGGCGACCATGAAGGACGACCTGGCCGACTACGGCGGCTACGACGGCGAGTACGTACAAGACTTCGAAGACTTCATGTGACATTTATCTCCCTTCTGTTGTCTTTCTGTTGCCCATAATCCCTTAAACATGTAGCACAACCTTTCTTCCTCTAAATTCTGCCAAATGCTACAATCAGAATTGCAGTATCTGTGTGCTGGGGGCTGGAGGTGCCGGGGCCGGGCGGAAGCTCCGGGCGGGGTGGAATGGAAAAGGTCTGGAAATTGCAGTTAAAAACCCAAAATTCTGATAATGGGCACTGCTGCTATTCATAGCAACAGCCTCTAAATTGGGAAGGAATTGGAACAAGGTGAAGGATTATAACCAGCACAGCTCCATGACATGGCCTTAACTGTCCCTGCTCCAGGGCCAGGGCTGAGCACGAGCAGTTTGCAGCAAGGGCAGGGTGTGCACGTAGAGTTCCAGTCGCTTTGTCTTGAGTTAAAGCTTGAGGATTTCAGTATTTTGGGAAGGGAACTGCTAACTTCAGTGTGGAATACTGCACCTGGGAGCACAGGCCCTGGGACAGCCACTGCTCCAGAGCCTGACACCTGAGCAGCACCTGCTGGGGCAGAGCAAGGCAAAACCCACTTGTGTCTCGAGGATGAAGTTTAGTTCCATTCATTTAAATTTCTACTAATGCAGCTGCCTGGGTTGGGTGTTCTTTAACAGTTAATTAAGGGGTTAAGTGTAAAAGAAAAAACCAAACCACACAACTTCCTTGGGGCTCTCCTGGGTTGTGGTGGGTCTCTCACAACTCGGCCGTTTTCTTTCATTAAAAACCAAACTTGCTTAGCAAACTGCAGTTCCTACAGTTGGGCAAATTGTTATGTTAACAATTACAACATCTGCAATGTTTTATAAAGCAACTAATTTAATAAAAATCACTATTGAGGACTTCACCAGGCTGGCCTTGGGAGCAGTTCTTTTGGAGCCTGACAGGAAAAATACCTGGAGAGCTGCAGAGCTGAGCTGAAAGGAATTTGTATTTAATAACTGTAAAAATACATTTGCACTTGATTATTTCTTCTATTCCAAGACAGCAGAATTAGGAATGTGCTGTTTAAAGCTGTACAAGACTTTAGAAATCAGACTGGACTCACAGAACACATGATTCTACTGGGTACCTGAAACCTTCACTGATTCTGCTTGTTCCACTGCTTTGGCCTGGGTACTCTGCACACCCATTTCAGCCCCTTTGGATACAACTGCCCCTGATTCAAGGGGCTGCTGGATCTCTGCTTCACCCCCCCTGAGCCAGTCAGTGTTTGCTGGTGACTCAAGTAATTTATAAACAAGATTTATTATACAAAGCACAATTTTAGCACAATTTTAAATACTTACAACCCTGTCCAGTTTTCTGGAGTAATTTTTGCAGAGCAGCAGAGCCCTGTGATCAGGCCATGGATAAAATGTGTGTTAATCAGCACTGAGGCTGCAGCCTGTGCTGGGGCTGGGATTCAGCAGGAGGGCAGCTGGAGTTCAGCTGGACAAGAGGTCGTTGAGGCAGCAGCCAGTCTGAGGGTCCTTCAGCAGGGAGTTCACCACATCATAGAACCTGTGCTCGTAGGCCAGCCTGTAGTAGGTGTAGATGTCCTCACAGTGGCTGAGGAACCTCTTCAGGTTCCTCAGGGCAGCGTCAGCAGGGGGCTGCTGCTGTTTGACCCTGCAACATTCACACGTGGAACTGAGACACACAGTCTGCCCAGCCCCTGAGACTCCTGCTCTGGGCCTGCAGGAATGACGTTTTCAACAAGAGGTTGTGCTCAACACCTGCATTTGAATCTCCTGGTTGGGTATTTGCTCTGATTCATTTTAAGGATTTGCTCTGCCCAGCCCTGAGCTCCCTCCTTGTCCAGGACAAGGCTGGATCAGAGTGACCTCCACGCTGTGCTCAGGAGCCAAACCCAGCAACAAATCCTTCCCTGGAGGCTGGTGAGGCCCTGGCACAGGTGCCCAGAGCAGCTGTGGCTGTCCCTGGATTTCTGGCAGTGCCCAGGCCAGGCTGGACAGGACCCTGGGACAGTGGGAGGTGTCCCTGCCATGGCAGGGGTGGCACTGGGGGGGATCTAAGGTCCCTTCCCACCCAAACCATTCTGGAATTCTATCTCAAGTCCCTTGTATGAGACCTTATATAACAGGCTGAAGAGTTTAACCCTTTCCTCCTGCCCCTCTGTGCAGGTCAAGCTGCAGCTTCCCCCTGACCCTCACTCACTTCTTGGCCACCTCCTCGAACAGGCCGGGCTGCAGCGGCCGCTGCTGCTTGAACTCGTCCAGGTACAGGAAATCCCCCCTGGTGATCACCTGCTGGAACAGCACCTCAGCCCAGTCCGGCAGGAACTCGTAGGCTTCAGCCACGATGGCTGCCTGCAGGAGAGCAGCAGCAGCATCAGCATCAGGGAAGGGGAGTGCACAGGACATCCCTACACACAGCTCCTCTGTCTGACCCACCCCTTCCTTGCTGCTGGGAAATACAGGGCACAAATACAGCTGTGAAACCCAGAGAAACAAAGCACTGTGAGCAACCTGCCTCAGCCCCTGCACAGGGACACCTCCCACCACCGCAGGCTGCTCCCAGCCCCATCCAGCCTGGCCTTGGGCACTGCCAGGGATCCAGGGGCAGCCACAGCTGCTCTGGGCACCTGTGCCAGCCCTGCCACCCTCCCAGGAACAATTTCTTCCCAGTATCCCATCCCCTGTGGCAGTGGGAGCCACTCCCTGTGTGCTGTCCCTCCACCCCACAGATCCCATGGGACACAAGGTCAGGAGAAGGAGCTGAGCCCTCAGTGCCATCATTCCCCACAGAAGGACCCCGAGGAGCCCAGCTCACCTGGTAGAACCTGGGCAATGCCAGGATGGCCCCTGGCAGGTCCTGCCTGCCCAGGTTGATGATCCTCGTGCTCTGCCCCGAGCCCAGGAAGTGCAGCTGGAGCGTGATGAGGCGGGTGAGGCGGCGGCAGCGCAGAGCCTGCCGCACACAGGAGTCCTGCATGGAGACAGAGAGCGGGGGAGATGGACAGAGAGCATGGGAGATGGACAGAGAGCATGGGAGATGGACAGAGAGAGAGAGCATGGGAGATGGACAGAGAGAGAGAGCATGGGAGATGGACAGAGAGAGCATGGGAGATGGACAGAGAGAGAGAGCATGGGAGATGGACAGAGAGAGAGAGCATGGGAGATGGACAGAGACAGAGCATGGGAGATGGACAGAGACAGAGCATGGGAGATGGACAGAGACAGAGCATGGGAGATGGACAGAGAGAGAGAGAGAGTGAGAGCTGGACAGAGAGAGAGACCTGAACAGAGAGAGAGCCTGAGAGCTGGAATAGAGAGAGCCTGAGAGCTGGAATAGAGAGAGCATGGGAGCTGGAATAGAGAGAGAGGGAGCTCAACAGAGAGAGAGCCTGAGTCCTGACAGAGAGAGAGAGCATGGGAGCTGAACAGAGAGCATGAGATCTAAACAGAGCCTGAGAGCTGAACAGAGAGAGAGAGCCTGAGTCCTACAACAGAGCCTAAGAGCTGGAACAGGGAGCCTGAGAGCTCCCAGGGAGCTGGGACATCCCTGAGAGCAGCCTGGAGCTCTGCAGTGGCTGCACACTGAGCGTTCTCCATGTGTGAAACAAACACTTCCATCATCACACTTGGGTTTAAATACTTCATTTGTTCTAGCCTTGCTAATTAAGCTCATGGTCCCTGCTCTGACAGTGGGGAACCCACCTGTAACCCCAGGGGTTAAAGCCTGAGCAGGGGCCAGCACAGCACACTCAGGCACAGCTGTGCTACTGGTGCTACTGGTGTTACTGGTGCAGATGCCTTCTGCACTGGGCCAGGGCCCTGCACACCCTCCCAGGGCAGCTCTGTGTGTTCTCCCAGCCCAGCTCACTCCTCATGTGCTCCCACTGCTGCCCACAAGTCATTCCATTCCATCTCACTTTACCTTGGAGTAACTTTCTGCTGCATCAATGAAGAGAGTCAGAGCTTTCAGCAGCAGCTTCTTTAAATTTGCAACATCCTGAAGAGACTCCTCTGAAACAGGAAAAAAGGAGGAATAACCAATTATTTATAAAGGTGACAAAGTAATTTACACAATTCCCTCCCAGTGCCAAGTCTGTCCCTGGTGTTGTCTCATAAAGCACCAACAAATTAAACCAAAATGTATCTATTAAAAAAACAGGAAGGATCACACTGCCTGTTCAGTTAATGGAGCTTTGCTGGAGCCTGGTTGAGTGAGTGGAGGCTGGAAAGAAACCCCAAGCACCCATTTGTGGCAGATGCCAGCACTGACCATTGCCAGGTCCGTTCAGAAATCCCTGGCACAGCTCCTGGTGGTGCTGCTGTCACAGCCCTGGCTGCACCCCCTGGGTGTCACACACACAGACACCAACCCCAGCCCCTCACAGAACCCCTAAACCCCTTCACACCCACTGTGGCACATGCTGTGGGCTGAGGGGAGCCTGGCTGTGTCTGTGCCTGCTCCATGGGCAGTGCTACAGGAATGCTGCATCAGCAGAGCCCCAAATGCCACCCCTGTGAGAGCACCGGGGGCTGCTCAGGGCAGGAGCCTCCACAAGGACAGAGGCAGCTCCAGGACACAAAGGAGCTCCAGGACAGAGAGAGAACAGCTCCAGGACAGAGAACAGCTCCAGGACA
>VXBI01012596.1:219540-248877 GCA_013397375.1 Toxostoma redivivum
CACAAACAGAGCAGCTCCCCCTCCCGTCCCTGCCCTCCCCCTGCTCACCCCAGGGCTGGCACTCGATGAGTTTGAGCTGGGTGCAGGCAGCAGCCTCGTGGTTCTGGCCAATCTCCCTGCACATGCTGAAGCACAGGGCGATCATGTTGTGCTTCTCGCTGTCCCCGGGCCGGCAGCGCTTGGTGTAGTCCAGCAGTGCTGCCTTCAGCGTCCCACTCTGGCACACAGGGACACTGAGCACACCCCTGGCCACCTCCTGCACCCACCCGAGCCACCATTTCCCAAAAAGTGACCACCACACCCCAAAACACAACGGCAGCCTCACCCCCGTGCCCATCCCGGTGTGGAAATCCATATTCCAATCCAAATTTCTTTACAAACAAACATCAAAAGGTGGCATTTCTTTATGACTTACTTAAACAAAGATATGGATATTTATGATTTTTAAACCCCCATGATACTTAAACTGCAAATAAAAGCAAAGTAGGATGTGAAATCTCTGACAATGCCAAGTTTAAATTTCAACACTACTTTTGTCATAGTCCTGAACTAATTAGGAAAAAATGGTTCAACTAAAATGAGAATAAACCCCAGCATTAATTTATTTCTATGAAACCTGACTCTCAATTCCTGCACTCAGGAAGTGAAATGCCCAGACAGTTTCACCCTGTGCAAACAGTTTGTGATTCCCTGTGCCTGCCCCTCACCCACCGGGTCCAGCTTCTTCCTCATGAGCACCTCGAAGTAGTGCTTGTGGTGCAGCAGCTCGAAGATGTAGGTCATGTCATTGTACCTGCCAATGCCCGTCAGCAGGCGCACCTGGGGACAGCCAGGGCACCTCAGCAGGGCACAGAGCCATGCCAGGGCACCTCAGCAGGGCACAGAGCCATGCCAGGGCACAGCAGGAGGGCACAGAGCCATGCCAGGGCACAGCAGGAGGGCACAGAGCCATGCCAGGGCACAGCAGGCAGCTCAGGGTCCCTTGGAGCCACGGGGGGACTCCCAAACCAACCCAAACTGCAGCACAGTGAGGGGGAAGGGCAGAGTTTGATCCCATAAAATCAACAGTGAAGCTTTCAGCACTGCCACCATTCCAGTGGGCACATGCCAGGCTCCAGCAGCTCCTTCAAGGCACGAATTAAAGAGGCCCAAGAGCCACAGAGCAGCACAGCAGCTGAATCACCCCTGGGCAGGCACAGCCCCCCAGCACCCCAGTAGCCCCCCAGCACTCCCCAGTAGCCCCCAGCAGCCCCCAGTAGCCCCCAGCACTCACCAGCAGCCCGTACTCCTCCCTGGGAGCCAGGTGCTCCTCGGTGAGCAGCCGAGCTGCCTGCAGCACCCGTGTGATCCCCTCCATGTGACACGTCAGGCTGAAGCAGCTGTGGGCCAGGATCAGCAGCTCTGTGACTGAGGAGCAGAAAAATTCTGGTTTTTCAGTTAAAGGCCTGAGCAAGTGAATTATTGCCTCTCTCCAGAGCAGAAAACACAAAATAAAGCACAGAACCTCCAGGCTCCTCCAGCAAAAGCTGACAAATTGAACACAGCTTGCTTTCTACTTAAAGAGAAAAAACTAAAGAGAAAAATCTCTCAGTTGCAGAAATGATTCTCTGTGAAGACACACAAATGTGTAACACATCACCACTGCACTGCCTGCCAGCTCTGCTTTAGGAAAAGGAAGGCCACAAATTCTGCACTTGGGTTTGAAAAATTCAGTTGCTAAGTGTGATGAACATGAACAAAGTCACAAAGTTGTGGCTCCCACCACCACAGCTCAGGTCACTCCCTGACTGCATTTCCCACCTCTTGCTTAGCACAAAAATCTGAATTTTGTCTGGAAAATAAACCCTTAAGCAACACCTTTATCTCCTGTGCATATCCTGCTAACTGAATATGAAATCAGAGCAGAGCCTCCCCTTCCCGGGAGCTGAAGGCAGGGTGGTTACTCACAGGTTACACCAGGTAGGATTTGCCATTTACTCACTGCACGCCAGCTCCCCACGGGGCACTGAGGAGATTTTCTCCAGCAGCTTCATCCCAACCAGGGTGTGGTCCTGGCACAGCTTGGCAAGCTGCAGCAGGGCCTGGCTCTCCACTGCAGGGTTCCAAACCTGCTTCTGCCCTGTGGCCAGAGAGGAATCGTGTCACCACTGCTAACGGTGCAGGAGAGGACTCCTGTTAATTACCATTAATTAATAAACCTCAAACAAATCAAGCTGACATCATCCAGGCTGGCTGAGGATTTGGGACATTTATCCTAAAGACACTTTGGGTGTTACTGGTTAAATTTAACAATCAGAAATTACTTTTTTTGCCAGTTCAACCCAACAAAATCCTACTGGACAACCACACAGCTGTCCTTCATATCCCAAAGGAAAAAAGAAAGGGGAAAACCTCTTGTCATGCTTCACACAGGGAAATAAATGCACATGGTACTCCCAAGTCAGATGATGTGTGGCAGCAAAGACCACAGCTAAAAAATCCCTTTTTTTAAAAATAAAAATATTGAATTTATGTCCATAAAAATACAACCTTAACGACTGCAACACCCCACTGGGCACAGGAGTAACTCCAAATGAGCATTTGTATAGAAGCTGGCATAAAGCAGAGGGAACTGCCCAGACAGCCCTGGCTGAGCCCTCAGGGAGTGAGTGCAGGGCTTTGGGGGACACAGAGAGACCCCAGAGACCAAACCCAGCCTGTCCCCACCTTGTCCCTGTGCAGACCCCAAACCCCAGCCCAGGTGTGTCCCCACCTTGTCCCTGTGCAGAACCAGCCCCAGCCCAGGTGTGTCCCCACCTTGTCCCTGTGCAGACCCCAAACCCCAGCCCAGGTGTGTCCCCACCTTGTCCCTGTGCAGACCCCAAACACCCCAGCACAAACCTTTGCCCTGGGCCGAGGCCAGCAGCTCCTGGGTGATCTGCTGTGCCAGCAGTGGTGCCACAGTGGCAGGGGACAGCCCCTGGCAGGTGATGAAGGCCTGGGCCCTGCGGCCACGCTCCGGCCCCCGCCGGGCCAGGATGGCCCCCAGCACCTCCTGAGGGTCCTGTGCTGACACCTCGTCAAAGGAGCAGCCCAGATCCTGCAGGAGCAGCCAAAATCACCCAAAATCCCAATCACAGCACCTCAAAATCCCAGAAGGAGCATCCCAAAATTCCAGTCAGAGCAGCCCAAAACCCCAGTCAGATCATCCCTGACACCTCCCCAAAGGAGCAGCCCAGATCCTGCAGGAGCAGCCAAAATCACCCAAAATCCCAATCACAGCACCTCAAAATCCCAGAAGGAGCATCCCAAAATTCCAGTCAGAGCAGCCCAAAACCCCAGTCAGATCATCCCTGACACCTCCCCAAAGGAGCAGCCCAGCTCCTGCAGGAGCACCCAAAATCACCCAAAATCCAAATCAGAGCCCCCCAAATCCCAGTGAGAGCACCCCAAATCCCAGTGAGAGCAGCCCAAAATCCCAGAAGGAGCACCCCAAATCCCAGTCAGAGCACCCCAAAATCCCAGAAGGAGCACCCCAAAATCCCAGAAGGAGCACCCCAAAACCCCAGAAGGAGCACCCCAAACCCCAGAAGGAGCACCCCAAACCCCAGAAGGAGCACCCCAAACCCCTGCCAGCAGAGCAGCCCCAGCCCTGCTCCTGCTCACCTTGGCCAGCTCGTACAGGCACAGCACCTGCCTGCAGTAGCCCCTGCCATGCACACATTCCTCTGCCAGAGCCTTCAGTGCTGCCACCACGGCATCATCCTCACACCCCAGGGGGGTCCAGTCCTCCAGGCTGGATGCTGGGAACAAAAAACAACAATTCTGACCTTGTCAAGGCAGACACAATTCCCTGACACCTGGGCAAGGCTCCCAAAATCTGCAGCAATTCCATTACACCTTCTCAGTCTTTGAAAACTGAGCACTTGACCCCTGTGAATTTTTAAATGTTACATTTGTTTTAGGGTACAAACAATGGAACACAAATATCCTCGATAATATCACAGATATAAAATTTCTAAGCATGAGATTGAGTAAGGGCTCTGCAGCCTCCCTGATGGGCTAGGATTCATTTATGCCCTTGTGTGTCCATTCAGCTTTTTTTTTTAACACATCAGAATTAGTAAGGGATGTTCCAGCTGAAACTCACTCAGACTTCACAGACATGCAGAGAATTCACAGATAAACATTCTCAGCCTTAGCCTTGCTATTAAACAAGGAACACTGAACCCTTCATAATGCACAAAGGAGTCAGAAAAATAAATATATTAAATAAAGCATTTCCTTGCTTTGGCTAAAAAAAAAATAAATTAGTAGAGTGTGTTTTCTAGAAGCAGGAACAGGGATAAAGCTGCTGTCCCTGTTGTGTCAGTGCTGCTTTACTGGGCCAGAACTGAGAGCTAAAGCAGTTCAGGATCCTTGCACCCAGAGCTGCCTGCCTGGAGCACACAGGGGCAGCCCTGCAAGGCTTCAAACAGCTCCAGGAGAGCATTCCTGCAGCAGGGACAGAAAGCAGGAGCTGCTGGGTTTGTGCAGAGGTTTGGGGACACGCAGAGAGCCCCGGGTGACAGGGACTGTCACTCACCGCCCTCGGTGAGCAGAGCCTGCAGCTCGGGCTGCAGCTGCTCCAGCCCAGCCTCCCCCGAGGCCAGGGCCCTGCAGTGCAGCACCAGGGCCACGTCCCTGTGCCACAGCTGGAAGTAGTGGCAGGCCCGGGTGGCCTCGTGCACGCTGCCCTCGTCCAGCAGGGACCCCACGAGCGCGGCCAGCGCCGCCCGCTCCGCGTCCGCCAGCGCCGCCCGGGGCTCCCCGGCAGCCAGAGCCTGCAGCCTGCTGAGCCTGGCACCGTTCAGGGCTGGCAGCTTGGCAAAGGAGAACTGCTGGGCCAGGCTGGCAAAGGACAGGTCCCTGCCCAGCCTGGCAGGGCCGGGGCTCGGGCACTGCCCCGAGCCCTCAGCCGGCAGCAGCCGCCGGGCGATGCGGCACAGCCAGATCTGCTTCTCCAGCTCCTGCAGCTCCTGCACGGCCACCTCGGGCTCCTTGGCCAGCCAGTGCCCAGCCAGGGTGAGCAGCAGTTGTCTCTCCAGGCTGCTGCTTGTCTGCTCCTGCCCAGGGGCCTCCCACACGTGGTTGGCCTGCTGGAGGAAGAAGTCGGCCGCAGCTCGGCTGAGGATGCAATGCTTGGTGAAGGTGTCGTTGCACTTCATCCAGAACTCAGCTCTTGTCTGGCTTTGATGCCACTGCCCAGTGTCTCTCAAATGCTGTAGGTCTCTCAGAACCTGGAAAATCCACAGAGGTTTATCACAATTATCTTTCCAGGAAAGAAAACTCTGACTCACACAGGATGGCCAGCACTGAAACACTGGATTTTGGGGAAGTGCTCCAATGTGCAGCAAGTCACAGACTTGGCTGGGGTTGGAAGGGACCTGAAAGATCATCTTGCTCCACCCCCTAATGGCCAAACCCATCTGTTTTTCTCCCCAAATAAAACTGACTGCATACAAATAAAAACAGTAAGAGAATAAGGACAGTGGTCCTGTACCCTGCAGCTCAGCACTTACATTTTGTTTGGTTAACTTGCATTTAAAATAAAAAAATTTTAACAAACAATGAATGTTTCAGGAAGGCTGAGAAGTTGCATCCTCAATCCTGGCAGCAGCAGGAAGAAGAGGTGACTGTCCCTAAGTGCACTGTACCTCGTGTGTGACAATGCTGTCCACGGGCAGCTCAGCCAGGGCTGCCACCTCCCGAGCCAGGCTGAACATCCCCTTGTCCTGCAGCTGCTGCAGGATGGAGCTGCACTCCCCCTGGAACGCCTCCAGGCTGCAGGAGCTCAGCATGGAGCTGCTGATGGGGATGGAGGAGTCCCTCAGGGCCTCACTGAGGGCACAGAGCCTCCTCACGTAGGGACCTGGGGTAGAGAGAGCAAAGCTCAGAGAGCCGGGTCTGAGCCCCAGGCAAGGCTGAGCTCCCCCAGGAGCCAGCCCTGCAGCAGGGGCTGGGGTTCCTGCTGTGCTCACCGTCCAGCAGCGGGCTCTGTGCTGCAGCAAAGAGCTGCAGCAGCTTCCCCAGCTCGTACTGAGTGTGGCACTGCTGCAGCATCAGCTGCACGAGGAACAGAGCCTGCGCCTCCAGCCAGGACAGCGGCACCGCGGGGGCTGCTCCTGCAGCGGCCAGCTGTGGGGACAGGGGACAGGCAGGGACAGGGACAGGACAGGGGCAGGGACAGGCAGGGGCAGGGACAGGGCAGGGAAAGGCAGGGGCAGGGACAGGGACAGGGCAGGACAGGGACAGGGCAGGGACAGGGCAGGGTCAGGGACAGGCAGGGGCAGGGACAGGGCAGGGACAGGGGACAGGGCAGGGACAGGGTCAGGGATAGGAAGGGACAGGGACAGGAAGGGACAGGGACAGGGTCAGGGACAGGGGACAGGGCAGGGACAAGGACAGGGTGCTCCTTCTCCTGCAGCTCAGCTGTGCATTTGGGTGGGAACAGGAGTGGAAGGAACAAGGAGCTGACACCCCCCCAGGTGTGCAGGGTGACACCAGCTGATGGCCAAGGGACATGAGAGGGGTGATGGATGGATCAGCAATGGCCAGGCAGCAGCAATTGTTAAACAGTCCCTGTCACTGCTGGATCTGCTGAGCCGCCTGAGCCTGGAAACCACTCCTGACAGGGAATGTCAGTCAGCAGCAGCCAGGGAACCAGGACACCGGGATGGAAAGGATTGTTACAACACCTGCATTGAGGGACAGTGTTCCACAGTGTGCAAACACTCTGCTCCTCTTAACTAAATCCCAGCAATGACATTTAGAGAAAATCAATCTCCTTACTTTGCTGAGGCTTTCCTGAAATTTGTCCAGTTTGGTTTTAGCTTCGTTGTACTTTTTACAGTTCATGCACAGTTCATACATCTCCAGGATGTGCAGCAAAGGGGAATCCTTTAAGACACAAAACCAGGTGATAGTAAACTCCCAAAAGTACCTCAATAAATAAATCATACTTTGAAAAATCATCTCTTATTTCATTCAATAAATGCAGAATTTGTCTTCCTCAGCAGCAGAACAATGAAGTTTTAATTTATTAAAACAGCATGCAAGGTTGATGTAGGGTCTACAAATCTGTGGTAATTGGAAGAACTTCCAGTTTGGGAATTCCAGTGGATAGCCAGGTTATCCTTAGCACAAAGCAAGACAGAGAGGGATTTACAGCCCCAGGTGGTGTGAGACATCAAATATACCCCTGAAACCACATTCCCTCACCTTTAAAAAGAGCTGGAAGCCATTGAGAAGTGTTTTACTCTTCTTCTTCCTCAAGAAGACTTTCCAGATGGCAGCAAGGTCCTGCAGGTCCCACTGGGGACTCTCTGGGGTGTGGGCAGTTGCCTCAGCCCTGGTGGCATCATCCACAGAAGTGATGATCCAAACACAGAGGCAGGAGATGAGGTTTGCATCCTGCAAATGCCACAGGGATGGCTTTACACCTCCCCTGCTTGGGGACAGGGCTCACACCGTGCACAGAGACACAAAAACAGATTTAACAGCAGCAGGCACAGCCTCAGCTGCCATTCCTCATTTCCTAAAGACAAGAAGAGCAGACTCACGGGGCAGCAGGCTGCCAGCACACTGAGGAGGGGGCAGTGAGCCCTGAGCCCCTCAGCCAGCAGGTACCAGCTGGGGCTGGGGCTCTGCTGGCACTGCAGCAGGATCTGGAACAGGCTCCCTGCAGGGGCTGTGCCAGCAGCACCGGGCTCAGCACTCAGCAACCTCCCCAGGGCCAGCAGCAGGTGATCCTGCAGCACAGCAGGGAAATCCTGCAGGAGGGCAAGGACCTGTTGGGAAAACAGCACCAAAACCTTGTGAGGCACAGGCAGCAGGAGGATGGAAGCACTGAATACAAAATACAATACAAAACACTCTTCAAATTCAGTTTTTAGAACAACTTTGGAGATCCAGAGAGGAAAAAGGGTTCTGTAGGTGTGAATTTTTCTAATGAAAGATTGAAGCTCATCCTTTTCCACAAAGTTCAGATGTGTCCTGGAGAGCCTCAGTTCTGCTCTCTCCTGCAGTGCAGCAGCAGAGCAGGAAAAGGCTCTGCTTGGGTACTTCACAGATTCTCCAAAACAAGGAGATCCAAGTTAAAATCCTGGAATTACCCAGTTAGCTTCCTTGGCTTTTCCCAATTGCTTTTACTGGAGTATTTTATTCATTTTTAAATCACGTTCAAAACCAAAGGTGGAAAATTTGGATTCTCAAAAGTTTAAGTATCTTTATGAAAAAAATCAATCTGAATTTTGAAAGGAAAGATGAGTGGCTTTATTGCAACTTACACTGAACATCTGGCAACTCTTCAATTTTAAAAAAAAGCAGTAATTACTTGAGTTTAAATTAAATTTCCAAGTGTGGCTGCAAGGGTGCAGACTCAGTTTAGCTCACCTGGGCTGGCTGGTGGCCGTAGAGCTGGGCCTGGATGAGGAACTGCAGCCACTCGTTGGATTTGGCACATTCCCTCAGGAAGGACGAGCTGAGCTCCAGGCCATGGAGCTGGCAGAACTGCATCACCAAGGACCACTGCCTCCTGCACTCACTGGATGTCCTGCATGCAATTTAGAGAGCTCCAGATGCACTGAAGGCAGTATTCATTTTATATCTATTATAACTATATTAGATATTATTTTATGTTTTTATATATTAACTTTTTAATCTTATATTTGATAAGATTTGTGACCCTGTGAGCCAGATCCCCTGTGTGCAGCCAGGTGACATCCCCTGGGAGCCCCACCAAGGCAGGCACTGTCCAGTCCTGCCCTCTCTGGATTTATTTATCTGACACACAAATAGCCAAAGCCAGTGCCCAGGCTGCTCTCACCTCTTTATTCCCTGCTGGTCAATGGCATCCCAGAAAGCCTCTTCCAAGGAGGTCACAACTGCTGCTGCTGCTGCTCTGTCACCATCAGCCAACTTTGTAAACTTCTCAACTGTTTAAAAGAACACATTCCTGAGCCAGGGCAGCATTTCCAAGAGTACCAGCAGCTTCCCAGTGGGGAAAGCAGACACCTGTGGCCCTAGAGTCAGAAATTCAACTTTCTGCAGTGACTTCTAGGATAAATTTAATCTCCCTACAGCTTTGATCTCCCTGCAGGTGTAAGACAGTAACTGTAAGACAGTTTTCAAATAGGAAGGAGAAAGGAGATTTGGCAATGGGCTTTGTTTGACACTGTAATATCTTTACAACTGAAGCTCTCTAATATCAGTTTTAGGCAGCTGCTGGACAGTGCCTGTCAGATCCTGATAGAGGCTGTGCCAGCTCTGCCTTGTTTGACACAACAGCATCAAAATGCACCCTCAAAATGAGCAAAACAGCAGGAACAAAAGAACAGCAAAGTTCTGAGAAGCTTTTACTGCACTGCTGAGCCACCAGGCAGCATCCCCTGCATCCCTCCCTGCTCCTCTTCCCCAAAAAATGCACAAAACAAAGCCAGACACCCTTACCCAGGGAGTCCCTGTGCAGAGGGGCCTCTCTCCTGGTGCTGTGGCTGAGGATGCTCCTGGCAGCCCCCAGGGCCACCCGCAGGCAGAGGCTGTCGAGCCCCAGCAGCTCCAGGAAGCAAACACAGGCTGCAGCCACCGAGGGGACACTGAGGGAGGACAGAGCCACAGCCTGGGCCTGCCGAGCTGCCTGCTGGATCCTGCAAGCAGCAACACAGAGAATCTCATGTCTGAACAGAGAATTTCGTGTGTTCAAGCTAGATGTGCCACCTGACTGTACCCTTTCTGAACTCCTCGTTTTGAAGCTTCATCCAGAACACTGAATTCCATCAACCTCCAGTGCATTTCTTGCCTTTCTAATTAAACTAAATTCTAGGGATTTTTTACACTCTTAAGGCACTTAAAACATATTCTTACATGAAGACTTCTGCTATTCTTACTTCTACAAATTCTTACTATGACTTCTACTTTTTATCTATGTGACTTCATAATATTACTACTTACCTAAGACTTCTACTTTATGTGACTTAATAACTAAAACTTACTTTCCTACCTCATGTCTGTGTGGCTTAATATATTTTAATCTCCCTAAAGGCTTGAATTCAATCCCAATCAAGCTCACCTCTTTTCAGGTGATATTTGATTTCTAGCCTTGAGGACACCCCCAATGGCACTGCTCAGCCCTGTGTGCTGCTGGGGAGGCTGGATCCTGTCCCAGCCCCACACTCACAGCTACCAGGGGACAATGGATCCTGTCCCAGCCCCACTCCAGACCCTGCCCCACACTCACAGCTACCAGGGGACAATGGATCCTGTCCCAGCCCCACTCCAGACCCTGCCCCACACTCACAGCTACCTGGGGACAATGGATCCTGTCCCAGCCCCACTCTGGCCCTGCCCCACACTCACAGCTGCCTGGGGACAATGGGTCCTGTCCCAGCCCCACTCCAGACCCTGCCCCACACTCACAGCTGCCTGGGGGCTTTGCTCCTGGCCAGCTGCTGCCCCAGGAAGGTGCCGAAGGCGAAGGCGGGCCGGCCGTGCTGCAGGTAGAACAGGAAGTCCAGGCTCTCCAGCACGGCGTGCCTGCTCACCAGCTCGGGGCTGGAGAAGTGGGGCAGCTCACTCCAGGCATCTGGGAACAGGAGAGCAGCACTGTGAGACACAGCTGGATCCCACATCTGCAACAGCCCCAGCTGCAGGACACCAGGGGAGAACCACACGTGGCTGCTCCAAGTCAGACCTTGGCATATCCAAAACCCCACTGGAACCCCACTCCTCACTGGAAAAATCACAGCTCTGCATCCCCTCAGCTTGCTTCTCAAAGAAAACATTGTTTTTCTAGCTCATATTTAGAAAAAGTTCTGCCCATGAAGAGCTTACTGCAAAAATCTAGAAATCCAGTTTGAAACCCAATTTTAGTGAATTACACTTTTTTCCTTGTGAAAGAAATGGCCTTTTAAAGTAGTTTAAATAATTACTGAATTTATTAAATACTAAAATTAATTTAATTAATAAATTAATGCATTTAAGTAATTTTTAAGAGTAAATTTATCTGCCAAATAATTCCCCTGGAACATATTTTATTTTAGGTGCTCAGGCTAGGGAAGCAGGTGAACCTTGGCAGGGACATACCTGACACAGCAAGAGTGTTTGTTGACTGCCAGCCAAACAACTTCGTGGGATCAAAGGGCATTAATGACTGAAAAATCAAAAACAAAATATACTGAGGAGCTCAAGAATTTCAAGTCACTGTCCTGTAACTCTCAATTTCTAATTATCTTATCATTACTAACATTTTAAAATTGAAAAGTTGTGATTTCTGCAGTATCAAACACCTTGCCCACTGAACACTGCAGGAATATCCCTCTGTGACACTCCAGCACTGCAAACTCACAGGGTACAGACACCTCTTGAAAAAGCAGCTCAGGATGAAGCTGGGAACTGCAGCTCCACATTAACGACCCCAGAAACAACCCCAGGCCCCCAACCCAGCTGCAAACAAAATTCTCTTTCCTTGTGTTCTGCCAAAAGCCCTTTGTGCACCTGCAGAAGGTGGTAGAGAGAGATGTCAGGAGGCAAAATTCCATGAGCAGTGCAGGAGGGAAACAGAGCAGCCTTGAGCTTGGGGTAAGGGGTCAAGGCCATCTTTAAGAGCTGTGGATCAACTTTCTTTAGAGGCTTTTCTGTTTCTTCATTCTGAAGGACCTACAAGCAAGCAAGCAAAGTTAATTAATTCACTGCATTCAATAACAATTTTGGGCTGTGTCAATCTACCTCTAATTTGACATGCAGTGACAACACAGAATCATCTTTTTCCTGTAAAATGCTTTTAAGTCGCATCACACCCATCTTCCCCAGCACCTGATGCTGCAGTGGATCAGACACTCTGGTCATCCCCTCTGCTCAGGGGACATTTTTCTGTCAGAGCCATGAGTGCAGGACAGGGGGGACAGCAGCAGCAGGACAGGGGGGACAGCAGCAGCAGCAGCAGGACAGGGGGGACAGCAGCAGCAGGACAGGGGGGACAGCAGCACAGGGGTGTCAAGGGGTGCCCCTGGCAGTACCTGGTCGATGCCCCCAGGCCCATAGACCGTGGTGGCCAGGGCCAGCAGGGTCCTGCCCTCCAGCAGGATGCTGCTCACACCCCCCTGGCTGCTGGGGATCAGCATCTGAGCGTTGGCCAGACTGGCCTGGAAAATCATCTTGGGGTCTGCAAAGGAAACAAAAGTGACATTTGATTCCATGCAAAACCAGTATCAAATCAGTCACACACTACAGCTGGCCTCTGACTGTGAAAAATGCTGGATTTCCTCATTTTTGTTGTTTTGTTGAGGTTTTCCTCACTCTGCCTATAAACACAGTTAAGATGAGCTAAGGTCACCAAGCTTTTCCTGTTCAAACTACAGCTTTGCCTGCACAGATTCACTGGGGTTGAGCCCCAGAGTTCAGCACTGGAGTGGTTCAATTCCTCATCCTACACTGACCACACTTTCTAAAAAAAGCTTCACTTGGGATTTTTTGGGCTTTTGTTAATGTGTGACTCTGCAGAGGATGAAATGTTTAAAAAGTGCAATGAGCTAGGGGCACCAGTTCTATAAAGCAATAAAGCAAACACACAATGCAAGGACAGAAAAATCAAAATGCACCACAGGGACTAGAGGAAGGTTTAATTTTAATGGGATGTGGATTTTCTCATGAATTCTCCTTCTGTTGAACCTGTTGGGAATGTAACTGAACTGCAGGTAATGATGATTATCCACAAATTCTCATTTTGGTGCAGTCTCCAGATCTTTCAGTACAGCTCAAGCTGGAATTACAATCCAGATTTCAGACTGGCCAGAGGGTTTGCAGCAGAGCAGAGGTTTCATCCAGCTGTCCCAGGCCCTGGGCTAGGGCAGGAACATCTGGAGGGATTCCTACCTCGGGGATTGCTGGCAACCCCTCGGCACTGCACGAGGAACTCAAACCAGGGATGTGCTTCATGCAGCTCCTTGTTATCCAGGATAGGGCAGCTGGAAGGGGTCAAACTGGAAGGAAATGAGCAGGGAGTGAAAATGCAGGATTGGGAACCACTGATGTAACACAGCACTAAAAATCTGCAGCATCTCATGGGTGTTAATGCCAAATACACAACCAGAAAATTATCTACTGGCTTTTTTTCTGCTCCACTTCTACATTCCTGATATAATCCCATTGTTAGACTGGAGTTGGAGCTCAGAAATTTTAATTGCCTAGTATCCATTAAGTGGGAAATATTCACACAGCTCCAATACCTAATACTGGTCCCACCTTCAAATCCCAGCTAACCCCAGTTTAGGTGGAAATTTCCTTATTTGTGAACATACCAGGAGTCAACTCACATTGTGCTTAAGAAAGTTTCTGAATTCTGTAAATCCTGGGTTTCTGAAGAGTAACTTGTCTTGGCTCATTTGGGATTGCATCACTTATAGCATTACACTAATTACAGCTGTAATTGTTTCCTTTCATGACTGACAATTTGTAATTAATATTAAGACAATTTGATAAAGCTTCAAAACACAGCCTAAAATCTCACACACTATCCCAGAGTTTCTGTAAAATGCCACTGGCCAGGGCTGAGGAAAACTCTCCCCACCAACTGTTCAAATTAATTCAAAATCTTTCTTTAAATCTGGGATCCCTGTTGGGATTTGGGAAGGGAAGCATTCCTACCTGTAATAGTCCAGGTAAGTGTAGAGCAGGTAGTGCAGGCTGTGCTCCAGGCAGTGCAGGACAAACTGGCCATGGAAGTCCAGGCCAGTGGCAGAGCTGTATTTTGGAACAGGGTGGGGATTCTGCAGGACACCCCCCAGGCACCACAACCTCTGGAGCAGGAGCTCAAAATCTTCCAGCTCAGAACGGACAAAAATTCCCTTTCTGCCAAAAAAAAAAGCACAGACACTGATCACACAGCTCTCTGCTGGGTGCTCTCAGCTCAGAATTAGAGCAGGGAATTCCCTCTCAGGGATTAATTCCACCCTGAGGCAAACACAAGGTGCCAAAATCCATCAGCTGGGCCCCAAGAAGGCTGTGGCTGCTCCAGGGCACTGCAGAGCACGAGGTGTGAGCAGGGAGAGGCTCAGAATCCCCTCCCTTGCACTGCAGTGGGCAGCAGGATTATCAGCACAGGCAAACATCCAGGGCTGAGGGAGGAGTGCTCTTGCTCTCATGGCTCTGACATTTTCAGATAATTGAAAGCAGAAGACTAAAATCCCATTTATCAATGGGTTTGTGCTGTTTCCAAAAAGGGCAGAATAAAAATGAGCATGTATCAAGGATTTTGTTTCTGATTTTGGCTTCCCACAGGAAGGAGAGCTAGAGTGTGAAGGTCTGGGGGCCCTACCTGGCCAGCTGGGTGAGGATGTCCTGTCTCATGTAGGTGCTGCACAGAGTGCTCCTGTCAACGATGTCAGGGCTCAGGGGGGGCCAGGCAGGCCGGGCACACAGAGCCTGGCTGGGCTCTGCCTCCTCAATCCAGGAACAAACACTGACCCAGTCGTGCTGGGCTGTCAGGTGCATCCACAGAGCCTCAGGGCTGCAGCTCTGGAGTTCTGTTTCAAAAGGACAAAGGGATGAAAGCGGCACACACAAACTCTGAGGGGAATGCTGCTGTTTTCTTACACAGAACTGTGCAATGGTTTGGGCTGGGGACCTTAAAGGGCATCCAGTTCTTTGGGCAGGGACACTTTTCACCATCCCAGGGTACTCCAAGCTCCCTCCAGCCTGGCCTTGGACATTCCAGGGATCCAGGGGCAGCCACAGCTGCTCTGGGCACCCTGTGCCAGCCAGAATTCCTTCCCAATATCCCCCCTAACCCTGCCCTCTGGCAGTGCCCTGGCCCCCCAGGTACCTATTTTCAATGAACACTTGCCAATATGATGCTGAGATCAAGGATACTGCTCCAGCTTTTGGAGCCTCACCCTGGCAGAGCTGGAAGGGATTCCCCAGGGCAGGGAGGGGGACAGGAGGTGGCACAGGGTGGCATTCCCACGTGGCCATGCCTCAGGCAAATCCCTTCCAAACCCTTCCCTACAGGAAGAGCCCAGATCCAGGATGGAGTAGGATAAAACCCATCATTACCCACTTTCACTGATCATAAAAATAAAAAGTGACCTGTGGGACTGTGCCCACAGCACTCCCACCCAGCAGCCCCAAGCTGTGCCCAGCTCCCACTGAAGCCTCACCCCACAGTACTTGCCTTGCCGTGGTTTGCTGGGGAGCAGAATCATCTCCTGCACCAGCTCATCCCACCAGTGAGCCCAGTCCAGCATCACCCTGAGGCTCCTGCTGCAGCCCAGCTGCCCCAGCACTGCCTGCTGCCTGCACAGCTCCCTCCTGCAGCTGAAACTGCAACGAGGCTGGGGTCAGCCTGGGCCCAACAGAGCCCAGCCCAGCAAGGCTCAGCACAGCTCCCAGCCTGGCAGGGACTGACTTCAGATCTGCCTCGATCTTCCAAAGCTGACATAACAAATTATGAGGATCATCACAGTTTTATCATTATTTAACTGTGAAATGATTTTTCTAGGTTATTTAGTTTGCTGTGTTATGGACATCATAGATCAAAACCAGAGCAAACAACTGAATAGGAGTAATTGAGCAGTAATTCTGGTATTATTATTACAAATGCTCCTTCTGAAGCAGCAGAGCTCTGTCACCCTCACAATAGTTTGTCATGACTCACACAACAGTTTGTCATGAGAGAACATGACAGCAACTGCTGCACTAATGAGAAAATGACTCAGTCCCCACACTGCCTCTGATTTCTGCAAAGACCAGTGTGAAATTAATGAAATTAAAGACTGCATTTGTTCACAGAATGCAGAATCCAGCACATTTTAAATCCTATTAATGCTATTAATTTAATAATTAAAAGGAATAACCCACGTTACCTGGGAAGAGACTGAATCTCTTTATTCTCCTGGAAGGACTCTGAGTAGAAGCTTTCAACCTGATGCACAAAGTCGATCATTTTCTTCTCTTTTTCAGAAAAATAATTTTCTTCTTGTAAGACTTTCACCTTTAATTCAAATAAAAGTGTTACCTCCAACTGCTGAAGCATTGCCTCCAGCTGCCCCCATTCTTATCTATCTTTAATGTATTCAAGTTCTAAATGCAAACAATTAACCAAACTTGCGCCAAACTCACGTCAGACCCACGCCAAGCACACGCCAAACTCACGCCAAACTCTCTCCAAACAACACAGACCAAACCCATGCCAAGCTCTCGCCAAACTCACATCAAACTCACGCCAAACTCACACGCCAAACTCACGCCAAACTCTCTCCAAACTCACGCCAAACTCTCTCCAAACTCACGCCAAACTCTCTCCAAANAAACCCACGTCAAACTCACGCCAAACAACACAGGCCAAACTCATGCCAAACCCACGTCAAACTCACGCCAAACAACACAGGCCAAACTCATGCCAAACCCACGTCAAACTCACGCCAAACAACACAGGCCAAACTCATGCCAAACCCACGTCAAACTCACGCCAAACAACACAGGCCAAACTCATGCCAAACCCACGTCAAACTCACGCCAAACAACACAGGCCAAACTCATGCCAAACCCACGTCAAACTCACGCCAAACAACACAGGCCAAACTCATGCCAAACCCACGTCAAACTCACGCCAAACAACACAGGCCAAACTCATGCCAAACCCACGTCAAACTCACGCCAAACAACACAGGCCAAACTCATGCCAAACCCACGTCAAACTCACGCCAAACAACACAGGCCAAACAACACAGGCCAAACTCACGTCAAATCACCCCCCAAACTCACGTCAAACTCACACCAAACAACACAGACCAAACTCTCGCCAAACACAGACCAAACTCGCGCCAAACCCGTGCCAGGCTCGCACCAAACCCGCGCCAAACAACCCAGACCAAACCCTGCCGGGCTCAGCCCCGGGCCAGGGCAGCCCGTGCCGCTCTCACCAGGAGCTCCCTGACGTGCCTGTCCTGGCTGTGGAAGCAGATCTTGTGCAACTCCTGCTTCACGTCCAAGCCCTGGCACAGAGAGGAAACACTGAGAAGATCAAACCCAGAACAAACACAGCTGCTGTCCCTCCCGAGCACACAAAGGCTGGTGACAGTCCCTGATGTCCCCAGCACCAGGACACAAACCTGGGACACCTCCCCAGGCAGAGCCACCCTCACCCTGCTGGCCAGCACCCCCAACAATTCCATTTTCACTCCAATTCCCCCTTTTTCTGCTGCAATCAACCCCTCCCCAGCAGCCCCTGAAGCTCCCAGAGCAGGGTGCAGGTGCCCTGAGCTCCTCTCACCATGTTCCTGAGCAGCTCTGAGGCCTCCCTGGTGCTGCCCCTCAGCAGGCACTCATAGGCCAGGCTCAAACCTGTCTGCAGGAACTCCTGCAGGCTCTCAGCAGGGTGTTGGTGCCTCCTGAAGAAGATCTGGGCCTCTGGTATTTTGTTGCTCAGGATGGCTTTAGCAATGACTTCCTAAAGGGAAAAACACTGATCTGTATCACCCCATGTTGATTTTCTTCTCCTGCACTTTAAGGTATTTCCACACAAATGATCTCTTGATATAAACTTCATCACAGTAATAAAATCATTTTCACCTCTGGTGTCAGTTTTTCCCATTCTTGGCTCTCCTCTATCTCAGGCAGGTCCTCATCCAGGTCAGCTCCTGTGGGCCCTGGAGCCACGGGTGGGCGAGGATATTTCCTCAGGAATTTTCTCAGTTTAATGATGTAATCAGTTAAAATATCTGCAGCCTTCTGCAGGAACTCATCAGGTTCTGCCAAAAGCAGCCAAGACATCAGTTCAATGGGAATGGACAGACAGGATTTTAATCTTTAGCAATGCTGAATGAATAAATGAGCTGGTTAATAAACAGAAAGCCCTCAGAGGGAGGAGCACATCAGCTCTGTGCCCTGCACAGGCAGTGACACCCCAGCACCCCCAGCACCCTGCCAGGACACAGCCACAGCCCCACAGAGCTCCCTGAGGAGCTGAGGGGTTTTCCTGCCCAGGGACCAGTAAAGGAGAACTGAAACCTTGCATTAATCCAACCCATTATTAGTCAGGTAACTCCAACCTAAAACACAGGGATTAACATTTGTCACTCATTAAATTCCAGTATTTTTATGCTAATTCCAGGCAAATTTAAGCTTTTAATTAAAAGAATGAGCTGTCCTTGCTTACTAAAATGATGAGACATTACTGGATATGACCCAGCAGAGTGCTCTTACCCTCTGTGTGCACAAAGATCTCCTCCAGCTGCCTGGTGAGGAAAGTCAGGGTGAGGTTCAGCAGCTGCTCAGAGAACTGCTTGCTGTGAGGCTCCAGATCATTGTCTTGGATTGCTGAGCACAGTAAGTTTAAAGCTGGCCTGAGCTCCTCCAGATCTGCAAGGGTTCCACAAACAGTTCACACATCTGCACCCTACACAGGGAGACAGGGAGGAAATAAATCCCTGTGCAGCTGCAGGCTCCTCACTTACTTCTCAGGTAAGCCTGGGAGGAGCCATCCCCAGGGTGCTCAGAGCCAGGGCAGGCTGCAGACAGGCTGAAAACACTTTCTTTGCTCTTCAAAAACAAATCCACTGTGTCCAGCTGGCGATTTTCCAAACCTGCCTGGACAGACAAGCATGAAACAGAACAATTCAGCATGGGTTCCAAACCCCTTCAACCCTGTGCACTTGCTGCTGGGATTCTTACTCCAGACTACACAGGCAGAAATCCAGCAGGGATTTCACCTCTGTGTGCAGCACCTGCAGCCTGAAATAACAAAGTGACCTGGACAGTGCCTGCCAGGCTCTGCTCAAACCCTGCCCTGGATCTTCACACACAAAATGTTATTGCAGCAATATGAGGTCAATACTGTGAGAATCAGGACTCTGAATAAGCTTACAGCAATTCTGTAAGAACAGTACAATAAACCCAGAAATCCAGTTCCAAGGATTTCTCTTCTTATTTAACATTTTGCAAGAGGACAAAAACTGCTGCAGAAATGGGCAAAATTGCTTCTGAGTCCAATTAAGAGGGAATTTTGAGCACTGCTTTATTTTCTTTTATTTTACCAATGTGCATTCACTTTGCTGCTTTGGGTTACTCACCACTGGGTTTTACTGTCCATTTAATAACTAAACCACTTCCTTTAGCCCCTAGGTTTAAGCCATGCTTTAAATTGTGTCTAAACCCACACTGACACTGCTAAATTGCATCCAATACTTGAAAGAGAGTTTATGACTTGCAAGACACGAGGCAGCTCTGCTCACCTCGAGGGCATGGATGGGAATGGAGCACCTCTCCCACCCATTGAGGTGACACACAGAATCCACGACCCCAGCGCTGCCAAACATCATCAGCCTGGTCAGAAACTCCTCCTGGGTGACACCAAACAGGACCAGGGACAGACCACGCTCTGAAAGGCACAACCAAGCCAGAATTAAAGACAGAGCAGTCACTTCTTGGGCAGCAGCTTTTTGCTGCTTCCAAAAGAGCGAGGCAAAGCTGCAGCAGCTCTGGTTGGGTTTCACCCGAGCAGGAATGCAATGGGAGCCAGGTAAAAAACAACCCTAAAAACCCCTGAGCAGCTGTCTGAGCACAGCTCATGAGCCCTCACCTGTGAGCAGCAGGCACAGTGGCTCCTCTGCACTGCACTCCACGGGGACACTGCCTCTGCCAAAGGGGGAACACGTCACGTCCTGCGACTCAAAATCCCAGAGCGCCAGAGACAGCCCCGCGTGCTGTGCCAGCACCACAAACACAGCTGCAGCCCCAGTCACCACTTTACACTCCAGTTTCACCATGTCCTGGGCTGCTCCCACGGGGATTTGTGCCCACTGCTGTCCTGCATCCCCAGGGGCTGCACCCTGGCTCTGGAGTGCTCGGGACGCTGCCCACGTAACAGCCCGGGGCACGAAGGCCACCATCCTCTCTGGATCCTCACAGATTTCAGGATCATGGTCTTCAAGGTGGGTCAAAAACTGATACCAAGGCAAGTTCAAGTCGTTCACCAGATCTGGAGAAGCTGGTGTTCTTCTTCTCCTCACTCTGTCCCACAGTGAGGATAGGTGTGCCTTCCAGGACCTGCACAGGGGACACAGGTCCTGTCACACCAGGTGTTACTCCAAGAACAAGGCAGGGAAAGCTTCCTCAGTTAAATCAAATGCACTTTAAGCTTATAAAATCCATCCAGCATCCTGCATTTTAACCTTACCACTCTTAATCTGCATTTAAATACTCCCTGCAGCTAAGCTGAGTGACCACAGCTGCATCAGCTGACAATGTCCATGTTTAGCATTTTTAGCAAAAAGTTTTCTTTTCCTCACAGAAAATGCCCCATCAATTAAAAAACAGTAGAACAGAATTAATCCCAGAACTGAATCTTTCTTATCTATAGATCAAGTTATAATTGACTTGCTTTATTAGTATCAATGTCCAAGACTTAAAGGTAACCCCTAAGCAGCAATTCCTGTTTGGAAGCTGTTCAATGCTGCATGTAAAGCTTGGCCACCCTCAATTCAGAAGATTTACAGCAGAGTGGGCTGATTTTTCCTGTCACAGCTACAACTGAACAAACAAAGCAGCAGCTGATGGTCAGTGACCCAGAGGAGGCAAAGGCCAGCCCGTGTCAGAGGTTTTTCCCCGTACCTGTCTGTGCGGAAGGGCAGGGACAGCAGCTCCATGCTGTGCTCAGAGCTGGCCAGCTCATCCTCATCCAGGCCCTCTGCAGGCTGCACGGGGAGATTGTCAGGGTCTCTCTTACAGAGCAAATGTTCAGGGAACTGTCTGTAAAGAAATAAATATTAAATTCCACCTTGCTCAGGTGATGTTCTTTTCATATTTAACTCCTGCAGGAGCTCTCAGTGCAGTTTTCTCTCAGGTGATGCTCTTTGCTTCGAGGTGGACACCACCTCTTAATCACCACCTGGCCCCAATTTATCAAGCTAAACCAGCTCAGCTGTACCAGTTGAGTTTGATAATTCCATACCCCACAGTATTTCTAAAAGGTGCTACCACCCACCCCTGGCACTGAGAGCACCTAATCTTCCTGGAAAAAAATATGAAGGGCAAGACAAAGTCAATCTACTTGTTAACAGATAGATTAAAATACAGAGATGTTATA
Source organism: Toxostoma redivivum (assembly GCA_013397375.1). Lineage (NCBI taxonomy): Eukaryota > Metazoa > Chordata > Aves > Passeriformes > Mimidae > Toxostoma > Toxostoma redivivum. The sequence continues at coordinate 240,638 of VXBI01012596.1, forward strand.
AATACAGTTCCCTTTGTGACAGAGAATAAATTAAAGCAAACAGAGAATAAATTAAAGCAAAAATAAAAGGACCATCTTTAAACAAAGAGGAGATTTCTGCTCTAGCACAGAACCCAGGATGAAAAGCTGCCAATGAGTACAGACCAAGATTTGGGAGCTGTGAGGGTCAGCTCAGCCCAAAGCCTCCCTGGGAGCTGTACCTGAAGTAGGTGTTGAGCTGCACAGCCAGGGCACGGTGGCTGGGGGTGGTGACCACGGCCGTGCTGAGGTCAGGGGACACTGCCAGGCCAGCCAGGGGGGACACAGGGCCAGCTCCCAGGGCCACACAGACCTTCCCTAAGCTGGCACCATCAGAGCAGCCAAATATGTCTGCAAACAGCATCAAGGAAAAGCCTGGAGTGCCCAACAGAGGAGTGACACACGAGGGGAACGTGGGGAATTCTGGCTCCAAGAGGGGGGAAAGGCAACCTGGCTTTATTGTACTTTAATGTGCAGGAACAGGTTAAATCCAGGTGGAACTGCCAGGTCTGAGCCCACAACAACACACAGCCCTGCCTCCCGAGCTCTGCCTGCCTGCAGATCGTTTCTGCCTGAATGAAGCCATGAGGTGACAGCAGGAGTCAGCCTGAGGTACAGACCCATGAATAAAACCCAATAATCAGTGGGAAACTGCAGTGGGGTGCTGGAATCCCTGGATACACAACCATGGCATTTCCCTGCAATAACCAGCATTTTGCTACACAACCTTCTCTGCAGGCATCACCTCAATGTCTTTTCTTGGAATCAGTTTTGGTTTTTTCCCCAAGATGTGTAAAAGTTCTTGTCTGGCAGTTCGTGTGCCCGAGCTGGAATCAATCTGAGCTCTTTAGTTTTCACTCTCAAGGTTGTTTATTCTTTTCTTATCTGTAATATTTTCTCTCAGCCCAGCCAGGTCTGTCTGGCAGGGCAGCCATGGCACACTCTCTGCCCTTCAGGGCACTGTTATCTTTTTATACTAAAAACTACCTACATGATGTTTACAATTATTTCCCAATTCCCATCATCTATGTCAGACAGTGAACTTCTACTCTAAACCAATCCCAAAGTGCCAGCTCCACAATAGAAAATGGAGAAGAAGAACAAAGAAAGACCAAACACGTGCTTTTTCCTCCATCTTGTGTTCTAAAATCCCCATTCCCAAAAATCCTAAAATCCACATTTTCACTTTATGATAACACTGCTTAAACTTCTGTGACTTTTAAGTTCTCATCTAAAGCTGGTGATTTGTTCCAAGGGCTATAATCAACCCCACAGATGTTTTGGGATCATCCCAGGGTCTCAGCAACTCTGGATCCCAAAGGGATCTCTTAGACCCCAACAGTCTTTAAAGCAATTTCTGCTCAGCCCTGGCAGCAAAGAGAAGCAACTTTGCTCTTGCAGATGATTTCCCCCAATCCCTCCTGCAAAGGATACAAATCCAGCCAGCAGTGTCCAAGAGGAACAGGATCCCCCTGCAGAAGTGGCAGTCTGTAATTCTCCCCACAGCTTCTGCAGGCACAGCCAGGGGGAAGCAGCCCCAGGTCTCTGGGGATGAATCTTCCCCAGCAAAGGTCAGGTGCACAAGGATAAACTGGTTGAGCAGAAGTTTGCACTTGTTGTTTCCAAAAGACAGAATCTTCACAGAGAAAATTGAAGGCAGACCTGTAAATTTAAAGATGTTTAAATTTTGGGTTACAGACAGCTGGGACTTTTCATTTGTAAAGGAATCCCAAGAAAATGACAGCTCCATTTCATTGCCCCAGTTACCACCCTAACAGAAGGTGGGATTGTTTTAAATCTCACTTTCTGTGCCAGGGGCAGTAACTCTAGAACAATTTCCCAAAACTTTTTATGTGGTTTTTTCAGTGGACAATACTGTGAAGAACATAAAAAATCAGCACAAAATAGGATTTCAGTCAGCACTGAGAAGAAAAGCTACAAACTTTGGAAATAAAATATTTTAGGAATGGAGACTGTTTAAGAACATGCAAAACACCAAAAGCTCATTCTAACTGCACACTATGCTAACTGTAAAATACAAGGTTAAATGTTTAATTAACATTGCAGGATTATTTATGAGTCCTGTCTCTCTTTTCTTCCCATCAGTCCCAATATTAAAATTAAAATTTCAGAGAGCAGGGTTGCATTTATTTTATTAAAATTAATTTTTAACTTCGTGTCACTCAAACATGACCCTACAAAATTTTAACTATTTCTAACAATGGCACTTTTGAAGGCAGAAATGTCCCCATTATTTAACAAGCCCATGAATCCTGCTGATCACAGTGGATCAGTGTGGAGGTACCTGAAATTCCCTCGTGCTCAATCCCACTGCCTGACCCATCCCACCAGGAGCAGCAGAACCACACCTGCAATACTTCACACATGCAACACACTGGAATTTACTCACTTATGTTTTTAGCTTCAAGGAGCTTTCTAAGTGTCTCTTCCTTACAACTGTGCAGGGAATCTGGGTTGTGTTTTCCATCTTCCACACTGAATTCATACACAAACAGGTCATGGCTTTGAGCAAGGGCCAGGAGTTTTGTCTTGTTTGATTGCAACCCATCATCTGTGCTGTCCCACATGAAGCTGAAGATAAAATATTCAGGAAGGTTAGAACATTCAGGAAGGTAATTGCCTTTATTCCCTTTCCCCATTTCCTGCACTGAACAGCTCTGGATGTGCACTGATGATGGACAACACCTTCAGCAGTGAAGACTCTGCTGCCACCCCATCCCTCCCAGCCCTGGAACTGCTTCATCCTTGGCAGGACAGAGCAATCCCAGCTCCTCCTCCTCTCCAGGATCAGAGTTCCATCCTCCTGCATTCACCCAGGACACGAGGGATGCTCTGCTGCAGGATGTCCAGGAGGGAGTGATACATGGAAAAGACTCTGTAACTCATAGAGAGTTATAAAGTAGCTGTGCATTTATTTAGTGCTGATGTGCACAGGGATAATTCTTTTTAAAGCATGCACACTGAAACTTTAAACTATTGTTTTATTTATTTTTTAAAAGCTCAGGATTACACAATATGTCTAATACATATTTATGTTCTAGCTTCACCTACTTTTGTTTTGTATTCAAATGAACTAAAAGTTTTTTTGTGCTTGCACCACTCCAATTCAGGGGCTGTTGGGAGTCTTTGATAAGGATTCCAAACTCTTTATTGCACTTGAACTTTTTAACTTTGTTTTTAGAGCATGCGTCTTAGTTATCAGGGTACATTCTAGACTTTGAGATTAGTTTTTGTTGGTTTAGGGTTTTGGATTTATTACTTATTATTGGTAGCTTTGTACTCCTCACCCTGTTTGCAAGTTCTGGCTCTGTTTATCACAAAGCAGTCTGACTCTCCTCCCGATTTTTGCAAGCATAGTAAACGTTAGGCTTTTCTCATTCTCTTGGTTTTTGATGAACCATTCCTTACTTTTCAATTCCCTGTCTCAGGAGAACAGCAGCTCTGCCAGCAGAGAGGAGAACATTGTCCTGGGCCCTGCCCTGCCCGCACTCACTCAGCCCCGGCTCCCTGCAGGACATTGCCCCGGCTCCCTGCAGGACATTGTCCAGGCTCCCTGCAGGACACAGCCCCGGCTCCCTGCAGGACACTGCCCAGGCTCCCTGCAGGACACAGCCCAGGTTCCCTGCAGGACACTGCCCAGGCTCCCCGCAGGACACTGCCCAGCCCAGCCCGCACTCACTCAGCCCAGGCTCCCCGCAGGACACTGCCCCGGGCCCGGCCCGGCCCCAGCGGCTCCAGGCGGATCTCTCCGGACAGCAGGAGGGTGCCCAGAGCGTCCCGGGCTCTGCTCAGCCGCACCCGCACCGCGTCCCGCGGCCATCCCGGCGGCTCCCCCGAGCGGGGCACCAGCAGCACACGCAGCTCCGCCCGGGCCCCGGCCCCCGCCGCCGCCTCCATCCTGCTTCCCGTTCTCAGAGCAGCCCGGCCCGAGCCGCCGCCATCTCGGCGGGGCCGCCCCTCGTTCCGGTCAGCTGGACGGGGCCAGGCCGCGACTACAACCCCCAGCATGCACCGCGGCGCAGCAATGCGCGCTGGGAGCTGCAGTCCCCCCGCCCGCCGCTGCCGTTCTTTTCTTTAAGCAGCATTTTCTTTATCTTTAATAGAATTCTCTGTATCTTTTCTCTGGTCTCTATTGCAGATGGATACCCATGGCATTTCTGTGTTTTCACTCTGGGGGTGAGGCTGTCCCGGGGTCTCTCCGTGTCCCAGGATCTCTCTGTGAGTCCCGGGGTCCCTCCCTGTGTCGGGATCACTCCGTGTCCTCATTCTGTGTTCCGGAGCTGTCCCGGGGTCTCTTTGTGTCCCCACTCTATATCTCGGGGTCTCTTTGTGTCCCCACTCTATATCCCGGGGTCTCTTTGTGTCCCCACTCTGTGTCCCGGAGCTGTCCCGGGGTCCCTTTGTGTCCCCACTCTGTGTCCCGGGATCTCTCCGTGTCCCCACCCCGGACGCGGCTCCGCGCGGGGACTGCGGGCAGGCAGCGAGGCCACGCCCCCATCTGGGCGTGGTTTCAGTATCTCCCCTCCCATTGGCTCTCCCTGACCCCGCCCCTCGCCGCCATTGGCCGCCGCCCCGCCCCGCCCCACGCGGAAGTGCCGCGGCCCGCGGGCCGATGGCGGAGCGCGGCCATGGCGCTGGTGCTGGCGCTGCTCTCGCAGGCGCTGGCCCGGGTATGGCGGAGCCCCGGCAGTAGCGCCCGCCATGCGCCCCCGAGCCGAGCCATGGAGCACGACAGGGCCATCGAGGTCTACGGTGACTGCACGGGCCGCGGCGGGAGNGGGGCCCCGAGGGGCCGGGACAGGGAGAAGGGGCCGGGACAGGGAGAAGGGGCCGGTTCGGCTTGTTGGGCTCGATTGTTTCCTTGCGCTCGTTTGTTTCGTTGCGCTCCTTTGTTGGGGCTTCCAAAGAGGAACAGCATGAACAGCGCTGGGAACGGGGGTGCTGGTGGAAATGCCTTTTATGAAATGCAGGGAAGATTCCTCATTGCTGCTCCTTGTCTCGTGCCTCAGATATAATCCGGACTATCCGGGACCCGGAGAAGCCCAACACTCTGGAAGAGCTGGAAGTGGTGACAGAGAACTGCGTGGAAGTGCAGGAGATAGGGGAGGATGAATATCTGGTCATCATCAGGTTTACACCAACAGTACCTCATTGCTCCTTGGCCACTCTCATCGGTGAGATTCCTTTCATTCCATCAGAAACAAAGAGCACCAGGTTAATTTGGGCTTGTCTGGATGCCATGGGTCCTAGTTCAGATTCAGTCTGCCTGGCTGTGTTGGTCTGACCAGGAATTGCATCTTGAGAACCAAACCACCAATGCAAGCAAACCAAAAACCAAACCAAAATGAGCAAAAAAATCCCCAGATCCAGAGAAATGGGGACAGGGAATCTCTTCAAAGAGAGCCTCTCAAAACTCTGCTGGGAAGTGGTGCAGAATCCTTTCTTTGTATTCTCCAAGTTACTTCATTAATGTTATTAATTGACAATTTGTCAGCTCTTAAATTAAAAAAATAAAATTACAACCTTCTGCTTGTCCCCTTTCCCTCTGTGGCTTGTGCTGCTCAGAATACAAAAGGAATTGTCAGTTACATTGATTGTTAGACATGGGTTCTCTGGAAATGCACCTCAGACCTTGAATTTTACAGGAAAATCTCTTCTGTGTTCTGTTTTAACAGGCCTTTGTTTAAGAATAAAACTACAGAGATGTTTGCCTTTTAGACACAAGGTAAAGTGCCTGAGGTTTGAAACCTCTTTTAAATTCCATGAATGAATGGCAACCTCCCTAAATTAAACACAGTGACCTTTAGAGACTCAGCCAAAATAATGCAAAGAGTGCATTAATTACCTGGGGATTTCTGCTGGTGATTTTTGGGTGGTTGGTGTGGGTTTGGAGCTGCTGTCACCAGTCCCCTCCTGTGGCTGCAGGGTGGGTGGGGGACACTCCAGGAAGGGATGAGTCCCACTGTTCTAACTCTGCTGATCTCTCCTCTAGCTGGAAATCTACATTTCTGAGGGCACACATTCCACAGAGGAGGACAGTGAGTAGAGCCTGTGCATGCTCCTGCTTCAGCCTCTTTGTGCTCTGCCCTCTCCTCCCCTGCCTTGCCAGAAATAAAGCTTGAGCACCAAGTGGCATCAAGGTGTCCCCAAGGCTCTGTGACCACCTGCTTGCTGCTGGTTTGATAACAAAACCCCCTCAGTTCTGGCAGGTGCTGTGTTTGTGACAAAAGGAGGAGCTGCCTCACTGCTTGATCCTAAAATCCTCACCCCAAAAATGGCCATTTCTCAGGCAGTTTTTGCAGTGAAGCTTGCAGGACATGGATGTTCTGCCCCAAGCTGGAGTCCCTGGGCTTGAGCCTTCAGTGTCTGCCAAAAATGAGTTATTTTGGTTAAACAGCTACAAACTGAACCTGGGCTACTAATGTACCCTGAATTTCACTCTTGATTTTGCCACTGGAACACCTTACCTCCTTTTCCTGAGCTAGAAAAGGGACAGAAATCCTCATTTCTGATGTGGTTTTGTTGTGACCGAGCTTGGCTTTGCCTCATTCCCCATTTCCCCTCCTCTCCTTTCCTCCTGAGCCCCCCACGGCCTTGGGGGTCCCTGGGGGCTCCTGACCCCCCTGTGTTTTGCAGTCAACAAGCAGATCAATGACAAGGAGAGGGTGGCAGCAGCCATGGAGAACCCGAACCTGCGGGAGATCGTGGAGCAGTGCGTGACCGAGCCCGACTAGGGAGCCTGCCCTGGGGACAGCCCTGCTGCAGCTGAGCAAAACAATAATAATCAAGGCCTTGAGTTTAATACTTGAGTTCTTTTTATCTTCCATGTGTTGTTTTTTTTTTAAAGAGAAATTGTTTATAAGATAGATTTAAATTATGAGGAATCAGTCTCTAAAGAGTCCGGTGGGTAGTGCTGGAGGTTTGTAATTTTTGGTGTCCAGAGGAATATTTTGTGATTCAAAGCACCACATCTGCATTGCCTTCTGAGAGACGTTGTGATATAAATTCAGTTTTGCAAGTTAAATTTCTACATTGTTTCAGTCACTGCACTGTAAAAATAAAGGAGATTCTTGTACTGAAATGCTGCTTTCTGGGTCCTGAACTTGTTTTGGTTTTTTCTTAAGAATTAAGTTTAGATTTCTATTAGAGAAATTAATTTCATTCAGCTTCTTTGGTGTTGGTAAACATTAAAGCTGAAATTAATTCAGAAAAAGAATCTGAAGCTGAAGGACTGGACTAGAACAAGAAGATTTTTACTGGGACACAATTCCTGCTAAATACTTGAGCTCTTTTCCCTGTTAATGTTTGACATTCCTGACTCTGGAAGCTTTGCTTTATAACCCCCCTGAGGTGGAGTTTCCCTGTGGACAAGAACTTGATTCTGCTTTTCCTTGTGGCTTTGCTGAGGTGTAGGAGGTGCCAGAATCCCACAGCCCCTCCTTCTGCTGGCTCCCATTGTCCTGTTCCTGTCACTGCTCCCTCACTGATCTCACCTGGAGCATCCCTAACAATTCCAGCTGCCCCTGGGACATTCCCCAGGGTTCCTTCCTGGTGCAGCTCTGGATCTGAGCATGGATTTACCTTTCCTGGGACTCAGGCAGTTCCCTCCTGCCAGGGCAGGTGTTCAGGATCTGCTCTGGTGGCTCCTGAGAGATTTGGGGAGCTGCTCCTCCCTGGGCTGCTTTGTGCCTGGTTCCAGCTGGGCACGGTGCAAACATCTGCTGGGATTTCAGGGATTTGGGGCCATTTTTATCATCTCCATAAATTCCCTGGGGGCATGGAAGGATGGATGGACTCAGCATTATAAACAGGGGGAATGTTCCCCTTGGTAAACCAGTGAACTGCTCCCTGGCACAGCAGGGCCCCTCTCCTCAAGTGCCAAATTAGCTGCAAAAATTAATTAAAGGAGCGGGGGGAAGGGGGAAGAGAACAATCCCTTTTTACCCCACAGGTTCGTGCAGGTGTGAAAAAATACTTCTCAACTTCAGTCACTCAGCTTCAATTAAATTTCAGTTAAATTTCAAACTCCTTTGCACCCCCATGGACAAATGTGCCAGCACAGAGGACAGGTCCTGTGTCCACCCTGCTGCTGGGAAGGGATCCAGGCAGGTAAGTCCTGCAGGGATGGACCTCAGCTCCAGGGAGCCTGAGCTGCCATTATCTCTTGGCTTCTTTCCTGGAATTTGCTTTTTTTTTTTTTT
>VXBI01012596.1:248920-262959 GCA_013397375.1 Toxostoma redivivum
TTTTTTTGCCCTGCAGCAGGAGGGTTGATATTTTCTTTTCAGAGTGCAGATGCAGATATCTCTGCCAGCAAGGAGGTTCTGTGGATCCTGGGGCCAGGAGATAGCAGCTCCTGTCCTGGGATGGGCTCCTGGGGGGGCTCTCTGTGCCTGACAGAGCTCTCTGACAGACACTGGGAGGGCAGGGAATGGGGGGGGGACAGGGAATGGGATGCTCTGGTGACCCTAAGGTGACTCTTCTTGTTTCTGCAGTGCCCTGGGGGCTTTGTGCTGGAGCACAGAGGGTTGAATTTCTTCTCCAGCGTAACAAAAAAAGGGCCAATTCCCAAACGCAGGAATATTCCCAATTCCTCGGGCAGTGGATCATAGCTGGGGCACCGGGAGGTGACTGCCAGGAGCTGCTGCGCTTCCCAGCGTTCCCATTTCCACTGGGCTTGGGATCTTTGTCCATCCCAGTGGGCAGAGGCTCTGGGGACACTGGGGGAGACAGAGGAACAGCCAGGGAGCAGGAGACACCAGGGGAGCACGGGAACATCCAGGGGGATCCCATCGGGCAGGATTTGAGGTGCTGGAGGAACACGGGATGCTCCTCCAAACCCGGGAAAACGCGCAGGGGCCACCTGGATCAGCAAGTCCGAAAATTTTTCCTTCGGGTTATGAATCGCCTGCATTGACAGCAGGGAGGGAGAACTGCAGAGGGCACCAGCAAGCCACGGTACTGCTGCGCCGGGAGGAGCCTCCGCACCCGCCCGGACCCGGGACATCCCGGGACCACCCCGGGAACCGAGCGGGGCCACCCCGGGACCACCCCGGGACAATGCCGGGAACCCCGCCTCGACCGGGGGACATCCCGGGAACCGAGCGGGGCCATCCCGGGAACATCCTGGGACCACCCCGGGAACCGAGCGGGGCCATCCAGGGACTACCCCGGGAACCCCGCCTGGCACCAGGGAACATCCCGGGAACCGAGCGGGGCCACCCCGAGACCATCCTGGGGCCACCCCGGGAACCCCGCCTGGCCCGGGGACATCCCGGGAACTCAGCGGGACAATCCTGGGGCCACCCCGGGAACCATTCCAGGACCATCCTGGGAACCGAACGGGCTCCGGGACTATCCTGGGGCCACCCCGGGACCATCCTGGGAACACCGCCTGGCTCCGGGACCGTTCCCGGGGCCATCCTGGGACCACCAAGGAACCCTGCAGGCTTCGGGACCATTCCGGGGCCACCCCGGGAACCATCCTGGGAACTCCGCCTGGCCCGGGGACATGCCGGGAACCGAGCGGGGCCACCTTGGGAACCCCGCCTGGCTCCGGGACTATTCCCGGGGCCATCCTGGGACCACCCCGGGAACCATCTCAGGACCATCCTGGGAACCGAACGGGCTCCGGGCCCATCCCGGGACCCCCGGTGCCCGGCACCNCCATCCTGGGAACCCCGCCTGGCTCCGGGACCGTTCCCGGGGCCATCCTGGGACCACCAAGGAGCCCTGCAGGCTTCGGGACCATTCCGGGGCCACCCCGGGAACCATCCTGGGAACTCCGCCTGGCCCGGGGACATGCCGGGAACCGAGCGGGGCCACCTTGGGAACCCCGCCTGGCTCCGGGACTATTCCCGGGGCCATCCTGGGACCACCCCGGGAACCATCTCAGGACCATCCTGGGAACCGAACGGGCTCCGGGCCCATCCCGGGACCCCCGGTGCCCGGCACCAGCAGCAGCCCTGCGGCTGCAGAGCCACGCCGGTGTTTGCTGGAGAAGCTGCGGACAAGCCGGGAAGCGGAGGGACGGCCAGCGCAGGGTTTGGGCTGGGCTGCGGAGGTTCTGCCCTTTCGGCGCTGTTTTCGGGGGTCCATCACGGGATACCCTGAGCTGGAAGGGGCTGCACTCGGGTACCCCACAGGAGGGCTCGCTCCGGGGGTTTCACCCCTGCAGAGGCTCCGAGCAGCCCGGGAGGGACGCGGAGGAGCAGAGAGGGCAGCAAACCCCCAAAACTCGGAGCAAGAGGGAGCTCCCCGAGCCCAGCTTTGGCTCCTGCCCTTGCCTCAAAAACCTCAGCACAATTCCCAGGCAGAGCCAGCAGCATCCTGTCCTCCTGTCCTTCTGTCCCTCTGCCAGAGCCGTGGCACGCCGAGGGGTTTCCGGCACCCTCTAGGTTTCCAGCTGGCTTTTCCAGGTCTGAAATCCCATTTCCATCCCGGATTTCCAGGCTGCAGGTCCTTGCAAAGAGGAGGAAGAGGGACGGGGGCTGCTCCCCGGCTGGTGTTTGCACACACTTTACTCGGGGTGTAACTATTACTCACGGCAGATGGCAGCGGAGCGGTCACGTCTGAAAACACAGCTATTTTTAGCAGGTAGGTATTTCTAAATGTTTACACCCGGCTGAGCCTTCCCTCGGTGCAGCCCAGGGGCTGTGGGTTTGGGGCAGCCCTGCCCTCCTCCAGCACACGTGGAACAGCTTCGTTGCCTTTCCCGAACAAATGATTGCTCCGGGCGAGCAAACCCAAACACCCCCTGCCCTGGCACCAGCTGAGGAGCGGGGCAGCTCCTCTCCCTCCTTTCCTCTCCCATTTTCTGTGCTTTAATTCCCACCGGGAATGTCCCTCTGTAATAGACAGCCCCGGGGTGAGCTGCTGGAGCACCCCCAGATGGGTGAAGGCTGTTCCAAGTGGCAGGGATCAGCTGCCAATTAAAATCCAAACAAAAAGATGAACCAGTGACAATTTTCAAATCCTTCCCTTGCTGTCCTGGCTTTGCTGCCCCTCTGTGCTGTGCCTGTGAACCTTTCTGTGCAGCACAAGGTTTTATAAGGACAAGAGGAAATAAACCCATTTCTTATCATTATTATTGGGAAGGACAGGTGGGAGCTGAGCTGTTCTGGTCCCACTGGGTTTGCTGCCTCCCTGACTGTGCCCCTCCCTGCTCCATGCAGCTGATGAAGGACTGATGACCCCTCTGGCTCCTTGGGAACTAAAACCTTCCAGCTAAATCATCTGTGCTGGACAGAGGCCCTGCTGAGGTCTGAGCTGAGAGCCACAGGTGCTCTGCCCGCAGAGCCGGAGGTTCCCAAGGATCTGAGACACAAACAACTCCTGCACCAGCAGCTGCTGCTTCCCAGCTCACAAACTCCTCTTCCTTCCTGTCTCCAGCATGGAAATGTCTGGAGGTGACCAAGGCAGGCACCAAGGTCTCACTTCTGATCTGAAGCCAAAAGGCTCTGCCAGAGTCCTCCAGGAGCTCATGGACTCATGGAGTGGTTTGGGTGGGAAGGGACCTTAAAGCCCATCCAGTCCCACCCAAACCATCCCCTGATCCTATTTCAAACATCTTTTGATCCATGAGCCCTTTCCTCCTCTCACCCCACCGCAGCAGCTCTGTCTGAATAACATCCTGCTTGTGTTGAGACAATAAAAGCATCTTTAGAAGAAAAAAGGCATTTCTGTATCCCATCCCAGCCTGCCCTCTGTCAGGGGGAGCCATTCCCCCTTCCCCTGTCACGCCAGGCCCTTGTGACGAGCCTCCCTCCAGAGACACTCACTGGAGGTGTCTCACTGAAAGAAAATATTGCAGATATTTAAGCCAGATGTGTTTTATTGTCACTGATAATGCAATTTCTGTGCTGGTGGGAGGCCTGGCTCGTTATGTGGTTAAAAATGGCCTGGTGTGCCACAGCAGGGACTATCCCATGGCCTCAGCCAGCCACAGATGGGACCCTGCACGTGGAAAGGCACTGCAGGAGGGGCTCACCAGATCCTGTGCCACAAATAAATTGATTTGCAGAACTGATTTACCCCATCAACCCAGCTCATGTTTTAATCAGCAAATCCCCGTTGCAAACAGTGGCTGTGAATGATTTTTGGATGCAAACTGATTGTTCCTTCCTGCTGCCAGTGCCTGAACCATCCCCAATGAACTGAAACCCTTCAGAACGCCCCTAGGGAAGAGAAAATGTGAAACCCACCTGTTTCCTTCAGTAACTGTTTAATTTATCACACTCAGACCCCAGCACAAGGCTTGCAGTCCTGGGAGGGTGACAGGCTGTGGGACAGATGGTGCTGGGGACAAGGAAACCAGGACTGGACACATAAAAACCTGACACCACTTTGGAAGGGAATAAAGCACAAATGGTGAAGTCATGGCTTGTTTTACATACAAATGACATGCAGGAATTCCCCCCTTTGGACAGCCCAGGGAGGTGCACCTGGAGCTCCAGCCTGGGCCTGCCCAGTGCAGGGAGGGTTCCCCTTCAAGGTCCCCCAGTTTTTGGGCCTCCCTACACAACCTGAGGAGTAACAGGGAAAGGAATTCCTACTGAAATGCTCCTTCAGAGCCCAAGCTGGAGAGACAGGGAGGGATTTGCTCCCACACCACTCTGGGAGCAGGCAGCAGGGGCTGTGCCTCAGAGTAAATTGGATATTCTAGTTAAAAATCAGCTAACCTTAACAGAGGAGAATCTAGATAAGCAGGGGAAAAAAGGGTTCAGCCCATAAGGCCACAGAGAAACACCTTAACCAAGCATTACACTGCTACACATAGAGAAATGCAGGGACTGAGCACCTGGCTGCCCACCTGGGAGGGAATGTGCCACTCACTGCCAGGGCAGCTCCCCTCTCCTGCCCAAATGCATGCAAGGCAATGTCCTGGTGGGCTCCAAACTCCACACTCTGGTGTCCCTGGGGATGCCCTCTGCCCCAGAGTGACACAGCAATGGCTTTGGCAGAGAAAGGCACCAGTGGGGACACGGGGTACAGAGCCCTGCACAGCCCCAGCTGAAGCTGAAACTTTATTCCTCTGCCCTGTCTCCACTTCTTAAATTAAATCTGTTCAGCTTCAGTGCGTAAACATTTTAATGAAAATTACAGGAATGAGTTGCCAGCTTCAAGTCCCTTAAAGGAAAAAAAAATCCCTACCCCAAAGGATCTGCAGGGCTGGTGGAATGCTGAATGCTCACCTCAGAGATATAAAAATAATAATAAAAGTCAAGGTTTGTGCTGGCCAGCCAACACCTTCGAGAGGCTGCAAATGTCAAATGATAGCACCATAAGCATTTCTGAGAGGTCTGCCCCGAATTTCTGCTGCTTTCAGTTCCCCTTCCCCCTTTGGTCCCCCTTTGGTTCCCCTTTGGTTCCCAGGGCAGCGTGACCCCAGAAGTCCTGCAACGAGCAGGGGGCACAAATCCCACCCCACAGCCCCACTGATGGTTTGAGCACCACGGTTAGAGAATGGAGCTGCAGAGAGCCCCGGGCTGTGGCACAGCCACCAGTCCTGCCACGCGGGGCTGGCCTCGGGGACAGCGCTGTCACCTGCGGGAGAGGCGCTGGTGGCCGCGGGGCGCCGCCAGCAGCCCGGGCTGGTGGCAGCTGCGGCAGCACTGGCTGTGCACCGTGGGCAGGTGGCACCTGCCCAGCAGCCGCAGCGTCCGGCAGAAGGCGAAGCTCAGGCGGTCACGCTCGCAGGGGACACCTGCAGGGGAGGCAGGAGCACACGAGGGTTGGGAACGATCAGCATTTCACAGCAAGGGCTCACAGACAGAGAACAGAAACAGCTCTGAGGGGAGAATCTAAAAAAACGAGTAGAAATGATAGCAAGAATTGCTGAGCTGGGAGGTTAAACTTTAGGGTGCTCTCAGGCACCCAGCTTGTCGGGTTGTTGTTTTTTTTTAATGAGCTAAGCAGCTAATAGTTGCTGTGAAGTTGTTTATTGTTTTAAAGCAAAAGTCACAGGTACTAAAGTCTGTGCTAAGTTCTGGTATAAAGTTCTAAACAGAAGCAGAAACAAAGCAAAAGCAAATGGCAAAAAGCAAATGGTAAAAGCAATAGCAAAAAGCAATAGCAAAAAGCAATGGCAAAAAGCAATGGCAAAAGCAAATGGCAAAAAGCAAATGGTAAAAGCAAATGGTAAAAACCAAATGGCAAAAGCAATGGCAAAAGCAAATGGCAAAAAGCAAATGGTAAAAACCAAATGGTAAAAAGTGAATGGCAAAAATGCCCATCCCCAGCACAAACCTCACTGTCTGCTGCCAGCAGCCCCAAAGCATCTCCAGGGCAGGGATGCTCCAGGGCACAGAGCTGAGGTGCAGGGCACAGATCCCTGGTACTGACCCTCCTGCCAGCCCCCAGCTCCCCCCCAGTGCCAGGAGAGTGGAGGAACGGCCAGAATTCCTTTTTCTTTGAATTGTTTTGGTTATTTTGAGAACCTGCATCATCTGCTTTGCTTCCTGCAGGTGTCCTGCAGCCCTCAAAACAACTCTGGGCTTTGTTTTGGGAACTGCTGCTCTGGGGGCAGCCCTGGCTCTGCTCTGGGGGAGCACCAGGCTCAGTCCAGCAGCACAGACCCATCACTAAATACACAGGGTTTATGTGAATACAGGGCTGGTTTGTTTGAATTTTTCATTTCCTCCTTCTCTACTTTATCTCAGAGCAAGGCAGGACTCCCTGAGCCTGCAGCTTCTCACCCAGTGGTGTGAGACTGGCTGAAATTACATCAACTCAAAAGTGAGCCTAAGTTTAAAACCTGTGATCCTGTGATTCCAATTTGTACAAGGAATTAAAATAAAGGACAGCTTTTTTTCTGGAAAAGGGCAGAGCTGATGCACCCTATTGTTCCTCCCTGGGCACCCTCCACCAGGACCCTGCAGGGCAGGGACAGAAATGGGGCAGAAAAATTGGCTTTTCTCTTTCTCAGGACATTCTCTGCAGGGGCAACGCTGTGACTGAGCCAGGGGAGCTCTCAGTGACCAGTGGCCCTGGCCCTGTCCCCTCTGGAACAAAGGCAGTGCTGAGGGAACGGCTGCTGCCCCCATTCCCACGGGATGAGCCGAGGCAAAGGATGCAGCAGATGCAGAGCAGAGACCTTTCCCCTGCTTTGGGATTCCAGTCACAGCCCCCTCCCCCAGCCCAGCAGTGAGGTCACTACACTGCTCTAAAAATTATTTTCTGTTTCAGCTGAGTTATTTTCTCCCTGCCTTCCGAGCTGCAGCTCTTTGTGCCCCCAAAATGCAATTTATCCATTTATCCATGGATCCAACAGGGTGGCATTGAGGGGATCCCATCACACCCCCAGGCTGGGTGGATTTTCTTTCTCTGCTGGGTGAGCAGAGAAATCCCTGCACAGCCCAGTAAGGGCCAGGCCAGGAGTGCAGCACATCCCAGACCTGCTGTGAGAGCAGCAGAGCCTTTGGAAAAAGGGCAATGCTTGCTGGTGCTGTGCTCCACGGGGCTGCCAGGATAACATTCCCTGGGAGCATCCCTGTGGCTCCACCAGGCATCCCCTGAACCCCAGGGGGGTGCTGCACTGGGACACTGGAGCACAGGAACACAGGTGTTCCCTCCTGGAACACCTCAGGGGTGTCCCAGGGCAGTGGGACCAGCCTGGGTGCCCATGGATGGGTGGAATGTCCTGGGCACTGCTGGGGGATGCTCTGTTGGGCAGACCCTGCCCAGCCCCTCAGGAATTTTAGCACTCACAGCTTCCTAGAAAGTTATTTATGGATCACAACCAAGCTGCCCCCTGCCTTCCCTGGAAAGAGCTGAGAAGGCTCACACTGAGAGGCTGCTTTCCAGGCTTGCAGGGATGCTTTAGCCCTTCTCTGATCCCTTTCCAGGGGCTGCTTTCCAGGCTTGGAGGATGCTTTAGCCCTTCCCTGATCCCTTTGCAGGGTCAGCACCCTGGGCCCATCAGGAAATTCCTGTCCCTGCACCATGCCCAGGCAGCAAGGAGCCCACCCTGCCGGGGGTTGCTGCTCCCTGAACACCTCCCCAGCCACAGGGGATGGGATTTCTGTGCAAAACAGCAGGGATGGGCTTGGGGATGGGGGGAAGAGCCACCACCCTTGGCTGGAGGCTCTGCTGACCTTACAGGAGACCCCAGCACAACCCCAGAGCCAAATGACCTCACGGATCATAAAATATCCAAACTGGAAGGGACCCCCAGGGATCATGCAGGCCAAGTGCTGGCTCTGCACAGGACACCCCCACAATCCCACCCCAGGCCTGAGAACGTTTTCCCAACACTCCCTGAACTCAGGGAAGTCAAAAGTTTGAGGGTTTGAGTTCCCATCACCCCCCAGACCCTGCTGCAGTCTCAGGGTGGATGTGTGCGGGGTCAGGCTCAGGTCTGAACATCTTGGCTGAGCTTGTGATTCCTCCCTGGAATTTGGTCTTGGGCAAGGGAAGATGTAGTAAGCACTTCATTTGTCAGCTCTTCAGAGAGGGACCTACAGAACCCACCCAATTTTCATTTAATCCTTTTCCTGCTATTTCTTTCTATTAATGATTTTTTTATATCATTCTCGCACTTCATTTGGACACATGCTCCATAAGTCCTTGCCAAATTTTAGGCTAAAGAAATAGCTTAAAGCAGGGCTTTAAGAATCCAGGCTAAGTCAGCACATTAGAGACTGAAAACCCCCTCTTTTTTTGGGGCTGTTTTTTTAGGTCGGTGTGGAAGTCGCTTTAAATTTCATTTAAGCTTCTGCCAGCCAGACCTAAGCTTTTACTTTTATTCCTGGGAAAAATAAACTTCCTGGAACATGTTTTGTGAAAACAAGGAAAGGTTGAGCTTGGAGCTGAGCTAGCAAATCCAGGGAATTAGGCTGCTGACCTCTGGCCCTGGGGATGCTCTCAGAGCCAGGGCTGAATTCAACAAGTAAATTATGCCAGGATTCTGCTCTGGGGCTGAGGTGCCTCCCTGTGGTCTCTGGTCAGCTTGATGGGATTTTGGGATGGGATGGATGGATCAGACCTGCACAGGCTGGCACTGACACGACCACAGCTGGGAAAAGTGGGAGAATCCCACAAACCCCCCCTTTTCAGGTGTCAGCCCTGCTGCAGGCAACATCTTTCTCCTACATTTTACCACAACAGGGAGTCCTTTCTGGAGCATCCCTTTCCCACTGACTCCTGTTGTTAATTAGCAGTTAATTAATTGCTCTCCATGCCTCACTCAGCAGCACCTCCCGGCCTCACCACTTGGATGGGGACTTACATGCTCAAATGATGGAGAAAATTGGGATTTGTTGCAATTATTTCCCACATGGATCCCTTGTGGATGAACTCTGTGGCTTGCAGAACCACAAACAATTTCATTTCCTTGCTCACAGCAAGCAGCAGCACCACATTAATTGCCAATTAATCTTGTGGCAACTGGAAGTGCAGCCAGCCCTGGATAACGAGCTGGCAAAGGGGGGCAGTGGGACAGGGATGGGGCCTGGGGCTGGCCCAGAGGGAGCACAGCCTCCATTCCTTGGGACCCCAGGCACTGCTGCTCCCCTGCATGATCCCCTGGGCTCCTGGGACATGGGGCTGGGCTGGGATATGGGGCAGGGCTGGGATATAGGGTTGGGATCCTGGGATATGAGGCTGGGATCCTGGGACATGGGGCTGGGCTATAGGGTTGGACTCCTGGGACACAGGGCTGAGATCCTGGGACATGGGACTGAGTTCCTGGGACATGGGGCTGGATCCTGGGACATGGGGCTGGGATCCTGGGACATGGGGCTGGGATCCTGGGACATGGGGCTGGATCCTGGGACATGAGGCTGGGATCCTGGGACATGGGGCTGGGATCCTGGGACATGGGGCTGGATCCTGGGACATGAGACTGAGTTCCTGGGACACAGGGCTGGGCTCCATCCCACTGCTCTGTCCTGTTCCCAGAAGAGCTGCACCACTTCACACACACTTGTCCCTGGGCCAGCAGTGTCTTTACCTCATCCCTTTGGAATTCCAAGCTGAGCCACCTGTGGGACAGCCCTGTTTGCTGTTGGAGCCAAGAACTGGCCCCATCACCTGCCTGGGGCAGATTTGGGGAACTCAGAGACCTCCCCAGAATCAGATCTGGAGAAATGGGCATGAGGGAACTGATTGATTCCATGGCATGGCCATGATGGCTGCCCTGCTCTGCCCTGGGCAGGGATGTGTCAGGATCTGCCCAAAGCTGTGTCCAGCACCCTGCAGTGACCAGCTGAGTGACCAGCCCCCTCCACCCCTGCCTCCCCCTCCAGAACCCAGCAATTCCCACTTGTCTGCTTTAAACCTGTCTGATCTGCTGCAGGTTTCTCATGCAGACACAGGGCTCGTGATTTCCTTTCCAAGACACCACAAACAACTCCCAGAGAAATGTCCCCAGCCTCTGGAGCATCACCCTGAGGCACTGGGGTGCCCAAGGCTCTGAAACTCCCAGGAGCCATCTAAGGACACACTCACAGCTGGCTGCAGCTGTAAGGCAACAGCCACGTTCAAAAATAACCTTGGTGGAATCTTCAATTAATTTATAACCTGGCAACAGCTCAGGACTCTGGCTCTAATTAATCCTCCTTTAATTGAGGAGCTGATTGCTGTGAGATGTTTGTTTTTGCTTCATCTGTTCCATCTCTGCTCAAAATCCATCTGATAGTGGTTTGAACATTTAAGCCCTACTGGGGTTATTGGCACTTTTGTGTCCAGTGAGGACATGAGCACTCACAGCCCCAGCCCTGGTCCTGCTCATGCCAGAGGAGGGAGAAGCTCCTTGTGCTCCTCACAAAAACATGGATTGCTCAGCCTGAATCTATCTTGTGCAGAAAAGATCCCTCAGAGCACAGGAAAGGGCTGGAATTACATTTATGCCTTTCTGGGAGCCTTTGCCTGTGCATTTACACATCTGGGATTTCCTGCCATGTGAAAGTTTTGTTCCCCTCCATGCTTTGGCTGGAAACATTTGTATTTCCAAGAGGCGTTTCCTGCCCTGGCCTGCAGCCAGAGCATTTATGTCATTTTTGATCCAGGATTTTACCATTTATTTGTGTGCTTCCTACACATCTCAGTGGCTATTCTGGCCCAGCCTTGGCTCCACAGCTCTCATCACCAAGCCTGGCACGGAAATTTTCCCCTGACCAAAACAACTGGAACCTCAGATCGTGTCTTGAGCAGGGCTGACTCAACATTTCCTAAATGCTGGAGTGCCCCTTGGCCCTGCAAAGGCTCCAGAAAGGAGCAGATTTATGGCTAAAAACACCCTGATGGCCAACAGAGCCAGTGCCTAAATCCCAGTTAAGCAAAGCCAATGCTCTGCCTGCTCTGGAATGGGTGTTAGGAGGAAAACTCTGGGATAAACAAAAGCAGCTGCAAGGCTGGAAGGGGGGTCCCAGGCTGCAGAGGGGACCCAGGGATGTGTGCAGCAGCCATGGATCCTCAGGGATGTGTGCAGCAGCCATGGATCCAGCTCCTCCACCCCTGGCACCAGCTGCTGCTGCCCCCCTGCCCCATCTCCCGCCCCCCTCCCTTTGTCCAGCAAACCTCCTGGAGGTCCAACAACCCTTTCTGGGCAGCCAAAGAGCTTTTCTCTAGCACAGACACATTAAAAAGATAAAGCTGGTAAGTGACTGACACGCTGATATCAGTGACATCTAATCCCTCATTATACTGCTTTTCTGCAAGTGCTGTTAACCCTTGCAGTCCCCAGATTTCCCAGGGAACTGCCTGTGCTTGGGGTGTATCTCTGAGGAAGGAGAGGAAGCCAAGTGAGTGCCTGTGGTGTAGCCAAGCCCTGTGGCTGCAGCCAGGGCAGGTAAATGACAAACAGGTTAAAATGGGGCTGGCTCCCTGGAGCACCTGCTCAGACACACCTGAAGGTGCTGGGGAACTGCTCCTTTATTCCATTTTCTGATGCTGGGCCCAGCTTGTTTCACAGGTCTTGTATTCTGGGATTTCACCACTAAACAGCTTCTTGAGAGTCCCTCACTGGCTCTTCCCCTCTGCCTTCCTTTTCCTGCTGTCTCTGGCTGGGGTCCCTTCACCCCACAGCTCTCAGGGTCCCTCAGTGTCCCTGTGCTGGGTGACACTGCTGACCCCAACAAGCACATCCCAGCTCACATCCGTGCCAGCAAAACCCTGCCTGGCCCCTGAGGGACGGATATCCTGGACATTTATAGCCAGTTATAACATTCCCACTTAATTATCAATTAGCCAAGGCAGCCTTACACAATCCATGTAGCAACCACTCACTCCCTCTCCCCACAGATACCCCACAACATTTTCCAGGCTGGTTTTACCTGCTGCTCACCTGGCTCGGAGCTCTCACAGTCCTGGGGGTTGCACTTCTGGGTGCTCTCTGGCCATGGCTCATGGTCACACAGGCTGCTGTCCTCCTCAGCCACACCTGTCCTGGTGTCCATGCACTTCACCTGGCGCCGCTGGATGCCCCCTCCGCAGGGAGCCGAGCACTGCGGGAGCAGAATGGGGTCAGAGCCGCCAGTGCCACCTCGGGCACAGGGCTGGCATGTCCCCCACCCTGCCCCCTGCAGCTGGCACTCACCTGTCCCCAGGAGCCCACCACCCAGGTGGTGCAGGGCTGGGTGTTGCAGGGCCGGGTGCTGTTGGGTTTTGATGTCTCCTCGCAGCGCCCGGGCTCCGGGCACGTCACCAGCCGAGCCTGCTCCCCTCCTCCACAGGGCTCTGAGCACTGCGGGACAAACACAGCCAGAGCCCTCAGGGGCTGGGGCTGCACCCTCTGCCCTGGGCAGAGCTGGGGGTGCTCACCTTCAGAGCTCAGAGCCCCTTCCACGGTCTAAAGGGGCTCCAGGAGAGCTGGAGAGGGACTGGGGACAAGGCATGGAGGGACAGCACACGGGGAATTATTTCAGAGTGGAAAAGCGGAGATTTAGATGGGATACTGGGAAGGGATTGCTCTCTGTGAGGGTGGTGAGGAGCTGGGATGGAATCCCAGGGCAGCTACAGGGACAAGGCTTGGAGCAGCCTGGGGCAGTGGAAGGTGTCCCTGCTGTCCCCCCGGATGGGAGCTGACCCCTCGGGCAGTACCTCTCTCCAGGACGATGTGTACCAGGGCAGGCACGGTGCGCTCCCGCAGGGCAGCTGTGCCGGGGGCTGCGACAGCCCGGGCTGGCAGTGGAACGGCCGCAGCAGCCGCTGGTCCCTGGTGTCAACACAGTGAACGTCCCGGACCTTGGTGCCACCGCCGCAGCTCCTGGAGCACTGGGGAGGAGAGCGCCGAAATGGGGAGGGGACACAAAACCACACTGGGGAGGGACACAGAACCGAAATGGGGAGGGGACACAAAACCACAGGAGAGAGGGACACAGCACCAAAATGGGGAGGGGACACAAAACCACAGTGGGGAGGGACACAGCACCAAAATGGGGAGGGACACAACACCAAAATGGGGAGGGGACACAAAACCACAGTGGGGAGGGACACAACACCAAAATGGGGAAGAGATACAAAACCATGGGGGGGAGGGACACAGCACCAAAATTGGGGAGGGAGAGCACCAAAATGAGGAGGGGACAAAACCACACTGGGGAGGGACACAGAACCGAAATGGGGAGGGGACACAAAACCACAGCACCATGGGGAAGGCCTTTCATCAGAGCACTTTGTTCACCTTTTGCAAATTCCTGAGTTTTTTATCAACCCAAGAGCAGGAAAAATGAAAATACTGTGGGATGAGTAGTTTAAACCCTGTGGCAAGTGTGGCAACCTATGTGAGCCACGGGGCAGGAACCTCCTCAGAAGCAGATGAGTCGTTTATACCCATGGTGTGTGTGACCCCACACCCCCTTGTCCCGTGGGTTTTGGGGACCCCTTCCCCACAGCCCTTACCTTGCTCCAGTTGCCCACACGCCAGGCGGAGCAGGGCCTCAGGGAGCACCTCCGGGCAGGGACGGGCCTGTCGGCCTCGGCACAGCCGCCATCGCTGCTGCAGCGCACCGGCCTCCACACGGCGCCCAGGCCGCACGTGGCCGAGCACTGCAACACGGGGACACCAAAATCCTGCACCCCTCCGTCCTGCAGCCCTGACCCCCTGCTCTGCAGCCCCACAGGCTTGATCCTCCACCCCACAGCCCCACAGCCCTGACCCTGCTGTCCTGCACCCCACAGCCCTGATCCTGCTGTCCTCCATCCCTACAGCCCTGACCCCACTCTCCTCCATCCCACAGCCCCACAGCCCTGACCCTGCTGTCCTGCACCCCACAGCCCCACAATCCTAATCCTCCATCCCACAGCCCCGACCCCCGCTCTCCCTCCCCACAGCCCCATCGCCCCG
>VXBI01012596.1:265260-278749 GCA_013397375.1 Toxostoma redivivum
GCAGATGTCCCTGGGGGTGTCCATGTCCCTGGGGGTGTCCATGGTGAGGGCTCCCTTGGTGCAGTGACACTGAGCAGGGTCCCATGGGAGGTCAGCTCAGTGCTGGGCCATGCAGGATCCGTGTGCTGGGACACCCCCTGTGTCCCCCATTCCAGGGGGGACCCTGCAGCGTGGGCAGGTGGGCCCTGAGCTGGGGCTGTGGGCATGGCTGGGACCAGGGCATCCTGCTGGCTGAGGCCACTGGAGGTGACCTGGGGGGCTGAGCTGGGCATGGCAGGGGACAAGGACACTGGAGGGGCTGTTGTGGCCACCCAGGGGGCTGAGGGGGTGTGGAGCTCTGGCTGCTGCCCTCCCTGTCCCACAGGAGCCCTGTCAGCACCCACAGGAGGGGCACTCAGGGCAGGGTGGGGGCTGCCAGCACCCCCTCCCACCTCCCAGCCCGGAGCCAGCGGGGTGGGCAAGGCAAGGTGTGCCCTGGCCATGCCATGGGATTGCCCTCCTGCCGGTGTGTCCAGCGTCCCCTCTGGCATTCCTGCCCCCCCGTGCTGCCCTGTGGGCTGTGGGTCTGCACCATCAATGTCACCGGTGATGGCCAGACCCATTTCCCTGGAGTCCTGCTGGCCTCTCCCTGCAGACCTCGCCGTGCTGTGTCCCTCTGTGCTCACACTGCCCAGCGCTCCTGGCCCGTGGGGCACAGCCACAGTGGCACTGCCCCAGCCCGTGGGCTCCAGAGCAGCTGGCTGGGCCCCCCAGGAGCCATGGGCTGGGGCACCCTGCCCAAGGCTGGTCCTGCTGGGCACAGCTCTGTGGGGTCCATCCCATGGGGGGTTTGCGGAGTCGTGGCTCACAGAGCTCTGGGTGGGTGGGTGCTGCTCAGAGTGGGGCATAAGCACTGCATCCTCCTCCTCCTCACCCAAAAAGCCAGGGGTGGTGTATCTGGGCGTGGCTGATCCCACATCCTCGGGGGCCATGCTCAGGAGGTCACTGGTGGCCAAATCCCCGGGCTCTGTGCCTCGCTCATGCCCAGGAGCAGGAGTGTTTTCCTCCTCGGTGCCTGGGTGCTCCTCGCTGTCTCCTCCCAGCTCGGAGCTGAGCAGAGCCTCAGTGGGCACCTCCCAGGGCCCCTCTGTGCCACCAGGGCTCAGCTCTGGCTTTGGCTCCTCGCCTTTGCTCTCCTTCTCCGTGAAGGGGTAGTAGGATAGATCCTCGTGGAAATTGATGAAGTTATAATCGTAGTAAAAATCATCCACAAAGACATTTCCTTTCCTGGCTGAGAAATCCTCCTCGGTGATGACATTGACGTCGTTGGACTCCGGGATGTTTGGGATTAAGGGGTTAAATTTAGGAATGTGGTTGCTGGGGATGTAGTGGATGTCATTAAATACCTCCCTGCTGGAGGAGCCGCTGCCAGACCAGTCGGCACTGTCCCAGTTCTGGTGGCACGGTAGCAAGGAGCAGACCCTGTCGGGGCTGGGTCTCTGGGCAGGGTCACACTCCGCCCCGGTGCTGTTGCTGCAGTGCACAGAGCGCCTCTGGGTCCCATTTCCACAGCTCACAGAGCACTGGGAAGGGAACAGAGAGGGACAGGGCTGTGGGGCAAGGCTGGGCTGGTGCCTGTGCCCTCACCAGGGCTCCCTGTCCCCGGTGCCACAGTGCTTTGGGCACACTCTCCGTGTCACCCTGCCACTCTCGCCTGCACCCCTGGCAGCTCCTGGGCCAGTCCCACCCGTGCTAAGCAGAGCATTAGTGCCCAAATGGGGCTGCCCCTGCCCCAGAGCAGGGCTGGTGCTGTGGGCACTCTGCTCAGGGTGATCCCTGACCTGCACTCCTGCTCCAGCCAGGAACAGTTTTCCCAGGAGATGGACGCTGGGAAGGGCAGGGGTGAGATGATCTAATGGGGCTCTGCTGTGACCTATTGCCATGAATTGCATCTCTTCTTCTAGAAGAGCACTCTTTGAAGCAGAGAATAACAACATGGGTGTTGTCTGAGTAGGGAAAAAGCAAAGGTCAGGGAGGAGCTGTGCTGGGGACACACCAACCCCCATAATGGGCTCTTTGACATGGGGCAGACAAAAGAAACCGAGTTGCTGGAAGGGAGAACAGCAGCACTTTCTGCTGCATTTGAGGCTTGGAGCAACCAGGACTTGTGAAAGGGGAGTGGAACCAGATGAGCTTTAAGGTCCCTTCCACCCCAGAGCACTCCAGGATTCTCTGGTAGCCAGCACCAGGCATTTCCAGGAGCTGGAACCAAACACTCCCACCCAGCAGCACCTGTGAGAGGGCTGAGAGGAGCTGCTCCTGCCCCAGGAGGGCACTGCCAAACCAGGGAACACAGAGATCCACTCCCACCAGGCTGAGAGCTCCCAGCAAAGCCTCCAGCTCCATGCAGGAGATAAGCCCAGGTATCTGAGTGCTTGCAGGGGAAGGAGGGAGGTTATCCACCAGGGCTGGGTTATCAGGACAGCCCTTGGCACACAGATAAGGAGTGAGGGAAGCTTGCAGGAGGCATCAGGGCTGGCTGGCACAGTGGGATGTGCTCCTGCCAGGACACAGCCACCCCATCTGGGAGCTGAAAAACAACAACCCAGCCTTCTGACAGCATCAGATAATTTGTACACCCATAGAGCTGGGTGTGCAGTGCTTCTGAGGCACTGAGTGAAGCAGTTGTGGGCCACCCAAACCCCAGAGAGCCCCTCTGGCAGTGCCAGCTGCTCCAGTGCCACAGGGACACACGTGATCCTGCCTGGGCTCTGCAGGGACACAGCTGTGCCACCCTGCTGGAGCTGCTGACAGAAGAACCACGCTTCTGGGAAGCTCCCAAGCCCCTCCAATTCCCCTAATTATGGTGGGGGTAGAAATGGAAGAGAAAGAGGGCTCTTCCTTTAAATTAAAGGAGAGAAAAATTACAGAACCTCAAATTCCCAAACACATTTCTGCTGGGCTCACAAATCCATGGGTGCCAACACCACAGAGGACTGCAGTGAGGGCTGGGGCTGGCCCTGCCCAGCACTGACCCACCAATAAGCTGTAATTTCCCACTTAAACCATTGCATCCATCTTTCTGAGCCCTTAATTGTGGCTTTTGTGGGCCCCTAGAAAAATATTTCCAACTCGCTCTCATCCAGCCTCCACAGTCCCTGTTCACATTTGATTCCATTTGTTCCTTAGCAACAAGCTCAGTTCCCAGGCTCTCTCCTTTCTCTCCTGATATTTGTCTTCCCTCTGAACACTTTTGGAAGGGCTGCTTAAACCAAGAGTTATCATTTTCTGGTTGAAACCCTCAGCCTGTGGTTAAGCTGATTCATATAAAAAGAAAAATAAATCCAGTTTACACAGAGTGTCACCATTAATCACCCCATGGAATCATTTGGGTTGGAAGGGACTTTGAGGATCATCCAGTTCCACCCCCTGCCATGGGCAGGGACACCTTCCACTGCACCAGGCTGCTCCAAGCCCTGTCCAGTTAAAAACCTCATTTCTGCCCTCCTGGTGCCAAGCACTGAGCGTGGCCCTCACCCTGAGAGAGGGAGCAGCAAAGCTCAGAGCTGGGGCAGAGTTAAACCCAGAGTTAAACTGCCCAGAGTTAAACTGCCCAGAGTTAAACTGCCCAGAGTTAAACTGCCCAGAGTTAAACTGCCCAGAGTTAAACTGCCCAGAGTTAAACTGCCCAGAGTTAAACTGCCCAGAGTTAAACTGCCCAGAGTTAAACTGCCCAGAGTTAAACTGCCCAGAGTTAAACTGCCCAGAGTTAAACTGCCCAGAGTTAAACTGCCCAGAGTTAAACTGCCCAGAGTTAAACTGCCCAGAGTTAAACTGCCCAGAGCTCCTTCCTCACCCTCCAAGCAATGGAATTCCCACCCCTGGGAGCTGCTGAGCCCATAGACACATCCATGGATTTTTTGGGAGCACACCTGAGGTGTTTGGGGGCTCTGTCCCCAGCTCCCACCCCTCTGAGATGTCCCCTCTCACCTCAGACCAGTTGCCCACGGCCCATGGGGAGGGACAGGGCAGCTGGGGGTGGCAGGGTGCGGTGGCATCTGGCCTGGGCAGGTGCTGGCAGTGTGCTGGCTGCAGGGCCCTCTGCTCGTCCAGCCCCACGCTCTGGATGCACAGAACCGTCCTCTTCATCAGCCCTGCCCCGCCACACGAGGCTGAGCNGAAAGGGGAAATGGGGAAGGGGAGAGAGAAAAGGGGGAAGAGAACAGATCTCAGGCAGAGTAAATGGCTGTGCCCCAGGATCCATCCCAACCACTGCCCATCACGTGAGCCCATGGGGAAAGGAGGATCCCAAATGTGCCAGCCCAAGGTCTGGGAGCTCGCACAGAGGGTCAGGGATGGGACAGTCCCCGAGCTGTGCCAGGGTACGTGCACAGGGGCAGAGAGGAGCATCCTGCCAGGATGGGCAGGGCTCACCTGGCCGGGCAGGGCTGGGCAGGGCTCACCTGGCTGGGCAGGGCTGGGCAGGGCTCACCTGGCTGGGCAGGGCTCACCTGGCCGGGCAGGGCTCCTCGCTGCAGGTGCGCTGTTTGTCATCAGGGCGGGTGAGGGCATCACAGAACCGCTCCTCCACCAGACCTGCCAGCCTCTCCACGCAGTGCACCACCTGCCTCTGCACCCCTGCGGGAGATGGACACTGAGGACACCCCCAGGACACCCTGGGGCACCCCCAGGACACCAGCACAGCTTTGGGAACCAAGCCCCAGCTGTCACAGCCTCAGCTGACACTGACACAGCCCTGCTGGGGCTGCTGAGCTGGGCTCTGGCTCGAGCACTTGGGAGCCCTGGCACTCAGCAGAGGCTCTCCCAAATCCACATCTCAGCTCCCATCGTCATCAGTGCAGGCAGAGGGGCTCAGCCCTCCTGCAGCTGCTCACCCCCACCCCCTCCTGCCTGATTCACTCCCCTATTTCCCTTCTGCTCTGGAAGCCAAGCACTCGAATCACACAAAGGAAGCTGGGTTTAAACAAAGCCCGTGTCCTGGCACTCTGTGCTACCTAGAAAGCACAAGTGCCCTTGAATTCCCCTTTTTTCCAGTGCCAGCTGCTCTCGAGGAAGTGCTTGCTGCTCCCAGCCTCCCCAGCAGTGATCCAAAAATGTCCCTCTGCATCCGAGCCCCAAAAGCTGCCCTGGGGACTCTGAGATACCCAGCCAGGGCAGTGGGGCAGGGTGGGGGGAAGCAAATGTCCACACACACACTGAGGGACCCCAGGGGTCTCTGTGAAACCCTGGATATTCCCCCCTGGAGAGGCCCAGGCAGGCAGGAGAGCAGCCCTGCCACACTCCCTGATCTCTCTAAGGCTCCTTTGTCTCCATCCCCTGCAGGGTAACAGGACACCGAGCTGGCAGCAGAGTGCTGATAAAGCCCTGCGGTTCCTTTAGCACCAGAGCCATGACCTCAGCAGATGTCCCTTTCTTCTTCCCCTAAACCTCGTGAAACACAAGAGCCAGGAATTCCAAAGGCTCCCCAGGGATGCTGCACTGCTGGGGTGGGTGTCCTGCAGGACTCACCTGTCCCACAGGTGGCAGTGCAGGTGGTCCAGGAGCCGAAGCGCCAGAGGAACTCGGGCTGCTCGATCTCGTTCTCGCTGTCGGCCGGGCGCTGGATCGTGTACTGGTACCTGACCCCGGGGTTGGTCTCCTGGAACAGCAGCTGGGGACACGGGGGACAGGGAGGGGTGAACAGGAGGTGGGGGACACAGGGGACAGGGAGGGGTGAACAGGAGCTGGGGACACAGCTGGGGACACAGGGGACAGGGAGGGTGAACAGGAGCTGGGGACACAGGAGACAGGCTGGGGGTGAACAGGAGGTGGAGGACACAGCTGAGGGGTGGCATTGCCCCCCTGGGGGCTTCTCAGGAGAGAAGAAGCAAGTCCAGAAGGACGTGACCCTGTGCCCAGCTCCACGACAGAGCTGGATGGGACTCGGTTTGTGCAAGGTGTCCCTGCCCAGGGGTGCAATTTCCTAAACTCCTCCCACTCCCAACAGGCTCCTGCTGCTCCTGGGGTTGACACAAGCCCTGCTCCAACGCCTCCCTCACCCGTGCTCACGAGGCCCGGGAGCTCATCCCTGTTTTTCTTAGCCTAAGCACTCCCATTATTGCCAAAGCTTTGTTGTTCTTGGAGCTTCGGCGGGAGCCAGGGCGTCTTTCCAGAACCTCTCCATGAACATCGAAACGTTCTTGTGCAGAGATTTTCATTAGGTTATGAATCCCAGAAAGTGATTTGTGGTGCCAGCATTCCATTAACAGCAGCCCTTGGTGGCAGAGGGCTCGGGATCCTGCTCACATCCCACCCTGAGCTGCTGCTGAGGGAAGGCAGGAGGAGATTTTGGCTGCTTGAGCCCCTGCAAAGGCAGGGATGCTCCAGGGAGTGCATCAGGCCAGGGCAGGGGGATCCTGGGGGTCCACGGGATGCAGCTCCATGGCCACCTCTGCACCACGAGGGATTCCAGCCTGGTGCCAGCTGTGCCATCATCATCCCTGGGATGATTCCTCCAGAGGAAGGCTTGGCCTCACAAGGATATTGACTCCTGACAGCTTTGCATGAACTGGCAGCTCCCTCTCTCCTGACTGTCCAGCCCAGCCAGAGGCTCTGGGGGCTCTTTCCCTGCTCGTGGTAAGATAGAGGAAAGCCTCAGGAAATGGCTCTTTCTCCTCACGCTCCCTCCCCTCTGTCAATAATTTGCAGAATGCTGCAAGGGGTTTGAGGCTCAGCTGGAAACACTCCCAGGGCCAGAAGCTTGGCTGCTCCCAGAGAAACACACCCCAAGGAGGCAGGGAGGGGCTGTGAGGGAGCAGGGCAGCTCAGCCCCACAGGGAAGGCAGGATCCATCCCACCTGGATCCACACGGGCTCCACGGTGGGCCCTGGAGAGGTGAGGTTCTCCCAGTTGCCTGTCCTCTTGTAGGTGAAGGTGGTGCCTGCCACCTTGTAGTCCCCGTTCCACTGGATGGTCCAGCCCCCATTCAGGAAATATTTCTCGGGGTCCTCGCTCCGCAGCGCCAGGAAATTCCCAGCTTCTGCCACCTCCTCAATGCGGATCTCCCGGGCTCCCACGGGGATAATCCCAATGTCCACGTACCCTGGGGATGGAACCAAGCGTTGGTCCTGCTGGAGTCAGAGGTTCTGAGATGATTTTGTCCCCAGGTGCCAGCACTGTGCCAATCCTTACAGCTCTGCAAGGCACCAGTGGGCGCCAAACCCCACCTTGCCCTGAGCCCACCTGCGTTCCCTGCTGTCTTAATCCCAAAAAATCAACAAGCTGGAATTAACCCCCCTCTCCAAAGGAGCAGCAGAGCCCAGCTGTGCTGGGCCAGGCATGCCCTGGGGACAGCAGGAGGTGCCTTACTTTCTTGGGTTGCAATGCAGGATGTGACCAAAAGTATGGATTCTATCACCAGCTGTTAACCCAGCTGGGGCAGTGATCCTGATCTTTTCCAAACCCATCCTCCCTGCAGGAGATCTCTCCTGCCCATGGCCATGCAGTCCCAGGCCATGGCTGATCCAATTCCATCATCCCATGGGGAGATGCTCCAGCCAGGGGGAGGAGCCGAGCATTTCCTACCCGGATCCAAGCTGGCATTGGGAACACCAGAGCAGCCTTTTCCCACTGGATCCCAGAGGAAAACCAGAGCCTTGCACATCATCCCTGGGCCTGGGGAGGAAAACTGCCCCTTCTCCAGGAGCACTGCTGCAGCAGAGCCACATCTGTCACTGCAGGAGGATGGACACCATGGGATGGCACTGCCCCAACCCCTGACTGACTGACGGGGCAGCTTGCATTCTCACTCTGCACTGCTTTGGGTTTGTTCTCTGTAATTCTGTATTTCTATTTTAATTGTCCTAGCAAAGAACTGTTATTCCTATTCCCATATCTTTGCCTGAGAGCCCCTTAATTTCAAAATGATAATAATTTGGAGGGAGGGGGGTTTACATTGTCCATTTTAAAAAGAGGCTCCTGCCTTTCTTGGCAGCCACCTGTCTGTCAAACCAGGACACTCACCCAGCCCCTCGCTGTCCTCGAAGGTCTTGTGGACGGTGTGGCAGGTGGAGCCGTCCCCATGGCACACCCCACAGCGATCCTCCACTGCCTGCGAGTCGATCTCGTAGTCACAGCCCACGTTCTGCAAGGGACAGCACACCAGCCCCTCCCAGTCACTCACTGCATCCTCTCCAGCATTCACAATCCTGGCACGGCTTGGCTTGGCAGGGATGGCAAAGACAACCCAGTCCCAGCCCCCTGCCATGGATTTTCCATGAGACCAAGCCTCATCCATCATGGCCTGGGCTGTGCTGTGGCTCCTTGAGGCCACACAGAGACTGACCCAGCCCACACCACTCACCCCACGGGAGCCAGGAATGCTCTCCAAGGGGGGAATGGCAAAAGGAACGAGCTCAGCACGAGAGGGGCTGAGCACCCATGGGTGGGTCCCAGCCTGGGGTGTCCCTGTGTGTCCTCAGCCCCACCTTGCAGATGCCATTGATGCAGATGTCCCTGCTGGCCTCGCTGTCGTAGCACGGGGTCCCGTCCAGCACCGCGTCCCGCAGCTTCTCCGCAAAGAACTCGCGCTCGGGCCGGCAGTGCAGCTCACAGGGGTTCACTGGGGACAGACACAGCTCCAAAATCACCAAATCACAAACCAGCCCTGCACTGCAGCTCACAGGGGTTCACTGGGGACAGACACAGCTCCAAAATCACAACATCACAAACCAGCCCTGCACTGCAGCTCACAGGGGTTCACTGGGGACAGACACAGCTCCAAAATCACCAAATCACAAACCAGCCCTGCACTGCAGCTCACAGGGGTTCACTGGGGTCAGACACAGCTCCAAAATCACAACATCACAAAATCATAAAATCACAAAATCACAAACCAGCCCTGCACTGCAGCTCACAGGGGTTCACTGGGGTCAGACACAGCTCCAAAATCACAACATCACAAAATCATAAAATCACAAAATCACAAACCAGCCCTGCACTGCAGCTCACAGGGGTTCACTGGGGTCAGACACAGCTCCAAAATCACAACATCACAAAATCATAAAATCACAAAATCACAAACCAGCCCTGCACTGCAGCTCACAGGGGTTCACTGGGGTCAGACACAGCTCCAAAATCACAACATCACAAAATCATAAAATCACAAAATCACAAACCAGCCCTGCACTGCAGCTCACAGGGGTTCACTGGGGTCAGACACAGCTCCAAAATCACAACATCACAAAATCATAAAATCACAAAATCACAAACCAGCCCTGCACTGCAGCTCACAGGGGTTCACTGGGGTCAGACACAGCTCCAAAATCACAACATCACAAAATCATAAAATCACAAAATCACAAACCAGCCCTGCACTGCAGCTCACAGGGGTTCACTGGGGTCAGACACAGCTCCAAAATCACAAACTAGCCCTGCAGCCCAGCCACAGTGTAAAATAATACAGCACCACCAGGCTGCAAGGCAATGCTGGGACACTGTTAAAACCCTAAAGCCTGGGAGTTTGGAACTTTCTGTGCTTTCTCACACTGACCCCCTGGAGAACACTGCTTTTGACTTGAGGCCTTGGAGAAGGCTTCCACATTTGAGTGATGGAGTTGGAATCACTGGTGTGTAGTTTGAATAGAGGTGTGTAATACCACATGGTGAAAGGTTTGGAATTTTGGCTTTTAGAATGTGGTAATAGGTATGGGACAAGATGGAGGCTCTTCTTGTTCATGATTTCAGGTAGTTTTTGGTTGGTTAGAAAGTACTGCAGTGCGGGTCACAGGGATTTGGTCATTGGGTCAAAAGTATAAATAACATAAACGTTAGCATTCAATTGGCTAGTTTCCCTTTAAAAGACCTTGTAACTAGCTAGATCTACTGACATTTTTCTCCCTTTTAGCTTGTTAGCTAGAAGTGCTGCAGAACTCTCTGTACTATAGATAAGAATTAGTAAACAGCTGAGCCTGAACAAGAAAATCCATCTCTCGTGCTTC
Source organism: Toxostoma redivivum (assembly GCA_013397375.1). Classification (NCBI taxonomy): domain Eukaryota; kingdom Metazoa; phylum Chordata; class Aves; order Passeriformes; family Mimidae; genus Toxostoma; species Toxostoma redivivum. Next base: position 275,238 of record VXBI01012596.1, read on the forward strand.
AATCCTGCCACTGAGCGATAGCAGAAGAAAAAAGCAGCCAGGCACTGATAAGTGGAACCCTAAGAGGACACAAACACAACTCCAGCTGCTCTCATGGCTGTGTGTGAGCACCCCCAGGTTTTGGGGTCCCTGTCCCCCACTCACAGTTGTTGGGCACTGGTGTCCACTTGTAGAGCTTCCCTTTGTAGAGCATGGCGTTGAAGTGGCTGCACTGGAGCTGGCGGAAGGAGGGCCTGCCCGCGGGGCAGCGCCGCACGTTGCAGATCCGGAACCGGCGCCGCTCGCCCAGGCAGTACCGGCCACCGTACTTGGGCCTGGGGAGGCAAACGAGACAGAGTGACACAAACAGAGTGACACAGAGTGACACAGACAGAGTGACACAGAGAGAGTGACACAGAGTGACACAGAGACACACAGAGACACACAGAGTGACACAGACAGAGTGACACAGAGAGAGTGACACAGAGTGACACAGAGAGAGTGATACAAACAGAGACACACAGAGTGACACAGACAGAGTGACACAGAGACACACAGAGACACACAGAGTGACAGAGTGACACAGACAGAGTGACACAGAGTCACACAGAGACAGAGTGACACAGAGTCACACAGAGTGACACAGACAGAGTGACACAGACAGAGTGATACAGAGACACACAGAGTGACACAGACAGAGTGACACAGAGACACACAGAGACACACAGAGTGACACAGAGAGTGACACAGAGAGAGTGACACAGAGAGAGTGACACAGAGACACACAGAGACACACAGAGACACACAGAGACACACAGAGTGACACAGACAGAGTGACACAGAGTGACACAGAGAGAGTGACACAGAGACACAGAGACACAAACAGAGACACACAGAGTGACACAGAGTGACACAGACAGAGACACACAAACAGAGACACACAGACAGAGTGACACAGAGTCACACAGAGACACACAAACAGAGATACACAGAGTGACACAGACAGGAGTCACACAGACAGGAGAGACACAAAGACAGTCACAAAAACAGAGTCACACAAACAGGAGTGACACAAACAGGAGTGACACAAACAGGAGTGACACAAACAGGAGTGACACAAACAGGAGTGACACAAACAGGAGAGACACAGTCAGTCACAAAAACAGTCACACAAACAGGAGTGACACAGAGTCACACAAACAGGAGTGACACAGACAGGAGAGACACCGTCACAAAAACAGAGTCACACAAACAGGAGTGACACAGAGTGAGAGTCACACAGTCACAGCAACAGGAGTCACACAGAGTCACACCGACAGGAGTGACACAGTCACACCAACAGGGGCTCCCAGGGGCACAGAGCTGACAGTCACACAGCCCTGCCATGGTTTGGGTTGGTTAAAGCCCATCCCTGTTCCATGCCCTTCCACAGGCTGGTCCAGAGCCCGTCCTGTGCTGCTCTCCATCCCACCCAGGGACTCCTCCTGGCTCTGCTCCTGCACTGCCCCAGGGAATGGAAAAGCTGACACTGCACTTTTTAAAGCAAGGGACACTTGAGAAGCATGCCCAGTGCTTTTCTCAGATGCCAGCAGACCCTCACAACACGGCCACCATCTCCTTTTCCTTCAGTCACACCACTGCCCATGTGCCCTTATGAAAACTCCTTCTCCCGGGCACACTTTGCGGAGCAGAATGAAGCTAATGATTATTTCAGGGCTGTGTTTACATGCTCTGCCCTGAGGGAATGGCTGTGGGAGGGGGGAATGCCCAGCACACATTTTCTCACTCCATCCCAAGGGCAAAGCTGAAGATTTACCTCCAGTGGCCAAAGCAAACAGCCTGGGAAATTCCCAGTGTTTGCTCTCCTGCCTGTCCACAGCCGTGTTTGGAGCACTCCATAAAGCACCACAGCACCTCTGCCACAGAGTTTATGTCAAACACAAATCCGGGTCTTGATCCAGGACCGAGATCACAGAGAACTTCCCTCAAGAGCCAACAGCAAGTGCCCGGGGAAGAGGATGGGCAGAGCATGTCTGCTCCCCATGCCATGGAAAAGTGACTCCCCTGGAACATCACTGCAAAACCCTTTTCTTTTTTCCTTTTCCTCCCCATCCCAGGGTGCTCTGACACCAGGGCAAGCCAGAGGTTTTAGCTGAACCCAATGCAAGGGCACATCTGGGGAGCAGATGGGTCTGCCCAGCAATCCCTGGATGGAGATGGCAGCTCCTCCAGCAGTGCCTGGACACTTCCAGCCAGCGCTGGCTCATGGAATGCAGCAGGGTGATAAACTGCAGCAGGATTTTTCAAAACAGCTCTGAATCAGGCTCCAAGAATGCCTGCTTTGCTGCTCTGTCACCAAAGGACACTGGCTATGTTTCACATCTCCCAGCCTGGAGCCTCTGCCCTTTGTCTGAGTCCCACTGCAACACCCCCAGGGCAGGGGATGGAACCAGGTCCCCTCCACCCCAAACCACCCCAGGGCTCTGTGGCTGCTCTGTGCCTCTGTCCTGGGGGTCTGGGCAGTGTGGGGCAGGGCTGGCTTACGTGGGGTGGCTGCAGTGCCTCTCAGCACTCTGCACTCCTGCCCCACAGCTGCGGGAGCAGGAGGCCCAGGAGCTCCAGGAGCCCCAGCCGCCGTCGATGGGCTGGGGCCGGTGGCCCACGGGGACACACTCGCCATTGAAGCACCACTGTGGGGACAGAGGAGAGCACGGGGTTAGAAATGGGGAGCACTGGGGCCCAGCACAGATTATCCCACAGGAATCCCTGGTTAGAAATGGGGAGCACTGGGGCCCAGCACACAGATTATCCCATGGAAATCCCTGCTTTGCCTGCATGGAGGTGCCTGGGGCCAGGGCCTGGAGCAATGGTAAACTCAGTGGTGTTGGGGGATTTAAAGGAGGAAACAAACCCAGAGCTCCACAGAGAGCCCTCAGCAAGGGGATTCCCAGCCTGGGGCCAGCCCAGAGGGGCTCAGAGCTGCCTCCCCAGCAGTGGGGGGATCCCAGGGAGGAGCATCCACCATGGGTGCAGAACCAGCCCTGTGCCCTCCTGCCATGGTGGGGTCACCTTCCCAGGTGATTCAAGGGATGCCAGCCCCTGCTGGGGCAGTGGGATGAGCCCATCCCTGCACAGGACCCTGCACAGCCCCTGTGTGTCCCCAGGGCCATGGAGGGGTGTCCCCCCCTTACCTTGCTGTCCCCACACGCCGTGCCATCGACAGCTGCATCCAGCTTGGAGTGACACGTGTTCCCCACCGTGCACCACAGCGTGTTACAGACACTCTGGGGGGAGCAGAGGGGCATGGTGACTGCCTGGCACAGACCCAGCCCTGGGGCACAGATCAGATCCAGCCCTGGGGCACAGATCCAGCCCTGGGCACAGATCAGATCCAGCCCTGGGGCACAGATCCAGCCCTGGGGCACAGATCAGATCCAGCCCTTGGCACAGATCAGATCCATCCTGGGGCACAGATCAGATCCAGCCCTGGGGCACAGATCCAGCCCTGGGCACAGATCAGATCCAGCCCTTGG
>VXBI01012599.1:1007-17037 GCA_013397375.1 Toxostoma redivivum
CAGTGAGAGGAAAGTGGAATTTGTCTTTACAAACGAGCTGTGGGTCTGCTTGTAGATAGAGATAAAAGAAACAATGGGATGGATTCCACTGATTGATGAATGGAAAAAAGTTGTTTGCCTTTACAAACAAACTGCAGGGCTGCTGATAAATGAAATTGGACAGCGAAAGGTGAAAGAAGCAACGGGGAAAAACGATGAATTCTATAAGAATTAAAAATTAAAAGGGAGGGTTGTACATTAGAGGAGAATCTCAGGTATCAGGCGCTCCGGGCAGTCTGTGCCTCTCAAGTACCTCAGCCATGGGGAAAGAGAGAGGGAAAAGCAGCCGGGAAAATCGGATAAAAAGGAGGCTGCGTCCTCCAAAAACTGGAGAGATCCCAGGGGAATGTCCCATGGCCTCTCCCTTTATTGGAATAAAGCCAAAAGGACTCCTCTGTCTCCTTTTTGGACATAAACCTCTGGTGTTTGTGGGTTAATTTTCCTGACATCTGGGATCTCCAACCCCTTCCAGCCCCCCTGCGGCTCTTTCCAAAGAGAGGAAGGAGGTGAGAGAGAAGGAAGGGAAGGATTTGGAGGCACAGTCCTTCATTAAAGCCTAATCCAGCTAGGCTGGGCTTAAGCATCGGGACATTCACACCTCCGCAAGTTCTGCCTTTAAGCGCCCTTGCAAAATTCCCACTTAGGGCATCAATCACTTATAACGAACGTGCTGGGTCATATGCAAATGGTTTCCTCGGAAAAAAAAAAAAAAAAAAAAAAAAAAAAAAAAAAAAAAAAAAAAAAAAAAAAAAAAAAAAAAAAAAAAAAAAAAAAAAAAAAAAAAAAAAAAAAAAAAAAAAAAAAAAAAAAAAAAAACACAACTTCCCCTGGAGCCAGCAGGGAGCTGCGGGAGGGACCCGATGTCACCAGAGCTCTGTGACATCTCCTGCCCCGTGCCCCACTGTCCCTGGCACCGCTGCGCATTCTCCTCCTCCCACACCCCCACCCACCGCTCCCCGGGCTGGGGGCCCGAGGGTTCCTGCGTAGCCCGGGGCAGGGGCCCAGGAATGGGCTCATTAGGCAGAAGTAACAATTAGAGCAGCGAAATGAGCGGTGTGCAGGGAGATACGGATCGGGTGCCAAAGCAAACACTGAAATCGGCGTTTGGTAAATAAATCCTTCTCATTCCCGAGCGTGTCTCACTTCCCATACACGTTAAACGCCATATAAATGTTCCTGAGGGCTCCTAAAGCTCCTCATTCCGACGACTTTTACCTTCTAAATGTGCTTCCGATGGCTGAAGAGGGTAAGTCTGATTTTTTTTCTGGGATTTTATCATTTCCTAGGGATGGAGCTGCTTTGAGACCTCGGCTCTGCCTGAGCCGAGCCCTCGGGACCTGGGTGGGCTCTTCTGGACCCAGACCCTGGGGAGAAAAGTGGGATCAAGGCACCACACCGGGATGAGCAGGGAAAAAACCTGGATGGACTGCACAACCTCTGTGGATCTGAACGTGCAGGATGCATTTTTGATATTAATTAATAACAACCCTGAGCTGGACTCAGAATGGCCACGAACCTCTGTGTCTGGGCCAATCACCTTCCAGCAAAGGATTTTGGGGCTGCAGCAGCAGAGCCAGGGTGGAAACTTTGATCCAGGGCTCTTGCAACAGCTGAGAAACAGAGACGAGGATATTTTTTGCATAATATGAGGATATTTTTGCATAATAGGAGGATATTTGTGCACGATATCCTCGGTGTTTTTTGCAGCTCTGTTACCCGGACATGGAAATGAGTGGGAAAAACCACGGCAGTCATTAGAGGGGAAAATAATGCATCTTAGGTTTTGTATTTCAGAATTTCGGATTGTGAATTTGGATTCAGAATTTGGATTCAGAATGTATTCCAGCTTTTGGGTTCTCTGGAAATAGAGGCAGAAAGAGGAAAGCTATCCCAAGGAAAGTCCAGCTATCCTTGGATTTGGAGAACAGGGGCTGGGAGCAGCCCGGTCTAGCAGAAGGTGGCCCTGCCCGTGGAGCTTTCAGCTCTTTTCCAACCCAAACCACCGCACAATTCCGTGACTCTCTAAGGGCTCAGCTCGCTTTCAAAGCCTGGAATCGCCCCGAGCTTTCCCGGCCGCACCACCTGGCACCTCCCCAGCACAAAACGATGCCATTTTTGGGGTGTTTTCCTTTCTTTTTGCAGCTCTACCACTGCCTCCGGCGGAAATGCTCCCGGCGGAGCCGCGGCTACAGCCGGGACATCTCCGTGAGCCACCGCAGGTTCTGCAGCGGCTCCTTCTCCGACAGCCGCGCCTCCTTCAGCTGCGGCGGGGAGGGCTCGGTCACCTACAGCCGGAGACCCCCGTGCTGGCCCCCCCTGGCAGCCCCAGCCCCCTTCAGCATCCCAGCGGGCGACAGCCACGCCTGGCCCGTGGCCACCAGCGGGCATTGCGGGCTCACGTCGGGCTGGGAGGCGGCGGGGGGCGCGGTGCCGGTGTAGGGCCCCGAGGATGTGGGAGGAGGGGATTTAGGAGCAGGGTATGGGTACAGCGCACCCCTGAGTGACACCCTGACCCCTGGAGGGGTCGCTGAGGGGTCAGGGGGCTACGAGGGATATGGAGCTGCGGCATTCCCGGGCGCGGAGCTCGGCCCCGCGGGCGCGGAGTGCGCGCAGGTGGTGCAGCAGAAATGTCCCGTGGTTGTCCCCGCCGCCATCAAGGGACAGCAGTGCAAGCAGAGCACCCAGTGGCCTCCCATCCAGAAGAAGTGACGGGGCCCAGCAGCCTCTCCCCGCACCCCAAAAGTGATCCTCTTTTCACCCGCTTTTCCCCTACAGTGGAATTTCCCCCCACCCCCGAGCTCCGCGCTCCTCACGTGGGGATGCGCTGAGAGCAGCGCCCCAAGAACCGCTGGGAAAAGGGAAAAATGGGAGAAGATTCTTTTCGGATCACAGATTGGAAAATAAAACCTCACAGTCTGCGGGTAGTTTCAATATTTGGGGTGATTTCTTTCATTTCTGGCTCCTTCAGCCAAAACGCAAATGGGTCCCCAAGGAATTTCCGCAAGGAATTGTCACAGGTTTTTACACCCGATTTAAATGTAACATTTTTATTAATACCATTTTTATTAATACCATTTAAATACAGACTTTTTATCAGTGAGAGAAGTTCAGGTGGCAACAGGACGGTGCCAGACTCTTCCCAGTGACAGGACAAGGAGGATGGCCAAAAACCAAACCCCGAATTCCAGCTGGGCAGGTGGAATTCCACTCTCGGAGGGAGAACTCCTTTCCATGGAGGTGCCAGAGCCCTGGAACAGCTTCCTAGGGAAGGGATGGAGACTCCCAGAGCCATCCCAAACCCACCTGGACGTGTCCCTGTGCCCCTCCCTGCTCCGGGTGCTCTCCAGAATTCCAGAATAATTCCGGGATTTCCGAGGGATTGTTGTTTGCAGCGTGACCTGGCCAGTGAAAGGTTGTTTACCTGGCCCGGGGATGGCGAAACCTGGGCGAGCAGAACTCGGGCATGAGGCAACAGCAGCGAGATCCTCCCCACAACCTGCTCGTGGCGTTTTGGGATAGGATCAGGCCCTAAATTAGGCACAGGTCCCAGTGCTGGTTGGGAGCTGGGGTTTGCCCAACATTTAATCTGCCAGGGCTCTTCTCCGGGGTTGTTTGACTCATCCAAATACTCGTTAGGAAAAAAAAAAACCAAAAAAACTCCACCCATAGATCTGTGCCCATTTAAAAGTGAGACATAAAAGCATTTTGTTGCTTTTTTATTGTTTGTTTTTTTATCATTCTGCCTTCACCCACCTGGGGGGATTTTGACCCTTTCAATTCAATAAAAATCCAGAAAACTTCACCCTGAAACACCCAAGACCCAAATTCCCTGAGCTCTAAACCCGTGTTTGATGTCACAGGATCCTTCACACGTGAAGTGTCATAAGATCATCATGTGGGGACAATTACACAAGATTTTGTCACCAGCCCTATTAAATTCCTTTCTAAAATTAGGCAGCGTTATCATTAATTTGCTTTTATTTCTATTTCTAAATCTACCACTTCATTATTGATATTTCTGCGGGTTTCTTTCTTTCCTCAAGGGAGCCAAAACAACTCTGAGAGCTCGAACAAATTCCCAGATAATTCCATAAAACCAAGCCAGAAACCTTCAAATACTTGTGTTTATCCAGCTGACTGAAAACCACCTCGCAATTTCAGTCCCTCCCAAAGCAAAGAAAACAGAAAACGCTTGAAAAAATCCCATTTCTCCTTCCCTGGTTCTTGCGGCTCCTGTCGAAGGGCACTCCGAGTTTGGACGATTCAATATTTAATAAACCCAGGTATCGATATTTGGTATCGATATTTGGTATCGATATTTAATGGACCCAGGCCGAGCAGGGTGGGTTTGGACACGAGGAGCAGGAGCTGATCCAGCCTCCCCAGAGCTCAGCTCAGCTCCCGAGCCTGGGAGGAGTCCAGGGCTGGGTTTTATCCTCGGCACAGCGAGGTTTCCTCCCCTCCGCTTGTGCAACACAGAGACGAGTCACCCTCTGAGATGCTCCGATAACACTGGGCTCATCCTGATTCTGATAACGCTGGGCTCATCCCAAAGCCTGAAAACACACGACTCATTCCTGACTCTGATAAGACTGGGCTCATTCTGAGTCTGATAAACCAGGACTCGTTCCCAGCTCTGATAAGCCAGGACTCATCCCGAACTCATAACACTGGGCTCATCCCAAAGCCTAAAAACACTGGGCTCTTCCCCAGCTCTGGTAGTACTGGGTTTATTTTTGAACTCTGATAATACTGGGCTCATCCCAAAGCCTGATAACACTGGGCTCATTCCTGAACTCTTATAACACTGGGCTCATCCCGAGCTCTGATAAACCAGGACTCGTCCCCAGCTCTGATAAGCCAGGACTCATCCTGAACTCTGGTAATACTGGGCTCATTCCCAGCTCTGCTAATACTGGGCTCAGCCCAAAGACTGATAATACTGGGCTCCAGCTCTGATAATACTGGGCTTATTCCCGACTCTGATAAAACTGGGCTCATCCCCAGCTCTGATAAACCACGACTCATTCCTGACTCTGATAAGCCAGGACTCATCCCGAGCCTGTCGGTGCTTGTTAAACCCGGCTTGTCTCCTTGTGGGTGAACAGGCTGAGCAGCAAACGCGGCTCTGGATAGAAACTCCAGGAATTGTTTCAGCAAACCTTGGCTCCCAAATCTCTGCCCAACAAAACCTCGCGGCTCCAGGAGGGAGTTCAGGGGGGAAATGAGTGAGAACACAACGGGAGCGCTGCTGGAATTCCATGGTCAGGCCGGGAACAGGAGAGAAATGAGAAATCAGGGAACAGGAGGGGAATGAGAAATCAGGGAACAGAAGGGGAATGAGAAATCAGGGAACAGGAGGGGAATGAGAAATCAGGGAACGAGGGGAATGAGAAATCAGGGAACAGGAGGGGAAATGAGAAATCAGGGAACAGGAGGGGAAATGAGAAATCAGGGAACAGGAGGGGAATGAGAAATCAGGGAACGGGGGGGAAATGAGAAATCAGGGAACAGGAGGGGAATGAGAAATCAGGGAACAGGAGGGGAATGAGAAATCAGGGAACGGGGGGAATGAGAAATCAGGGAATAGGAGGGGAATGAGAAATCAGGGAACGGGGGGGAAATGAGAAATCAGGGAACAGGAGGGGAAATGAGAAACCGGCGCTGTTGCGAAGCCGTGGTTGCATCCACGATTGCACCATCCCAGTGCTCCCAGTGCTCCCATCCCGCCCCAGGGAAGAGCTCGGGACGCGTGGGGAGCTCGGCTGCGTGGTCTCTGACCCAGCATTTTACTCACAGCTTACTCACGGGTGTAAGGTTTGCACAAGCGGCTTCCGATTTCCTGTCACCGCTCCGGGGCCCGGCAAATAAAACGGAGGAAAAGATGAGGGGGAAAAAGGGAATTTTCGAAGAGGAATTCTGTGTGGGGCATCTCGGGGCTGGCCGGGGGAAATGTCAGAGATGAAAATTGGTGGTGGCCGGGTCAGGGATGGGGGAACGGCCGTAAAATTGGGCGGGAGGGAGATGGACACGGGTAGGGAATCCCGGAACGGTGGAAGCATGGATCCAGAGAATCCCTGAATCCCCGATGTCCCAGTCACTGAATCCCTGATGTCCCAATCACAGAATCCCATGGATCCAGAGAATCCCTGATGTTCCAGTCATGGAATCCCATGGATCCAGAGAATCCCTGAATCCCTGATGTTCCAGTCATGGAATCTCTGATGTCCCAGTCACTGAATCCCATGGATCCAGAGAATCCCTGAATCCCCGATGTCCCAGTCACTGAATCCCTGATGTCCCAATCACAGAATCCCATGGATCCAGAGAATCCCTGATGTTCCAGTCATGGAATCTCTGATGTTCCAGTCACTGAATCCCATGGATCCAGAGAATCCCCCATCTCCCAGTCACAGAATCCCTGACCTCCCAGTCATGGAATCCCATGGGATCTCAGAATCCCTGATCTAATCACAGAATCCCATGGAACCTCAGAATCCCTGATCTCTCAGCCACGGAATCTCATGGAATCACAAAATCCCATGGAATCAGAGAATCCCATGGAATATCAGGATCCCATGGAATCTCAGAATCCCTGATCTAATCACAGAATCCCATGGAACCTCAGAATCCCTGATCTCTCAGCCACGGAATCTCATGGAATCACAAAATCCCATGGAATCAGAGAATCCCATGGAATATCAGGATCCCATGGAATCTCAGAATCCCTGATCTAATCACAGAATCCCATAGAACCTCAGAATCCCTGATCTCTCAGCCACGGAATCCCATAGAACCACAGAATCCCACGGAATCTCAGGACCCCATGGAACCTCAGGATCCCCGCTCTCCCAGTCACAGAATCCCGGAGCAGCAGGGTGACCTGGCACAGGTGACACGGGGACACGTCCAGGAGGGTTTGGGATGACCCCAGGGGGTCCCTCCAGGCCCTCCCTGTGCAGCTGTTCCAGGGCTCTGCCCCCCTCCATGGCCAGAAGCTCTCCCTCACCTCGAGGACACCTCGTTTTATTTTTGGGGAATTCACAGGGAGAAGCCAACCCTTCCAAGAGCGGCCTGTGCCACCAGCTGGGCTTGCCAGAGCCACCCACGGTGGCCACAGACTCCATGGTCCTGATTTTGAGAAATGACCACCAGAGAGGGAACCCTCGGCTCAGGTGTCCCACGGGGTGAAAACCACTTTAAAGATTTTTTTCCAACCAGGACTTTCTAAGAATTTCCCATTTTTTACAACCAGCACCTGCGAATTGTGTTTTTTTTCCCCACAAGAGCCCAGTCCTGCCAAGACAAGCCAGGGACCACGGAGCCCTGGGACCTCTCCTTCCTGCCAGACTCCAGCTTGGGAGGACAGGAACCCTAAAAATCACCACCTTTACCACCCATTTTGCAACCTAAAAACTCATCGTGCCGTGAGGGTGAGACAGCCGGGGCCGCCCACACGGTTTTCACTGCAGCCCGCAGGGGCAGGGCGCAATTAAAGCTGTGCAACACGAGGAAGACAATCCAGAGCCTGACAAATCAATCCAAGAAATGGGCTGGAAGGAGCTTCTGAAGGTGCTGGGTAATTAGGGGTGCGGCTGTTTTGTAAATAGCTCGGTCATTTTTTCCCCCCAGGGCGTTATTGCATTTTTCAGGAGGGGATGTGGGAGCTGTATAAAAGTCCTTGGAGGGGAGAGCAGCTCATTCACTCAGCTCCGCTCATCCTCCAGAGCCTTCACAGCCAAGGTGAGTCCCTGCTCCTCTGCTGACCTTCTATTCCAAGGAAAATTCCCTGCACCGAGCTGGGGGCATTTCCTGGGGTTATTGAGAGCCAAATCCTTGGCTCTGGGGCTGTTCTGTGCTGCCAAAAAAATTAGTGCTTAGAAGTCAAATTTATTACCTGTGGTTATATTTTGATTATTCTGGTGCTTTCCAGTACCCAAAGGACAGACTGGAAATGAGTAAAAGCGAATAATGGGATCTGGGGATGGATGGGAAACAGCAGGCTGATCCTTCCTGGGGTTAAGCTGGGAATTTTAATTGCATTTTTAAGCCTGACTCCTTGATTGAGCTCCTTTGGGAAACATTCAGGAGATGAAAGTATTAAAACGCCCTTGAAGAAATTCAGGAAAGAAGAGAGAAGGCGGATTTTTAAAGTGTGAGAGGAAGGAGCAGCAGGATCCTCTTCCAGCTCAGCATCCCTGAAATCCCAGCAATCCTCGGAGGGGCTTGGGATGTGCACAGAGGATTTTCCTCACGCTCAGGAAATTGGGCCTGGAGGGAGCAGAGGACACGAGGAGGGAGGAAACCACGGGAATTTCTCTTTATTTTGGGCACCTGCCTTTGGAAGTGGATTTTTCCAGGGCTCTGCTGCCAGCCCTGGCTGTGCCAGGGTCCCTCAAGGCTACGAGATTTTTGGGATTCTTGCCAAGACGCCTCGTGCTGGTGCGGGGTATCAGAGCATCACACAGAGCATCTGCTCCTGTGGGAGCATCCCAGGATGCAGCCAGGGGAGAGCAGGGAAATGGCTCAAAAATAACAGGGAAATGGCTCAAGGAGAGCAGGGAAATGGCACAAAAAACAGCAGAGAAATGGCTCAAGGAAGAACAGGGAAGTGGCTCAAGGAGAGCAGGGCAACGGCTCAAAATATAGCAAGGAAATGGTTCCAAAACTAGCAGGGAAATGGCTCTGAAAAAAGAAGGGAAGTGGCTCAGGAAAGAGCCGGGGGATGGCTCAAGGAGAGCAGGGGAACAGCTCAAAAATAGCAGGGAAATGGCTCAAGGAAGAACAGGGAAATGGCTCAAAAATGGAGCAGGGAAATGGCTCAGGGAGAGCAGGGGAGCAGCTCACGGGACAGAGGCCGGGGCTGCTGTGGGGACTCGTGCGGGTGCTCAGATGTTTGTTCAGGAACAAAACCCCAAACTGGGCAGAAAAGCAAAACTGGGCAACCCGACCCCAACAGCAGAGCAGGGAAAGAGATGGGAACGGCACATTAATACCAAAACTAACCCCGAACTTGTCTCCCCCCCAGCCCAAAGATGTGCTCCCGTGAGAACAGAGGCTGCCACAGCTCCGAGAGCTCCTCCTGCCACGGCAGCGGCTCCTCCTGCCACGACAGCGAGCGCTCCTGCCACGGCTCCGAGGGGCTCGTGTGCCACGAGGTGACCGCGGTGCCGGACGCGACCCCCGTGGTGGTGCTGACCCCGCAGTGCCCGGCGGGCACCGGGCAGGTGCCCCTGGCCCAGGTGCCGTGCCAGCAGCAGCAGCAGCAGATCAAGCAGCCGGTGCAGTGGCCTCCGCAGCAGCAGCAGAAGTGACGGAGCCGCGGAGCTGCTCCTGTCGCCTGTCCCCGAGCTCGGACAGGCGCTGCTGGTCCCCTGCTCCCCTCTTCCTGAGCACCCCGAGTGGCATTAGCGCGGTGGAATTGGGATTTTTCCGATCTCCTCGTTCCCTGCTCCCGTCTCCAGTAGCAAAGGTGTGATATTAAAGCCTAAAGCTCATCAAACCTGCTGGCTTGTCCTGGTTGTTTTTCCACTGGTTTTCCTTATCTGTGGCATCGATCCCGAGCCTGGCTGGGCTGAGGGGAGCTGCTTCCCACAGATCCTCCCTTCTCCCGTGGCATTCCAGCGGCTGGGGTGGCTCAGCTCTGCGGTCCCCACAGCTTGGGCGCCTGCCAGGCTGATTTCCAAATCTGTCTGGGGCTGCAGGTGCAGATCGGCATCGCTGCAGTCCCAGCCCTTGGCTCCGAGCCCCAGACCCTCTCCCTGTGCAGGGTTTGCAGTTTGTGAGTGGCTGGAGAGCACAGAGCAGACTCTGGGAATTCCTGATCTCCATGAACAGGAGGATCCGATCAGAGGAAGGAGCTCAGGGTCCCCTCTGACCCCTCTGAACAGAGAATTTGGGGTTGGGTTGGTCTTTTCTGCCAGGAAATCTCCCTGTTTTGAAAATCCCATCGAGAGTCTGTGTTCCCTGGAGGAAATCCCAGAATCCCCGAGGTTGGAAAAGCTCTCCAAGACCTCTGAGCCCAAGCTGTGCCCAGTCCCCACCTTGTCCCCAGGCCAGGGCACCGAGTGCCACCTCCAGGAATTCCTTGGGCACCTCCAAACCTCCCTGGGCAGCCCCTGCCAAGCCCTGACCCCCCTTTCCAGGAGGAAATTCCTGCTGAATCCAACCTGAGCCTCCTGCCAAGGAGAGCAGGGACCCCCTGATCCCCCTTTTCTCCAGCTGAGCCATTTCCCAAATCCCTCAGGAATTCTCCGTTCCCTCCTCCTGCTGCCCCTTCCCCTTCTCTGGACACCTCAAGTGAGAATAAACATTCCCAGCTCTTCCCAAGGGTCAAACTGACATAAACCATCAAAGTTCTGAGCCCCCCTTGTAGATGTGAAAGGGGAAAAAAAGGAATTTCAGATGGACAGATGCCCTGAGAATCTGCAGCTGGGATTTCTCACGGCACCAGACCCGTCCTGGGCTCTCTCCCAGAGCCCACCCTGGGGCAGGTTTGGGGACAGAACCTGTGACCCCACGGCTTTGGTGGACACCTGGAGGAGAATTCCTTGCTGGGCCAGGGCAGGCAGGTTGGAATTCCCAGTGAGGGACAGATTTGGGCTAATCCAAATCTCTCCTGGGATATCTGCGGGGTGGGAGCAGCTCTGCGTGTGACACACGAGACATTTCATTATTCATCGGCCAAGGCTTTGTGCTAAGCCTCTGAGAGGAACAACAAACCTACCATTAACACCCTAATTTTATTCTTTTAATTAAAACAGCAAAGAGCCTTAATCCCAGGTGTGAGCAGCCAGGGATGAACGCCAGGGTTTGGGAACGCGCGGCTCCAGCCTGGCACAGGGACGTGGGGTGGTGCCAGCGCCAATCCCTGTCCCCTGCACCCCTGGGGCAGTGCCAAACCCACCCAGGGGCTCAATCCCGGCCAGACCAGAGGCTCCAGGTGGGGTTGGAGTCTGACTTTGCGGGAAGGGGAGATAAAATCTCCGATGTGAATCCTTTCGGAGCGGTCCAAGGTTTCACCTGCGCTCCCGGCTGAGCCGGGTTGTGTCACTGCATGGAAGGAGAGGCTCGGGAAGGGCTGAGGAGCGGAGACAGGGAATCTCTGCCGAGCTGGAGCTCTGTTATCTCCGCACGCATCTGCGAGCAAGCAGGAAAGGCTGCGGGGAAAACCCAGCAGGAAATTGTCCCCACCTTCCCCTCCCACCGCAGCGAAGCTGCTGGGTCCCTGCTGGGAAATATTCCAGGGAAAGTCTCTCCTTCCTGCAAAGAAATATTCCAGCAAAGTTCTCTCCTCTTGCAGGGAAATATTCCAGCAAAGTTCTTTCCTTCCTGCAGGGAAATATTCCAGGAAAGTTCTCTCCTTCCTGCAGGGAAATATTCCAGGGAAACTCTCTGCTTCCTGCAAGGAAATATTCCAGCAAAGTTCTTTCCTTCCTGCAGGGAAATATTCCAGGGAAGTTCTCTGCTTCCTTTAGGGGAATATTCCAGGGAAGTTCTCTCCTCCTGAGCTGTTTCCAGCAAGCTCAGATGGGGTTGAGGCAGAGCCAAGCCAGGTGCGCACACACGGAGCGTGGGGATGGTTTTATATAAATGAATATTTATAGAAATAAATTTCTGTATGAATTGGTGAGAGCCTCGCAGTCAAAAATGGGGAGTGGCAGCTCTGCTGCTCGGCTCCAGCTGCTCATCCCAAATTTCATGGGGCTGGGAGCTCCCGGTGAGGATCCTGGAGATTGGGGGATTGGGGGAAATGGGGGATTTGGGGAATGGAGGATTTGGGGAATTTGGGGGATTTGGAGATTGGGGGATTTGGGCAATGGGGCATTTGGAGGATGGGGGATTTGGAGATTGGGGGCTTTACCCTCTCATGACCTCAGACATTTCAGTTTCCTGCCTCCAGTTCTTGATATTTACTTCTGACACTTTTTTTTTTTCCCCATTTTTCCCTCCTCACCTCACTGACGTGACAGTACATCCCCTCCCACACGTGGCCAAAAATCCCTGAGGTGCTGCCTGCACCCAAACCTTGCAGGGAAGTGTCCTTGGCTGGGATAACAAAGCTCAGCCAGGCACGGAACAGTTTGAGGGATCCCCGTGAGTCACCCCAAATCCCTGGTGCCTCACTCCTAATCCCCAGTGCCATCCCACATTCCTGCCTTTTATGGGACCAGAAAGATGTAATTGATGGGTCAGATGGGCATGACTTGCACCCGGGCACAGGAGGCCAAAGTTCAGCCGTGATTCATGGGAAAATCCCGGTCCCGAAACGTCTCCTGCACCACACGGCTCTGTTTGTGTCCCTCTCGAGCTTCACCCCTGTCTCATCACCCCGAGATCATTCCAGAAGCGCTGGAAGCAGGACAGCAACAGCAGCACTCGGTCCCAGCTAAAATAAAAAAATTCTGAGTGAAACCAGAAGAGGAAATACCCAAAAACACCTCTGGGAGGGTGAGCAGGACCTGGGAGGTGTCCAGGGGACTCCTGGACGTGGCACTCGGTGCTCTGGTGCACTGGACAAGGCGGGGGTTGCTCAAAGGTTGGGCTCAGAGGTCTTGGAGATCTTTTCCAACACGGATGATTCTGGAAATCTGGGATTCTGTTCACCTCAATCCTGGGATTGGGTACCACTGCCCCCAACACCACAAAACCAGAGTGAAAGAGCGCCCAGAGCCCCAGGCTGGGTTTGTTTGGCCAGGGTTTGGTGGGTGGGGATCCACAGAGGTGACTCCATGGACAGGAGCCCATCCTGGGACAGGTTTAGGGACAGGAGCCCATCCTGGGACAGGTTTGGGGACAGAACCTGTGACCCCACGGCTTTGGTGGACACCTGGAGGAGAATTCCTTGCTGGGCCAGGGCAGGCAGGTTGGAATTCCCAGTGAGGGACAGATTTGGGCTAATCCAAATCTCTCCTGGGATATCCGGCCCCATTGGGCAATTCCTCTGAATTCCTGCCCTGAACCTGTTTTCTGTTAATCCACAGGGATTAGCAGCAATAATTTTTATTTCACGTGGAGCTCCTGGTCCACGTGACCCTGAGGAATTGTCACTTCTGGATTTCCAACCCCTCCTGTCCCTGATCCACGAGCAGCTCCATCGGTGTCGGTGCTGGCGTCACTTCACGTGAAATTCCTTCCAATCTCCTTCACAGGGAGTGAAGGAATTAATGAGCTATTAATAATTACAATGCCAAAAACACAGAGCATCAAAGGGGAAACACGGGAAGCTGAACACAGCGGGCAGAAATGGGCTGGGATCTGTAATTAGGGATGCCTCATGTCCCAGATAACCCCGTGGAAAAGTATAAAAGGTTTTCCCACCCCAGTTTCCTTCACTCGCTGCTCTGCTCCAAAAACAGCTCCATCCCCACTGCTGGAAGGGTGAGTCCCATTTTTTCTCTTCCCCTGGAGTTTCTTTAGGACAGTGGATGTTTTTCCCACGAGTTTGGGTGGAAATGGGGAGTTGGATCCTCCCTCCTCACCTCTGGATCTTGGCTGTGATGGAGACCGAGTTCTTGTTACCCACAAGAGCAAATTATTATAAGAAATGACAATAAAGGCTCAAGCCAAACCAAAATAACAGAAAATAGAAAATACAAAAGGTAGAAAACGGACAGGAAGTTTTGGGGGAAAGGGATTGGGAGGTTTCCAAGCACGAGGCTCTTGGGGAATGGATGTCTGGACCAGTTTTTCTCTGGAAATCCAATCCCATCCATAAAATGTTGTGGGTTCAGTGAGGGTTTAAAGCACCTCCCAACAACACTCACCCCACTTTCTCACCCCCCGAAGAACTGGAAACCAGGAAGAAAATGGGGAACCGCAGAACAAATGTCTGTAATGCCCGCTGTGACCGCTCCTCTCTTCCCTGCAGCTCTGCCAGAACTCCAGGATGTGCTCCCGCGGCCCCTGCCACGAATCCCGCTCCTCCTGCCACGAATCCCGCTCATCCTGCCACGACTCGGGGCCCTCCTGCCACTACACCATCCAGAGGCAGCCCGTGCAGAAGTTCAGCTACGTGACACCCTGCTGTGCCCCGGTGCAGAGTTATTGCCCCCCGGTGCAGCGTTATTGCCCCCCGGTGCAGCCCTGCTGCCCCCCGGTGCAGCGTTACTGCCCCCCGGTCTGCCCCCAGCTCACCAAGAACATCTGCAAGCTGCCAACCTACCCCAAATATTGAGGGCAGGACCCGGCACTGGATCCTCTCCATGCCTAAAGCTTGGATCGATGGCTCCTTAGTCCTGGTTTTAATCTGAGCCTCAGATTCCTCATCCCTGATTAGATTTGGGTTCTTGGATCGATGGCTCCTTAGTCCCTGTTTTAAATTTGATCCTCAAATTCCTCATCCCTGATTAGATTTGGGTTCTTGGATCGATGGCTCCTTAGTCCTGGTTTTAATTTGATCTCCAGATTCCCCATCCCTGATTAGATTTGGGTTCCTGGTTCTGCTCCCGTCTCCTTGAATTTGCTCAGCAAGCAAGACCCAGCTCAGGTTGTTTTCTGTAAAGCTGGGAATGATTCCTGCTGCTTTTCACCTCCAAAACAATAAAATTTGATTTCCCTAAGCAAAAGAGGTTTATGGTCTGTTTACTCTGACTTTTTTTCTTCAGAGTAATTGTTGCCTCTGATTTCTCAGTCACCACTTTTCTCCTCCAGCTGGTCACAAAATGTCCCTAAAAAATCTCAAAATAACAAAAGCCGGTGGTTCCAGAGGCGTTTCTGGAGCAGGGGGAGGCTCGGGGAGCTCACCTATTTATCCACATATTTATTCCATATTTATTAATATGCCATATTGATACACAGAATAAGAATTTACACATTTACACCCAGAAGGAATTGTTCCCCCGAGGGTGGAGAGGCACAGGCGAGTCCATGGATCCCTGGAATTGTCCGAGGCCGGGCTGGACGGGGTTTGGAGCACCCAGGGACAGTGGGAGCCGTCCCTGCTCACGGCAGGGGTGGCACTGGGGGTATTTAAGGTCCCTCCCCATCCCAGCCACTCCAGGATTTTACTCAGCTGAGTCCCCTCCTCAGCTCCTCGCGCTTCATTTGTGCCTCTGACTCAGCCACAAACACTGAGAGGTGTCTAATAAATGCAAATAAGCACCTCGTGGCTTTTCCTAACCCTCCTTCTTTCACTGAGCCCCAAATTACTGTTTTCAGCGGCAATTGCAGGCACTTAAATAAACGCGAAATCTCTGTGGAAATTTGACAACCTCAGACTTTCCTTATCTCGCGGTCCGGCTGAGACACCGGTTCCAGAACCGGCTCCGTGGCTGCATCAGCTCCCCCAGGAGCTCAGAATCCACACTCAGCTTGAATTAATAACCCTGGGAGCTGGATGGGATCATCTTTAATGTCCCTTCCAGCCCAAACCATCCTGCAATTCCCTGCTTCCGTGAATTCCTCCTGCCTGACGGAGAATCCGCTCAAGAACCGCCCCCCAAAAGGAATTTTTTCCACCCAGATGAATTTTTTCCACCCATTTCTTCATCACAGCTCACAGCAGCTCCCACTTCAGATTTTCCTAAGCAAGGATTGACTGTAAAATATTTTCTTAAAAGCTTTTGGGTTTCTGAATCACGGCCTGACAAATAAATAAAAATAATCACAGAATAATAAAATAGTTTGGGTTGGGAGGGACCCTAAAGATCATCCCTGAGCTGTTCCTGTGGCACTCACCCGGATAAAAGTCCCAGGAAAGGGACAATCACTCATTTTATTGTCCTAAAAACTTGGGCTGCTCTGAGAGAAACTCGGAAGCAAAGAGTGAAATGCGGGAATGAGTAAAAATTCCAAAACTATTAAAAAATTGTAAAAATTAAAAAAAAAAAATAAATAAAATGGGAACCCCCAGGAATGTGGGGTTGAAGACAAGGTTGCCACGAGGTGAAATTCTCCCACAAACAATTCCTGCTGAGGATTTGGAACCCCCTCCATCCATCCATGAGGAGCATGAACAGGAAAATAATATGGTACCCAAAAAAAAAAAAAA
>VXBI01012599.1:21398-43719 GCA_013397375.1 Toxostoma redivivum
TTAATTGATTTATGTGTACTAATATATTTAATATATTAAATATACTAATATTTAATATAATAAATATACTAAAAAGAAAATGGAGGGAAAGTAAGAAGTGAATCAGAGCCTGCTCTCACCACGTTGATCCCTCGCTCCGAACAGCTTTGCCAGAAATCCAGGATGTGCTCCCGCGGCTCCTGCCATGACTACGAGTCCTCCTGCCACGGATCCCGCTCCTCCTGCCACGGATCCCGCTCCTCCTGCCACGACTCGGGGCCCTCCTGCCACTACACCATCCAGAGGCAGCCCGTGCAGAAGTTCAGCTACGTGACACCCTGCTGTGCCCCGGTGCAGCGTTATTGCCCCCCGGTGCAGCGTTATTGCCCCCCGGTGCAGCCCTGCTGCCCCCCGGTGCAGCGTTACTGCCCCCCGGTCTGCCCCCAGCTCACCAAGAACATCTGCAAGCTGCCAACCTACCCCAAATATTGAGGGCAGGATCCGGCACCGGCGCCAAACCGAAGCCTCCAGCTCGTCCCAGTTCTCGCTTTGCCGCTTCTCTCCGCGCAAAGCCAGAGGTGATGCAGTTTTAGGACGAAATCTCTGGTTTTAAGGAGCTCTGAGCTGTTTTATCTTTCCTCTGCCAGCGCTGGGGATGGTTCCCCTCTTGCTCTGCTGCTTCGTTCTCCAGCAAGGAAATAAAAATGGTGTTTCAAGCTGACCTAGCCTGGATGTTTTTATTAAATAGTCCTGGATGTTTTTATTAAATATGCTGGATGGATGGCAGGAGGGACATTGAGGGGCTGGAGCGTGTCCAGAGAAGGGAACAGAGCTGGGGCAGCAGGAGGAGGGAACGGGGAATTCCTGAGGGATTTGGGAAGGGGCTCAGCTGGAGAAAAGGGGGATCAGGGGGTCCCTGCTCTCCTTGGCAGGAGGCTCAGGTTGGATTCAGCAGGAGTTTCCTCCTGGAAAAGGGGGTCAGGGCTTGGCAGGGGCTGCCCAGGGAGGTTTGGAGGTGCCCAAGGAATTCCTGGAGGTGGCACTCGGTGCCCTGGGCATCGGGCACAGCTTGGGTTTGGTGGCCTGGGACCTCTTTCCTCTGGGATTCCATGCTGGTGGCATCTCCATTTCCTTGTGGGTTTGGAATCACAATTTAATCCCTGGAGCCGGAGGGATGCCAAGGAAACGTGAAATCCATGGAAAACACCTGCAGGGCTGGGAGGAGCTCGTGGGGTGAATTCCTGAGGGAAACAAATCCTTGCCCTGGGCTCAGCAGATGTTGGGGTTCAGGTTTCCACCTGACCTGTGCATTCATGTTTTTTTCCTCATGTTTCTGCTGGTTTTGGAACCAAGACAACGCCAATTCCTGCAGGGTTTGGAGAGTGGAACAGCCTCAATTAACTCAGTTTTCTGCAGTGTAAAATAAGAGGTTTTCCTGGCGTGATTCATCCCTCACCTCCCATCCTCGGCGTGGGAAATGAGCTGAGTGCTGCAACAGCCACCAAATGACCAGTTGGTCAATAGGCAATTGGAATTATTTATAGGTTATGGGGGAAATGCTCATTAGACAGAAATGGGTTAAAAAGGAAAAGTTGCAGTGGATGATTCACCTGCCCGGGGGTTTTGCCTTTGCTAAGAGGTGGCTCAGCCTGAAAAAAAAAATAATTTTCTTACTCATTCCTGCCCTCCCTGCAGGTGGGAATTGGGTTCCTGAGGTTTCATGGGCATGGGTTTGGTCTTCCAGCAGAAACTTTCACTTCCCTGTGCTTCCTTCAGCTTCCAGCTTTCTCCCTGTGTCACTGAGAGTGGTTTTATTTCCTTTTCCAATTCCTAAAAAGGTCATAAAGTCAATTCCTGTGGATCCAGGCTGGGAGTGTTGGGGATGCTGAGCCTGTGGAGACCCCAAGCCCCTCCCAGGATCTTCCTCAGGAATTGAAGGGACAGGACACGGGAAAATGATTCCAGAGTGATGGAGAGGAGTTTTAGGTGGGACAAAAGGAAGAAATTGTTCCCTGTGAGGGTGGGGAGGCCTTGGGGAACCACAAACATTTGGCAAGAGAAATCCAGGTGGCCTAAAGGGACATTTCTGTCATAAAGGGCACGGCAGTAACGACACCATGGATTCCACAGCCAGGAATGAAGGTGAGGAAACCGCCAGGGATTAACGGGGAGGAACTTGCCTCGTGTGTCCCTGCAAGATTTGCTTTCCTGGATCCCCAATCCAAACAAACAGAGCTCTGCCCCTCTGGGCATCTTCCAGAGCCTCTCACTCCAAGCAAAGCACAACTGAGAAATTTTATTTTATGATTTGAATATTTTCCTCTGTAAAGTCGCTGTTGGGTCAATGCCTTGCAGAGCTTTAAACACCTCTGGTTTCCAGCTGTAGCAATTGGGATTTTTTTTTTTTTGGCTCGCTGGATGAATCCATGCTCCAGATCCCTACAAAGTTTCACCTTCTGATGTTTACACATTTCTTTAACAGTTCCTCTGGTAAACAAAAATAGTTTACATTCCTCTTTAGAGGAAAAGAACATTTAACTGACAGGTGAGGAACCAATAAAGTCAAAAAGTCTGATCCTCACCGTCCAATCCTTAATCATTGTTAAATCCCTTTAAATAAACATGTAATGTAAATAAACTCACTCTTTTCCTGCACAACCAACTTAAAATCAAATGTCTCTTTCCGTCCTTCTCTCATGTGTGTGTCACAGCAACACCCACACAAAGTCGACACAAAACTGCCTCGCTCTGGCCGAGCTCTCCTTCTTCACCTCCCTGCCCTGGATGTTAAAAATGCTGGAGTTTCCTGTCCCTTCTCTGCAGGCTCAGCTGGTGTGGATGTCAATCGCTAATTAATGTCAATCGCTAATTAAGGCACCCGGCTCAAGGTCATTAAGGCAGATGAACCCAGTAGGAAATGGAGCAGCGAGGGAACCGGAACGCTGCCCTTGGAGTGACCTTGCCTGGAGAGGCGGTGACCTCACGGTCCCGGGAATCCCTGGAAGCAGGACCAGCTCCTCGAACTGAGCTGCAGCCAATCAGGAGCAGAACTGAAGGGAAACGAGGTTCTGGTGACCCAAAACGTCCTCAACATCCCGAACTGAGGAGGAGTGAGGGGTCTCCAGGGATGAGGGGATCCCCAGCAGGAGCAGCTCCTGCCCTGGGGGTGACCTCAGACACCAAAAATTTCATCCTGGGGTCACTCACAGCCTGGGGTCACTCAGCTCGGGGTCACTCACAGCTCGGGGTCACTCACAGCTCAGGATCACTCACAGCTCAGGATCACTCACAGCTCAGGGTCACTCACAGCTCAGGGTCACTCACAGCTTGGGGTCACTCTCAGCTTGGGGTCACTCAGCTCGGGGTCACTCACAGCTTGGGGTCACTCAGCTCGGGATCACTCACAGCTCGGGGTCACTCACAGTCCAGGGTCACTCAACTCGGGGTCACTCAGCTTGGGGTCACTCACCCCAGGGTCACTCAGGGTCACTCAGCTCAGGGTCACTCAGGGTCACTCACCCCAGGTCCCGTGAGCTCCCCCTGACCGGACAGAGATCATTTTTTATAAAATCATGCTTTAATTTGAGATCCTCGAGAGAGGCTCAGGACATCCCACGGATGCTTTCATGCAAAGCAGATATTAGCATCCATCATTAATGACTGATCACACGATCATTAGCATCAGCACTAATGAGTTTTTCCAGAATTAACATCCCGTGGGTGGCTCTTCCATTACTCAAGGGCATCTTGGAATCTGAAAAGAATCGAACAGGAATTTTGCAGATCGAGTTCTGCCGAGCATAAGCAGGGATGCAAAACTTCCAGAGCGGTTTTGCATTTATTTAAATACACCTCAGAGGAATTGGGAAAAAAATGCAGGCTCCGATTTGACCCGAAACCAATCCCGAATTTCCAAAACCAAACCTGAATTTCCAAAACCAACCCCGAATTTCCAAAACCAACCCCGAATTTCCATTTTGCAGTGAGAATGTTGGATATTGGCCAGGCCTTGAGACTCGTGGAGGGTCTGGACACCGACCTCAGGCAGGTCCCTGCGGGTCCCTTCCAGCCTGGGATATTCCACCATCCCATAATTCCATTTTCATGGGAAAACCTGTGCAGATGGGATGAGGCAGCGAGGAGTGAAATGAAAAACTTTCTTGGGTGTTTTCAGCCACTCTGACTTTCCTGTCACAAATAAAATTCTCCAAATTTTATAATTTACCTTTTTCACATCTACAATTTTTCATGGATAATTTTGCATTTCTTGCCCCAGCTCTACATTAAAATTTTTTGCTATCCTGTGAAATTTAAATTATTCTTTTACTTTCTGGAGGTTTCAGGCTGAATGCTATTTCCTTTTGGAAAAAATCTTCAGTTCCATTCACTGTTGAACGTTTCATTGAGCAAGCAATGCTGTATAAAATGATTTTATTTTGCTAATTTGTCCTCACATAAAATCTCCAAAGACCTCCCTTCTGGTGGACCCAGAGAAGGATTTTGGGCTCCACCATTTCTGCATTCAGACACAAAGCACGGGGCCGTGGGGTTGCACTTCCTGGAATTCTATTTAAAAAAAAAATCATATCAAGGAGCAACTGAAGTCCAGAAGCTTCTGGAATCCCCTGCACCTCCATCTTAATTAGGATTTTTATGCCAATTAATCATCTCCACGCAGCAGCCTCGCCGTATGCAAAGCGAGCAGGAACAACCCCTCCGAGCGCCCCGCAAGAATTAACTCGACATTAAAAAATTGTAAAAAATTCACACGACAAATTGGTAATGACCCCAAATTGAGGGGTTGGTCCAAAGCCACGAGGCAAAGACCAAACACACGAAGGCCCAGGGGGTGAATAAGAACAGGCTTGGTGCGTAAATCACGGATGGCTGGGGGGTACCTCATGTCCGGCAGGGCCATCCCGACCTCAATAAAAGCTCCCCGGGTGCCTCTGCTCCTCACACACCTCCAGCTCGCAGCAACAACGGTGAGTGTCCCCTCCAGGGGTCCTCGGGTCCCCTGTGGCGCTGGGTGAGCCAAGAGCTGGGGTTTGGTGTTGGATCTCTGCGGGGTTTGGGCTGGGTGGGGCTTTGAGGGCGTCTGCTGAGCCGGATTGTTCTTGGGTTCCGTGGGTTTATGGTTCTGTGGGGTTTTGATTCCATGTTGTGATTCCGTGGGGTTTTGGTTCCATGGCTTTGGGATTCCATGGCTTTGGGATTCCATGTTGTGATTCCGTGGATTTATGATTCCATGGCTTTATGGTTCCATGGGGGTTTGATTCTATGGGGTTTTGGATCCCACAGCTTTGGCATTCCATGGGTTTTTGGTTCCATGGGTTTTTGATTCCATGGCTTTGGGATTCCGTGGCTTTGGGATTCCATGGCTTTGGGATTCCGTGGCTTCATGACTCCAAGGTTTTACAATTCCACGGTTTCAGCATTCCATGGTTTCAGTTTCCATGACCAGCATCTCTCTCTGAAATCCAGATTTTTTTTCTGAGACCGTTGATCTGTCGCCCCTTGGAGAAGGTGGAGAATGAGCTGGTCAGGGTTGGGAATTCGGGGAGGGAAGGTCCTGGATGAGCACAGCACGGGGAGCCCCCAGGAGAGCCCAGATCTCCCTGGGACAGAGCACAGCTGCTTCCATCCCTGCCAGGATCTTGGGTTCCCAAGGCAAAGAAACGGGAAAAACGGGGAGCGGGGTGGGATGTGGGGGTAGTTGTTAGGTTGGGGTGTTAACCCTTTACATGCGGTGGAGAAAAGAGACACAGCTACATCCTCAGGATAAAAAGGAGATGAGTTTATTCAGAAACTCACTGTTTAAATTGCATGGCTGCAGCTCCAAGAGCAGAATAAAGATGATTGGTGCAGGGAGAAGACACCCCATCCCCAGGCCTGGTCACACACCAAGACAGGTGTCCTGTCTTTGATGTTAATTCCTCTCTATTTTGACCAATTTATCGTCCTGGGAGAATCTTCCCTGGCCTTCAGCTGGAGCAGCTGATCAGCCTGGGAACGGTTCTGAGAAGCAGGAGAAATCCAGGCCGAGAGAGAATTCTCGAGCTGTAATTTTCCAGCTCTCTAAATGTGTCTGTCCACATGTGGGCAGGATGGAAAGAGGATTAAATCTCCAAGTTCTTTGTGTTCCAGGTCCTCGCTCCGGCCACCCTTCGCTCCTCTCCCACCACCATGTGCTCCACTGGCTGCTGCTCCACGGGATGCTGCTCTGTCGTGAAGAGCAAGACCGTGTGCTGCACCCCATGCAAGACTGTGTGCTGCAGCCCCTGCAAGACTGTCTGCTGCAGCCCATGCAAGACTGTGTGCTGCAGCCCCTGCAAGACTGTCTGCTGCAGCCCCTGCAAGACTGTGTGCTGCTCCCCGTGCCAGCAGTCCTGCTGCTGCGACCCCTGCCAGAAAACCGTGTGCTGTGACCCGTGCCAGTCCTGCTGTGACCCGTGCCAGAAGCCTTGCTGTGACCCATGCCAGTCCTGTTGTGACCCGTGCCAGAAGCCTTGCTGTGACCCATGCCAGTCCTGCTGTGACCCGTGCCAGAAGCCCTGCTGTGACCCATGCCAGTCCTGNNTGCCAGTCCTGCTGTGACCCGTGCCAGAAGCCCTGCTGTGATCCGTGCCAGTCCTGCTGTGACCCGTGCCAGTCCGTGTGCTGTGACCCGTGCCAGAAGCCCTGCTGTGACCCGTGCCAGTCCGTGTGCTGCACCAAGGTGTGCCAGAAGTCGGTGTGCTGCGTGCCCCGGCCCTGCTGCAGCCCCTGCGGGTCGCTGTCCTGCTGCTCGTACGTGGTGAAGAAGCCCGTGGTGGTTTGCTGCACCCCCGTGAGGAAGTTCTGCACCCCCTGCATCCCCATCCAGCAGTGCTGCATCAAGAAGAGCTGCTGAGCTGCTCCCCCTCTGGAACGGGCACAAGGAGGTGAAAAGCTGCTCATCTCATCATGATGGAGCCCATTCCCAGCGATTCTCTTCTTCCTTTCCAGCTTCTTTCTGTCCTTTAGTCATCGACTGTCTTTAACTTTTGGCTGTCTTGAGTAGCCCTGAATTTATCAGCCATTAGATATTATATATTTATATTTATAGCCATTAGATATTAGCGAGGTGTTCGTCCTCCTCCTGGTGTTGGGAAACCTTTGGGGTCACTGTGACCACTCTTCATTTCCTCTCTTGACTTGCAGACAATAAAATTTAGCATTAAGCAAAACGCAACTTTTGGTGTTTTGGTGGTTCCTACATGGCTTTGCGCTTCGTTTGTCACCTTTGGCCAGGATTTGTCACCTTGCCCAGAGTTTGTCACCTTGATCAGGATTTGTCACCTTGATCAGGATTTGTCACCTTGCCCAGGGTTTGTCACCTTGCTCAGGATCTATCACCTTGATCATGATCTGTCACCTTGCCCAAAGTTTGTCACTTTGCCCTTCATTTGTCACTTTGTCCTTCATTTGTCACCCTGCCCAGAGTTTGTCCTCACTCCAGCACCCCCTGTGCCCTTGGCCAAGGTCCTGGACGTGTCCCAGTGGCACAGCAGAACATTTGGGACACAAAGAGCTGTCCAGACACAAATTAGGTCATGTCTGGAGCAGGAGGAACATTCCTGACCCTCGGGAATAGAATTCCCAGAGCTGCCCCCAGACCCCTGGAAGTGCCCCAGGCCAGGCTGGACACTGGGGCTTGGAGCAGCCGGGGACAGTGGGAGGTGTCTCGTGGCCAGGGGAGGAGCAGGATGAGCTTTGAGTCCTTCCCAGCCCAAACCATTCCTTGATCCATTTTTGCCCCTCCTGATCGTTCACCTCAGCTCAGATTTTACAGCAAAGCTGAAATAATTAAAACTCAAAACTAAGCGAGTCAGAACTGCATCTGAAAACACAGATGGTTTCACAAACACGAACTCCACAAATCAGAGACTCCTGGAATATCCTGGCTTGGAAAGGATCCACCGTGATCATGGAGTCCAACTCCTGCCCCTCCACAAAAATCCCTCCCCGGGCATCCCTGGCAGCCTCGGGCAGTGCCCAGCACCCTCTGGGGGAAGAACTTTCCAGAAATATCCAACCTAGAGCTTCCCCGGTCCCAGAGCAGAGATCGGAGCTGCCCCTCGGGAGGAAGCCGAGAGATGCGCAGGAGCTCATCCCTGATGTCGGAATCATTCCCACAGGAATTCTCTACTCACTGGACAGCAGGCAGCATCATCTTCCCACCACCATCTTCCAAAAACAAAAGCTTAGAATCCCCCAGAAATCGGGATTTTTTTTTTTTTCGGGAGCAGAGCGTTTCCCCTGCGCGTTCCTGGATTACGAGCCCGGCAATGAAACCCGAGCTTGGCATCCAATTGAAAAGCCTCATTCCTAAAATAACAAACCTGTGAGTCAGCGGTGCCTTCCCTCCCTGGCTGGGACTTTCTTTGCTATTAAAATTCAGGACTCAGCTCAGAATTGCAGGTCTGGATAAAATGCCTGGAGCTCCGGCTTGATTTGCTTCCTCCAACCTTCACATCATTAAAATCATCTTCTTTACGTTAAAATCTTCTTCTCTGCATTAAAATCTTCTTCTCTACGTGTTTGACTCTTCTGAAATCGTTGCCTGGGTCTTGAGGAGGGTTTTTATTTATTGTAAATCGGGCAGGAGGATATCCCATATCAACGTTTTATAAAGATATTTCTGTGAATATTCATTCGGTCTTTGAATCACAGAGGTGGGATGGCTTTGGGTTGGGTGGGATGTTAAAATCCATGGACAGGGACACCAGAGCTCCATCCAGCCTGTCCTTATCTGACACTGGAAAAGCTGCAGGAACAAAGGTCCTGCAACTCAAACTCACAGCACCACCAAAAGTTCCCAAAGACATCCCAGGATGGGACGTGGTATAAAAGGAATTTTGTGGAGGTGTTATTTCTGTCCCTAGTGCAGGTTAAATGGAACTGAACAGGGAAAATAATCCAAATCCTGGGAGTGGTGGGGTGGTTGAGCCTGGAGAAGAGATGGGATTAGATGGGATTTGGGGATTTTGGGAAGAAATCCTTCCCTGCAAGTGTGTCCCATCCCTGGAAGTGCCCAGGGCCAGGCTGGACAGGGCTCGGAGCAGCCTGGGACAGTGGAAGGTGTCCCTGCCCAGCCAGGAGGGTTGGGGTTGATCTTTGGGGTTTCTTCCCACCCCAAACCATCCCGAATTTCTGTGACTACAACACTGGGATCATCTCGGCCAGCAGGACAATAAATCCCGATAAAAATGCGATGAATGCTCAATTCAGGGGAGATGTTTGAGGGTTTACACAGGGAGGACGTTGCTTCCCGCAGGCACCTCTTGGTGATTATTGGGTGACCAAAACAATGCTCCCCTGGGGACAATTCCAGGGAATTGTCACTTCCGGAAGGGCCACGGGACGTCACAGGAGGTCACGGTCACATCCTGGAAGGGCAGATCCTGTCCCAGTCACCAGGGCTCACCTGCCACCACGTCAGCCTCACAGTCAGAGCCTCCTGGACATGGTGGCCGCCTCTTTTTGCCATGAATTGGTGCTGCCTCAGCTCCCTGGAATTCCCATTTTTTTACCGGGGGCTCCTCTTGCTGCATGGAATCACCACCAACGTCCTCTAACGTGGGGCTGTTTGTCCCTGCTCTGAGTGTGGCCTCGGTTCCTCGAGTGAACGCTCAAATGTGGTCACCACAATTGTCCCCAGACTCAGAAAAGCTTTGGGGTAATCTCAGAAAATGGGAAAAATGGGATGTATGAGGAAAAAACCCTCACGTGTGCACTGCTGCTTCATTTAGACTCAACCCATCCATTCCACGGATGAAAATGAAAAAAAATATCTTAATCATACAACAAAAAATAAAAAACCAGGGAGTGTGAGGACCCTGAAGGGAGCCCCAAGAGCAAGGCTGAGAAAAGGGAAATTTCAGCCTAAACTTTGACCACAGAGGCAGGGACGAAAGGATCCCCATTGACCCAAAATTTCCACTGGCCCGCAAAGATCCCGGCCGGGGGCAGAGGGGACACCTGGGCAGTGACAGCTCCGAGTTCCAGGCATGGTTGTGCCTCTGCTTCAGCGCCTGGCTCCCCCCAGGCACATTGCTCAGCGTCCCCGTGTCCCAAGGTCATTCCTTGGGAAGGGCTGGGAATCCCTCAGAGCTCCGGCGCCATTAACGCAAATCCATTTGGAAATTTGCATCTGTTGTTCCTCTGGACCGAGTAATTACGGGGCACAATTGAGGGGGTGAGCAAACAGAAACAGGCAGAGGTTAAACGGGGAGGGAGGCACGTGAGGGGCCACGGAATTGCCGAGGGATGCCTCATTTCCAGGGGAGGAGGCTCTGGAGCGTATAAAAACCTCCCGGGCCCAGGGGTCTGCATTCGATCAGCTCCACTTCTCCTCTCCTCCCTCCACTGCTCAGCAGGGTAAGTCGGGCTTTGTTGGTTGCCTTCACTTTGGGACTGTTAAGTTGGGTTTTGCTGCTTCTCTTTGCTTTGGGACTCTGTTAAGCTGGGTTTTGTCACTTCTCTATACTTTGGGACTCTGTCAAGTCAGGCTTTTCTGCTTCTCTTTACTTTGGGACTCTGTCAAGTCGGGTTTTGCTGCCTGTCTTTACTTTGGGACTCTGTTTCCCTTGGCTTCTCCAGGATTTTTTAGGCTCTCTGGTTTGGGACTGGAGATTTGGGATCACAGCTTGGTTTTGGGGACTGGAGATTGATTTTGGGCTGCACCCAGCTGGGTTCTCTTTGGCAGAACCAGTGCTGGAATAAAACACCAGGAGCACAGGAGTCTGTGCTGGGATCCAGAGCAGCAGGAGCACCCCTGGCCGTGTTGGGATGGATTTAGGGATAAGAATGCTTTAAGCTGCCTCAGCCTCGGGGAGATTCAAGCAGAGAAAAACACAAATTCTCTCTTTCCCTTCCAGCTTCGCCTCCTCTCCCACCACCACGATGTCCGGGTGCTGCGGCGGTGGCAGTAATTACTCCGTGTGCTGCTACAGCAGCCCCAAGTGCTGCAAGAGGCCCATGTGCTGCAGCCCCATGCAGTGCTGCACGCCCTGCTGCACGCCCTGCTGCATGCCCATGCAGTCCTGCTGCATGCCCATGTCCTGCTGCTACACCATCAGCAGCAACAACAGCGGCTGCTGCGGCAGTGGCAGCAGCAGCTGCTGCGGCAACTGAGCCCGGCCTGGCTGATTCCGTCTTTGTGGATGTGGATGACGCCCCAATTCTCCTCCTCCCGTGTTTAGAGACCCCAGAATTCCTCTTCTCCTCCTGCCTTCCCTCTCCCCGTGCTCGTGGTGTGCCCTGAAGCAGCGCCCGGCGAGTTCCTCCGGCGAGCTCTTCGTTTTTCCCCTTGGTGTGTGGGATGTTCCGCTCTTTTCGTCGCTGTTCTGCCCCAACCTGTCTGAAAAAACCCAATAAAATCTGTAGTTTGTGACCCTGCAACCTGCTGGTGTTGGTCTGCCTGTCCTCTGGAGGATCCTGAGGGGGGTTTTTGTGCTTTTTGCCTTTTTCTGGCATTTTTTAACCCCAGTGTTGGGATTGTCCTGTCTCCGAGGTGTTCACTAAGGGAACACAAAGAAAATCAGGGCACCCCTGGTAAATTAATTCAAGCTGGGGTTTCTGGGAGCCCTCCCAGTACAAAATAACAGAAATGGGAAGGAAATAGGAGAAAATAAGGTTGTGTGGAGACCTCAGAGCACCTGCCAGGATCTGCAGGGGCTCCAGGGAAGCTGGAGAGGGATTTTTCATCAGGAACCGCAAGGACAGGACACAGGGAATGGGATCAGGGGCACAGAGGGGGAATTGAGGTTGGACATTGGGAAAAAAACATTCCCTGTGAGGGTGGTGAGGACCTGGCATGAGTTTTCCAGAGAATTTCTGGTTGTGCCATCCCTGGAAGTGCCCAAGACCAGGCTGGACAGGGCTCGGAGCCACCTGGGAGACTGGAAGGAATAAGTGGATTTTTAATGTCCCTTCTAACCCAAAATCAGTCTCTGATTCTCTGGAAATAATTCATAAACTCACAAAAAACGGGAATGTTTTCAGAAAGGACACTGACACGTCCTGGCTAGGAAAGCTCCATGGATTCCAGGCAGCCAAAAATCTCCTCAGGACGCACGGAGAGTCCCTGGGGACAGCCTGACACTGGGGACATGGGACCGAGTCACCAGGGCTGAGCTGGTGTAAAACAAACACTGAGAAACCTCTGCTGCCTTTGAGGGTCACTTGTGCAGCACCAAAACACCAAAGTTCTGCACCGCAGAAAAATCAAAATTTTGATGAATTTAATGCCCTTCCCTGGCTCTGTCTCCACCCTGCTCCAGTCCCTTTGTTGTGATCCACTCCCCAAAACTGGTTCGGGTCAGGAGCTGGGCACCAGAACCCCGGGGGGGAAATGCCCACCCTGCAGGATTCACCAAAGGAAAATTTCCCTCGGGAGGCACGAGGGGAGTGCATCCCTCTGCTTGTGCTCCGTTAATTCCTTAAATAATAAATTAATTAATAAATGGATTAATAAATGCAAGTTAATAAATTGATCGAGAGACAAATAAATGTTTGGAAGGAAATGCTGTGCGTGTTCTCCTGCCCTTCATGGAGGTGTCACAATTCCCTGCCTCGCTTCTCCAGGAATTGCTCTCATGCCAGGGAAGCCTGGAAAGGAGCTGCTGGCATTTCCTGCAGGGGTGAAACAGCGCGAAAATCTCAACCTGTGCTCTTTGTTCTGGAGCAAATCGAGGTCCCTGTCACCGTCCTGGGGCTGGTCCCGGCTCACCTGGGCCGACCCCAGCCCTGAGAGCCCCGGGATCCCTGGGGATGCCAGGCAGCAGCAGCAGGGAACAGGCCAGGCAGGATCCACCGTCCTCTCATTAGGCAGCTCTCAGGATGATGGGGCCAGGTCCTGGGCCGAGAGCTGCAATTTCACACCAGGCAGAAATTCCTCCCCAAATTCCTGCCCCGGAATTGTTCCCGCCAGGGTTCAGCTGCCCAAGGCTCTGCCTCACCTCCACGTCCCTCCCTTCCTCTCTGTCCCTCCCAGAAAATGGTTTCAGCTCAACCAGGTCTCTCCCTGAGTCCCTCAGCTCCCACCAGACCAGTGAGGAGCATTTTCTGCTCCTTCCACCCCAATTTTCTCACCTTTGGTTCATTCTGGGTCCCTTCCCCTTCCAACGCCCTCCGGGGGTTCTGCACCAACTCCAGAGCCCTCCCTCCCTGCCGGGGGCTCAGGGCCAGGACCCAGCTGGGTTTTAGGGGAGGCTGCAGCAGGGAAATGTCGATTTGGGGTCACACCCAGCCCCGGAGCCACCATCCAGAGCTGCCCCTTAACCTTTTAATCGGAATATCAACAAAAACTCTACTAATAACAACAATTAATGAATGAAACGAGAACTTCCCAAACCTGGAAGTGTCCAAGGACAAGGCTGGGTGGAGCTCTGAGCTGGGGTGGATCTGGGCGATCTTTGAGGTCCTTTCCAACCCAAACCATTCCAGGATGGATTTGCAGGGAGTCACATGCAGGTCACCGAGCCCCAGGCACCCCAAACACTCCTCCTGCCCATGCAGCAGATTAAACATCCCCCATTTTCCTGACATTTCCCTCTGCTCACTGCCCTAGAGAGAGAGACAGAGAGAGGGACAGCAAGGACAGCAACACTCATGGAGCTCTTTAGGGAAAAAAGGCCAAATTTATTGAATGGGCAGCTCGTATTTAAAGCATGTTATGTGGAGCTGGGACAGGACAGCAGCTCATTGGATAATTGGGAAAAACATCCATGAGAGCTCAGGATGTGTCCCACGGGAAAAACACCACATGTTCATCTTTATTGTGAATTCCACTCTGTTTTTCACCAGATTCCATCCTGGTTTTGACCATATTATCACCCTGGGAGAATTCCTCCCAGCTCATCAGTCTGGGAACGGAGCTGAGGAGCAGGAGAAATCCAGGCCTGAGAGAGAATTCTCCAGCTCTCTCAACGTGCCTGTCCACATTTCCCCAGTCTGCTCCAAACCCCTGCCCGGTGGAACGCCCGGCACGACGCCGGGGCTCGGTTTCGTGTCCGGCACTGATTCAGCACCAGCTGCTGCTGAGTCAATCCCAGAACATCTCGGTCCAGCAGATACGAGGCCGCATTTTTTGGCTCCCTGGCAAGGTTTGTGGGAGGACAAATTCATCCAAATTCACGGGAGCCCTTTGATTATCTCCAGGCTAAACCGTGACGAGGCAGAACGAGGGCGGTGATCGCCAGTAATGAGGCAAAATGCAAATTCCAGGCGACACATATGGCTAAAAAATATGGGTTTGGATGGATAAACAGGGAAGCTGGAATGGTCAATGGCTGTCTCACTTCCAGGAGGAAGGATGGCCGGGAGTATAAAAGGGCTCCGGGCCCAGCTCGCTTCATTCACTCGTCTCCTCCTCCCTTCGCCTCTCCTCACTCTTCAGCAGGGTAAGTGAGAACTTCTAACCCTTCCTTTGCCTCCCAAAAGGGAATTTTGGATTTCTAAAAGCAGATCCGAGATTGCTGGGGGTCTGGGATGGGGCTCGGACATTGGGATTTTACCAACTCTGCACAAGGAGTTACAGGGATGAGCTGGAAACGTTTGGGGGGGCTCTGGGAGTATCAGCAGGGGAGGAGGATGGAGAATATTCCAGAAGGGCCCAGAGTGAGGGCTCAGTGCTGGGCTGCTCTTCCTAAGACACCAGGGCTGCCCCGAATGAATCATTGGGCACCTGCACCACGGGAAAAACCCGGCGTTGTGGATTTCACAATTGACAAACAACGCCTGGGTTTCCCTTCCTTGAGCCCCCAGATGTGAATGAACGCAGAGAGCCCCCAATTAACCCCAATTAACCAAATCACGGCCTCCTTCTGCTCCTTCCAGCTCCCCACCAGCCCCCAGGATGCCCAACGGGTGCTGCGGCTGCGGCGGCGGGAACAACTACTCGGTGTGCTGCTACAGCAGCCCCAAGTGCTGCAAGAGGCCCATGTGCTGCAGCCCCATGCAGTGCTGCAGCCCCTGCTGCATGCCCGTGCAGTCCTGCTGCATGCCCATGTCCTGCTGCTACACCATCAGCAGCAACAACAACAGCTGCTGCGGCGGCAGCGGCGGCTGCTGCGGCAACTGAGGCTCGGACACGGACGTGGATGTGACACCACCCAAAAATCTCTTCCTGCTGCTCCTGGATGCTCAGACCTTCTCTTCTTGCTGCTTTTAGTCCCCTTTAGGTGCTTTGCTGTGCCCTGAAGCCGCTGCCCGGCGAGTTTCTGGCGCTGCTCTTCCTTCCCCTCCTGGTGTGTGGGATGTTCCCTCCTCTTCCTTTAATCCCCAATTAGCCATGAGAGACAATAAAATTTGTGAGTTCTGACCCTGCAGACTCCCGGGTTATGTTTATTCATTTCTCTTTATCCCTTAAGCAGGAGCTCCGGTGTGGGAGGCGTTTAGCGTTTGACTAATTGATTAATGTAATTAATTTTGCATGTTTGTCACTCTGTGACGACGACGCCCGGGTGTACCTGGGGCCGGTGCTCACCTGGGGGAAAACGGGACCTGAAGGTGAAAAATGTCACCTCAGCAAGAGGAGCATCAGTTTAATTCCATTTGATTATTTGATTATTCGAAATTCTCCCGATTTGAGACCCAGTTCGCAACCAAAGCATCTCTGTGGTCCCAAACCCAGAGCTGAATTTTTTTCCTAATGGGAATCTTTCCAAAGAATTTGCTGGGCTTTAAAGGAGGGTTCTTAAACTGATTAACTAGAGCAGGATCGTTCGGGCTGGAGGGGACTTTAAAACTTTAAAGGACAGGGACATTTCCCACTCGTCCAGGCTGGTCAGATTTAGGTCCAGCCTGAAGGATCCAGAAATGCTGAGTCGTTCTCTCTGGGCTCTATTAAAATGCGGGAAACTTAAGAGACGAGATCAGAAATTCAATATTCACACTCGGGGATTTGTGAAATCCTCGGGAAGTGGCTTCAAAACTCCTCTAATGTGGGAAAAAAAAGTAAAATTAAAAAAAATATCCAAACTCAGCATAAACTTGGGATTCTGGAAATGAGTTCTAAACCTAAAATCCTGCTTGGCCCTAAGAGATCCTGAGGTCTTTTTTCCATCTTTCCACGAAAATCCCGTGGCTTCCTGCCAGGCAATTCCACTTCTCCTGTAGCTACGGAATAAATGACAGCCGAGCCCCGTCAGCCCCGGAGCCGCACCCCCGAATTCTGCGGATGCTTCTCCCGGTGATTCAATCCCAAATTCCAGCGGGCACCGCTCCGAGCATCCCTCACAGAGCCTGCGCATGGAAATGCCTTGGGAAGCCCGGGAATTTTCCCGGTGCTTAAAAAATGTCTCGGCCACAGAAAGGCGAAGCGGAGCAGCTCGGCAGAACGCGGATCAAAGCTGAAATGCCAGGAAGGTGGCACGGGAAGGTGCCTGGAAAAGCCTGGGATTGTTTCTGTGTGAGGTCACCGCTCCTCTGCTGTCGCCATTCCAGACTCTCCACACATAAAAGGCTTTTCCTCGCCGTAGCCACACGGGAGCGAATTAATCCGTTTAAATCATGGAATAAACATCCCAAAAATCCCATCCCCATCATCCTGGGATGCTGGATTCCCATCTCCCAGAGCAACACCCGCGGTCGCGGGGCCACCCTGGGTCCGCTCCCCTCCCTCCTGGATTTCCCCGTGGTTCTCCCACCGCCACCGGAGCCTCTTTTTTTGGGGGGCACCGCTCAGCATTTCGGCATGCCCGGATCCCACCTGACTCAGAGGCAGGAGCCGATCTGAGCATGACCAGGACTAATGAGATAATGGCCACTGGCCCTGCCGAGCGCTAATTGCGGCTGATTAATCCGGCAGAGAGTGCCAGAAACAAAACACACACACACACGGCAGCGGCCACAGTGCTCAGCTATTAATTCCCAGGACGTGCCTCATTCCCAGGACAGCTCGGCCGCGCATAAAAGCTTTCAGCCCAGCTCTGTGCCCAGGACTCCGACTCCCTGCTCGGCCCGGCCCGTTTCTGCTCGCAGGGTGAGTTGGATTCTCTCCCATTCCTCAGTTTTTCCCTTGGAAATGGCCAAAGAAAAAGAAAAAAAAAAAAAAAAAAAGGAGTCGGAGTTTTGTTTTCTTTTTCCCAGGCTGTTTGTGCCCAAGGGCTTGGTCACGCTCAAAGGATTTGTGAGTCACGGGAGAAGCAGCTCCCGAGGGAACTGGGGGGGCTCAGCCTGGAGAAAAGGAGGCTCAGGGGGAATTTGGGGCTCTGCACAGGAGGGGAGGGTCGGGCTCTGCTCCCAGGAGGAGAGGAGCGGGGCCGGGGCAGGCTCAGGGTGGGATCAGCAGGAATTTCCCCATGGAAAGGGAGGTCAGGGATTGGCCGGGGCTGCCCAGCGAGCTTTGGAGATCCCATCCCTGCGGGTGTCCCAGGAATTCCTGGATGTGGCACTCTGCGATGTTGATCCAGCACAGGTGATCCTGGAATTCCTCCCCACCCTCAGTAACTCGCCGGTTCTGTGATCTCTGCCCCAGGATGCTCTACCAGAAAGGCGGCACCGACCTCGAGCCGTGCCAGCCCTCCCCGGGCTGCGGCCACCAGGGCTGGGCATGGCCCGGCTCCAGCGGGCACTGCCACGACGCTGCCAGCACCTGCCCCAACCCCGGCAGCCTCAGCCACGACCTCGAGGGCTCCTGCCAGAGCCCGCCCCGGGGCTGCGTGCCCCAGCCCGGCTCCTGCCCAGCCCCGCAGAGCTGCAAGCCCCGGCGCAGGGTGGAGGTGAGCCCGGTGCCCCCCGTGTGCCCCCCGCCCGTGAAAATCCACCGGAGGCCGCTGGAGCAGCACCGGCCTCGCCCGCCCTGCCCGGAGCCCGAATCCTGCGGGAAGCCGCGCAGGAGAGTGGAGCAGCGCCCGGAGGAGGATGAGGAGCCGCCGGTGGTGCTGCAGCCTCTGCCGCTGCAGCATCGCTGTCCCTGCAGCCAGCGCTGCCCCCGGGCCGTGCCCCGCTGCTGCCCGCCCGCTGTCCCCCTGCCACCGCATCCCGGCCACCAGCACCACCAGCAGCAGCAGAAAGTGACCCTGGTGCCGCTCTGCGTGAAGAACTGAAGCCCCGCGAGCTCTCCGAGGGTTCGCCCCCCCGGCACAAAGGATGCTCCGACCCCCGCCCTGCGCTCAGGTTTGGGGTCGGGCCACCCCCCAGCACTGACACTTTAAATTCCCGGCCGGAATTTAAACCTGCCGGGTTTAATTTAATTTTTTTTTTTTCCCCTGGGGAGCAGCAGATGAGTGTTCCCCTCCGGATTTTCACCGATTTCCCTTCTCGCTGGGCTTTGGTTTCAAAGTTGTTTGAAAGCAGCCCCAGGACTTTGCGAGGGAGAAAAAGGAACCGCTGTGAGGCAGGAGCACCTGCGGTTTTATCTCCTCCCCGTGTATTCAAGAATAAAGCTGAAAAATATCGAGCAAATTTAGTTCCTCTCTTTCTTGCCCCCACAAGCATCACCGGCATTACAACGAGATGCTGAGAGCCATTAAAACTCCCTCGTACATTTAAATTAAATCTCGTGCATTTAAATCAGACCCCGGGTTCACACGGGAGCAGCGGTGGAAAATCCTCCCCACCGTGGTTCCCAACATCTGGATTCCATCATCCCCTGGATGGAGGCAGCGCGCGGGGACGGCATCCTCACCGAAATGTTAATTACGATAATGAGCGCGGGAGGTGCGGCCGTGCATGCCGGGGATGCCTTTTCGCTCCTGCGGGGAGGTGCAGGCGCACGGCTGAGCTGCTCCTTCTCCTCCCCTCGCCAGAAAAGCCTCCCACGGAGCGCATTAAAAAATAAATAATTTGGTTTCTTTGCGCTGCCTCCAGGCGTGTCCTCACACAACCACCGCGGAGAGCTGGGAAGGGAAAAAAAGGGAAATTCAGCCTCGTTTTCTTCACCACAACAATTTGTTTTTTCTCGTGTCTAATTCCAGCCAAATAAAAAACCACTCGTCTGTGGAATTTACCTTAGGAAAGCCCTTTTTTTATCGGGGATTTTCTTCTCAGCCTTTTCCCAGTTCCCGGGGCTGACTCAGAGTTCCAGTTCATCTTTTCAGCAGCCCTTGCATCCCAGTTATCCCATCCCAGTTATCCCAGTTATCCCATCCCAGTTATCCCAGTTATCCCAGTTATCCCATCCCAGTTATCACAGTTACCCCATCCCAGTTACCCCAGTTCCAGGACTGTTACTTCAGCAATTCCAGCCCCTCACCCCAGTTCGGTGCCACCCGAGGATTTTCCAAGCCCACCCCATTATCCAGGGATTTAATTAAGGTATTAAACAGCCCGGAATCTGCCTCTTTTTCACCCCCACGGGGTTCATCCACCCAGTCCAAGCCCCCACCAGTTGAACCCC
Source organism: Toxostoma redivivum (assembly GCA_013397375.1). NCBI lineage: Eukaryota > Metazoa > Chordata > Aves > Passeriformes > Mimidae > Toxostoma > Toxostoma redivivum. The sequence continues at coordinate 40,744 of VXBI01012599.1, forward strand.
GAGGCTGCTGTGCTAAAATCCTCACAGAAGTTGGGACACCAGAACCGTGGAATGGTGGAATGGTTTGGGTTGGGAGGGAACCTCAAAAACCATTTTTTGGGGTTGAGGTGAGGAATTCCACATCTGGAATGCAGAAATGGAGGAGAAGCAGGATCAGGGAATGGTTTGGGTTAGAGGGGACCTCAAAAATCATCTTGGGGTTGGGGTGTGGAATTCCATGTCTGGAATGCAGGAATGGAGGAGAAGCAGGAGCACGGAATGATTTGGTTTGGAAGGAACCTCAAAAACCATTTTTGGGGTTGAGGTGAGGAATTCCACATCTGGAATGCAGGAATGGAGGAGAAGCAGGATCAGGGAATGGTTTGGGTTGGGAGGGACCTTTGGGATCATCAGAAACGGAGGAGAAGCAGGATCATGGAGTGGTTTGGGTTGGAAGGGACCTTTGGGATCCTCTGGCTCCAACTCCCAGGCAGGGACACCTCCCAGGCCTTGGACACCTCCAGGAATGAGGCCCCAGGAATTCCCTGGAAAAGCCGTGTCAGGCCCTCCCCGCCCTCGCCCCCTCACCCCTGAAACCAAGGGGCACAATTTGCTTTTGGTGACTCTGAGCTGGCTCTTCCCATCACCTGCTCGTGCTTCACCTGGAAATGGCTCCTCTGGAGCGGTGCCATCACCGTTCCTGACTCACAGGTCACCCGTCCGTGTCCTGGCCCCTGCAGAGGGTGAATAATTCCTTTATTACCCGTCTCACACAGCCAAAGTGTGGCTTAAGCCGTGTCACTCTTTTATGTGCCCCGCCGGGGAGCGATGTTATAATTAAAAGATGCTTATCAGAAATCGTGAGTCAAGCAGAACATGCCAGGCACCGGGAACAGCATCCAAATGGAGGAGATGTTTTGCCAATAAATAATTTAATCCTCGTTCCTGCTGCGTGTTTCACGGGCAGGGGAGAGCTCGGAGCTCTATAAAAGCCCTGGGCCCCTTGGCCTCTCACATTCTGCTCACACTCAGCACCTGCCTTTGATTCAGAGCTGGTGAGACTCAGCCTGGGCCCTGCTTGGATGGGGATCTGGATTTGGGGGTCTGGATTTGGGGGGTCCGGATTTGGGGGGGCACACCTGGACCTTCAGAACACCCTCTGAGTGACGGGAGAGGCTCTTGAGGGACCTGGGATTGGGAATTACAGCGGTGCCACCTCTCTGGGTGGTTTTGGAGGTGAAAAATTGGGAAGGGAAGATCAGGAAGAGGCTTGGGCACAGTTTAGATGCAGCTTGGGTGCAATTTAGATGCAGTTTGGATCCAGTTTGGATTCGGTTTGGATTCAGTTTAGATGCAGCTTAGATCCAGTTTAGATGCAGTTTGGATTCAGTTTAGAAGCAGTTTGGATTCGGTTTGGATTCGGTTTGGATTCAGTTTAGATCCAGTTTAGATGCAGTTTAGATGCAGTTTAGATCCGGTTTGGATTCAGTTTGGATTCAGTTTAGATCCAGTTTAGATGCAGTTTAGATGCAGTTTAGATCCAATTTAGATGCAATCTGACCACTGTTGGGCAACTGCAGGAATTNTTTAGATGCAGCTTAGATCCAGTTTAGATGCAGTTTGGATTCAGTTTAGAAGCAGTTTGGATTCGGTTTGGATTCGGTTTGGATTCAGTTTAGATCCAGTTTAGATGCAGTTTAGATGCAGTTTAGATCCGGTTTGGATTCAGTTTGGATTCAGTTTAGATCCAGTTTAGATGCAGTTTAGATGCAGTTTAGATCCAATTTAGATGCAATCTGACCACTGTTGGGCAACTGCAGGAATTTCCTCTACATCCAGGACAAACCCGGTTTACCCGCGGCTAAACCCGGCGGTTTTAGGGGAAATCAGAGGAGATCCTGCTGACACCAACCCCCCTCTCCCCCAGGTTTTCCCCTCAGCCCCACCATGATTTACTCCTCGGGAAGAGAATCCTACTTCAACCTGAACTCCACGTGGTACGACCCGTCGGGCTCATGGCTGGACACGCGGCGCACGCCCTTCCGCTACGGCTACGCCACCTGCTGCTCCTCGGGCTGCCAGGGCGAGGGCGTCGAGGGCATGAGGGGCCACGACTACCGGCACTACGGCTACCGCCAGCCCCGCTGCGCCGAGCGCTGCCACGGCTCCTCCTCGGGCTGTGTCAGGAGGCCCACGTACAGCTACGGGGGGTCGGGGGGATGCCAGGGCTACGGGAGGTCCGTGTGTGCTGAGAGGTGCCAGGGATCCTCGGGATCGTGCCATGGAGGGGGGTCCGGCTGTGTCAGGAGGCCCACGTACAGCTACGGGGGGTCGGGGGGGTGCCAGGGTTACGGGAGGTCCGTGTGTGCTGAGAGGTGCCACGGGTCGGTGGGGCAGGGTGGGAAGCCTGTGCAGAGCATCCCAGTGCAGAGCTGTCCCCAACCAGTTCAGTGCTGTCCCCAACCAGTTCAGAGCTGTCCCCAACCAGTTCAGTGCTGCCCCCAACCAGTGCAGAGCATCCCAGTGCAGAGCTGTCCCCAAAAGGTTCAGAGCTGTCCCCCACCAGCTCAGTGCTGTCCCCAAAAGGTTCAGAGCATCCCAGTTCAGAGCTGTCCCCCACCAGTTCAGTGCTNCTGTGTCAGGAGGCCCACGTACAGCTACGGGGGGTCGGGGGGATGCCAGGGCTACGGGAGGTCCGTGTGTGCTGAGAGGTGCCAGGGATCCTCGGGATCGTGCCATGGAGGGGGGTCCGGCTGTGTCAGGAGGCCCACGTACAGCTACGGGGGGTCGGGGGGGTGCCAGGGTTACGGGAGGTCCGTGTGTGCTGAGAGGTGCCACGGGTCGGTGGGGCAGGGTGGGAAGCCTGTGCAGAGCATCCCAGTGCAGAGCTGTCCCCAACCAGTTCAGTGCTGTCCCCAACCAGTTCAGAGCTGTCCCCAACCAGTTCAGTGCTGCCCCCAACCAGTGCAGAGCATCCCAGTGCAGAGCTGTCCCCAA
>VXBI01012603.1:0-17031 GCA_013397375.1 Toxostoma redivivum
GCACCCCCCAAATCACAGCGACAGAAGCCATTATTTACCTGCAGTGAGACCTATTCCGCTGTTAAAGCATTATTTTCTCAGTGAGCATGGACAGCAGTTACAGTGTAATCTTTTAAGATTCCCTGTACTCCACTTATGGTGGCAAAAGCAGTGTCTTGGCTGTAATTATAAAATTGTAATATTTCATTTCATTGACATCATATAGAATGCTTAATCATCTACTGTGGTCAGCATTAATTAATAGATTTCTCAGTTTCTAGGAAGAATCTAGCAAACAATCGACTTGCTTCTTCTCTTGTATTTATTCATCACTGCTGTGCTGCTATACAGATGGATATTCTGTTTATGATTCAACAATTCAATGGGACATCAAGTAAATAGCAAAGCAAAACTAACTAACTAACTAAAGCACTAAAGGGCCAGAGATTAGCTTGGATCAAAACAGATATTTTCCTAGCATTGTTTGCAAACAAGTCTACATGTGAAACAGAAGGCACAATGTAGTTTGTGCCTTGTTTTGGGCATGCCCAGGATAAGGAAATTCTGATTTCACATATGGAAAAAAAATGTTAACAATGAGATTGTTCATATCCTGGAAAAGGTTGTTTTGAAAGGTAGTGTAACTCCTGTAAGGAAACCTGGCTTTACAAGTCCTTTCCACCCAGGGACAGCAACTGCAGAATGTCTGGGAGTGCCAGTGTTGAGAGCACCAGCAAAGATCAAACCGGAGAAGTTGGTGAACAATGGCAGTGGCCTTGGGGAGAGCAAGTTGGGTGCTGGCTGTGGGACCAGGGGAGTCCTGACTGATTTAGGAAGTGTATTATGGTCTGTGCCAGCAACCAGAGTAGTGCTGTGGCCTTGGGACACTGCGAATACTGGCATGTGGGGTCACTGGGCAGGCTGAGTGTCTGAGCTGCTGGAGGGACCCAGTTTGCCTACATGTCAACATCCAGTCTCACTCTTCCCAGCCACAGAAGGGAGCAGGATGTGGCTGCTGGCGATGCCTGTGATCTATATGTTGCGTATATGTGAGCTATTCCAGCCTGCTGGGAACACTTCTTCTTTGTGACTTTCTTGGGCTGAGGGACAGAAAGCAGTGGTAGTTTCTCAGGTTTTGAGTTTGCTCGAGATTCTCAGGCTGTTTCTGGAGCCACCCAGAGTTAACTTCCTTTAAGCGTTTCAATTCCTTGTAATTTTCAAAATTCAAACAGACACAGTCCTAAGCTAGTTGTTCTGACTTCAGAGCAATTCTTACTCTGAGCTGAGTTGGATGATCTGATCTCCTGAGATGTCTTCCATCTTAACTTATTACCTGGTTCTTGTGAAAAGTATCATCTTTTAGTCTGAAGAAGAGAGGTTTCTGGAGAGACAGTATTGTGGCCTTTGAATATGTAAAGAGGGTATAAGACACACGGAGAAAGAGTTTTTATGAAGCTTTGCAGAGATAGGACAAGGGGCCATGCTTTCAAATTGAGACTAGGTTTAGACTGGCTAAAAGGAAAAAATTTTTTACAGTGAAGCTGGTGAGACACTCAAACGGGTGTTGCAGATGCCCCATCATTGAAAGTGCTCATTATCAGTTTGGCTAGTATTGAGCAATTTGACCTACTGTAAGATGCACCCGGCAAGGAAGTTGAACTAGATGATCATTAATCACAAACCGTTGTATCATTCTGTGAAATGCAATAAAGTTCACATTTCGGTGCAGACATATTTATTATTTGTCACTTTATACATCATTGCAATTACACCTTGCTAGCTTCTGAAATGATTAGCTGAGATTGATTTCCTTCCTTAGTTTCATTTTCCTTGTTATTCCTTCGCTCTTTGACTTTTTATTTCACTACATTTCCTCTCTCAGTAAACTGCCATTAAGTATCCCTTTGCTCCCCACCTGGCTTTTTTTTTTCAATGACAGCTTTTCATTGGTTTGTTTTGGGGCTTTGCTGCTTGAAGTCCAGCAGCCTCCTTTATGCATTATGGAGCTTCTTTACAGCTTCATCACTATGCAAAAAGCCATAAATTACTGTGTTACATTTCAGATGCCATAAAGTATCACACTAATATTTCCTCTGCTGAATAACTGGTTGGCTTACATAGACCAGACAAATACCAGGAAATCCAGATGCCAGCGACAATCTTGTAGACTACTCTCACTGTTCATTTAAATTCTGGAAAAGTCATGTGAGGTATCACATTCTCTTGAAATAAGTGTATATAATCTCAGACATTAAAAAATGGGCTATTAATATTGTCATGCATGGTCATGAGTTTCTGGCTAGACTTTTTAGTATACAAATTCAAATTCAAATTCAAACTCAAATGATCTGATATTATTATAACTTCAAGAATTTTTTTTCAAGAATCTAAGTATGATGGAGTTACATAGGGAGAATCTTAGTTATTCTATACCATCTCACATTGTGGCTGGGGGCGGGGAGAAGGGAGTATCTTTGAGGTGAATGGGTTCCAGTCTAGTCAGTAAGTGTGGCAGAGGAGCCATCAGGTTGTTGCTGGGGGGGATTCATGTGAACTCTTCCTTTCTTGTACCCTGTCATTGGTATTATTGCTAAAATTTTTTGTTTTCTCCTCCCAGTGACAAAATCAGAACACTTAATGAGGGATGAAGAGGGAGCAGGGACCTCAGAACAGGAGGAAGAGACAACCAATTCCTAACCCGAGGTGAGCTGTGAGGTATGGGAAACATTTCAGCTGGCAGTCAAGTGACCTAGTGACCCGGATGCTCCCATGGTGGGATATCATGGCCCATTACATGAAAATAGATGGCAGTCTATTTTCTATGATCCCTGTTGCAGGATGTGAGCATTGACAAGGGGATTGGGAAGAGGACAGAAACTCTCAGCCTCTGAAGACAACTCCTGTCAAGCATGAGGACAAGGTAGTCTTTCATGGGTGATCTAATACTGCACCCAGGCAGATGGAATGCCATGGGGAAATGGATCCAGCTCCTGAGAGAATTAGTTGTCCTGGAGGGAATCCACAGAGATTCAAACTGATCCCTGTGAATCCAGCTGAGGTCCCATGTACACAATCCTTGTGTCAGAAGTTTGCACAAAGCTCCATCATCGTACACCAAGTCATTGCCAGTGATGTCATGGAAAGAATGGGAGCAAACAGTGTTTCAGGTAACTCCCTGACTCTGGCAATACCAAGATCCTTTTTTTTCCTCCCCAATGATTCTACTTTACTCCTCAGCTGTGGACTTTCCAAGACTGCAGAAAGATTTGAAAGATTAATCATCTTTAAATTTTAGATCACCTGCAAATAATAGCACATTCATCAGGAATTGGGATTTTGTGAATAAACCAAGTCATTTATTATTTTGCCAATTGAGGGAGCAATAGAAAGGACACAGACACCAATGGAAAGAATGGTCTTATTTTACTATTGATATTAAGGCAACACAAAAATAAAAGGATACATTTAATAAAACAACAACTTTACTATGTTTGCAACAAGCAAAATAAGCAAGATAATGCACTTAATTATTACTATACAAGAGACAGAATAGTGATTGAGAAAGACACACCATCAATTGCCCCAAATATTTCACCATCATTCACATCTCCTGGGGAGCCCCTGTTGCATCAAGGACTTGGAGAACTTTCTCAGCACCTGGGAGGTCCCACGCAGTGTTGTCCCTGGATTTCCTTGCCTTCAGAGATTCTGATGTTTAGACTCCTGTCTAACAATTCTCACACGCTCTCTCTGGTAGACAAGAATAGTTTACGTTCCTCAGTAGAGGAAGAGAGCATCTGACTGACGAGGTGGAAAGCCAGTGAAGTTAAGAGCCTGGCCTTCACCTGCCCAATCCTTGACCATGGTTGGAATTCTATAAATGGTCATGTCATATAAATAAAGAGGTCCTTTTGCTGTTCATCTGCTCGGAGTCAGGTGTGTGCTGTGCTCTCTCTCTTGTGTGGGCCCATCCACACCCCACAACACAGTGCACCCACTCACATGTGAGGTCTCCAAAGCTGGTGTAAGGAGGAGGTCCCGCTTTTATAACACACTTCCCAATCAACCAGGACTAGGGCTTGGCCAGAGCCCAGGCCTCAGTTGGGGACTGGGGGGGGGGTGGTTCTTACAAACAAGCATCTGTTGATGTCAGTTGGGAAAATTTCTAAAAATTATACATTTAATGAGACAAGGTCATGAGAAAGTTTTTCAAGCAGCTGGTTTGATGTTAAAAACCAGCTAGCATATACAAGGTTCTATGGTTAAATGATTAACATAAACAGTATAGGATTCATCCCAGAGTAAACTCTGGCCCAGGCCTGTTGTCCAGGCCCAAGCACTTCATTTATGAAAACATAGAGGATTTGAGGGAGAGATGGTGAAGGCATTGTGTATTTGTCTATAGAGTAATGATTTATGAAGATGTAGGAAAACAAATCCCAAGAACACTGTTAAAACTCCTCTGAAAACTGATCTTTGCTCCTATATCCTCCGTTTTCTCTCTCCCTCATCTGTATATTCTTGATACCTACAAAAGAAATTAGGTAGGTAGAGAGATTCTTCTAACACTGAAATACACTCTTGTTCGTGTTTCAGATCTGCGTCCACAGAGAAGTGAACACTTAAAACCATCAAACCATGGGACAAGGTCAGTTTGAACTATCACTTTTTACTGTAAGGTTGCAACTGGTTAGAAATTCAATTCCCATAGTGCCAAGACTATTTATTTTTCCTAAATAGTGCCATGAGAGCAATGAAGCATATACTCAGGCCTAACACTGATATAAGAATTTCAAAATTTTATCACCTCAGTTTTTATTTTCCTCTCATTAATTCAGAAAAAAATCACTGATTTTTTTTCCCCCCACTTCTTAAAAAAAGCCGGAGGATACTGTGGGTTTCAAGCCATTCACTTTTTATTCCAAGGTAAAGAAAAAACCCACATACAACAGAAAAAAAAAAAACAGATGCAAAGGGGATACAGTACTTCATTTGAAAGTAAAAGAGCGAGTAAGCAGAGAACTATTGTTATTGGAAAATGCAATGTAATTTGAAAGATGGGATTAGAAAATAATTGAAAGAAAGACAAAATAAAGATCTTAAGAAAACACACAGTCTTGTAAAGAAACATCAGTATTTACAGACTACTGGATATTTGTTAATTTTTGCTCAGTAATTTAGGAAATGGAGGACTGCTAAAGTATTTGGGCCCAATTTTGTAAATGCTAGGAAAAAATTACCAAAATAAATTTGCAGTCTGAAATTGTGAAAGCTTATTTGAAATAACCTGTGAGCTGGTGGGGAGGATGAACAAACAGAATGTCCTGCTAACTCTATTACTGGGTTTGCAAAAAAAAAAATAAGAAAAAAGCTTTTGCATTCCCAGTGTCCCAGTGTGTTGAACTTCTCATAACTTGTACTATTTGGTAGGAATTTTTTTTTCCTTTATTTCTTTTATTTGAAAGTCTTTATTTCTTTTGTTTGTAAGACAAGTCTTGAAAATACAAAAAATAATAAATTTCTACAAAATACAATAAGTAAATAAATAATTAAATATAAATATAAATATATGTAAATAAAAAAATAATAAATTTCTTCATGAGAAAGAAGGAAGAAAGCTCATTCTGTCTCTGTTCAATGCCAAATTTCAGTATGTTCAAGATCAAAAGAAAAACAACTGTACTTTTTAAACTACATTGTTTTGAACAAGGTCTCCATCATGTCACTACCAAGGTTTGAATCCTGGTGCTTTAATCCATGCTGGATAGTTTGGGATGATATTTCATTTTTTTTATGTCAGTTCATTGATGAGCCAGTTTTGTGTCATAAGTTTTCTGTAAGAAGACATCTAGTGATAGGAATGTGGTTTCTGCAACACTGAGCCCATAAACTACTGGTTTTGCCATAAATTCTCTTGAGGCTTGCCAATCCAATTGCCAAGATTATGATTTTATTAAACCATAAAACATAATTACTAAGAACATATATATCAAAGTTTTGGAGCAAGGAGAGGAAAAAAATCACCATGAAATAAAATACAAGGCAATTCTCTCAGTACAAACAGGCAGAGAATTCCTATATGTATCCCTAATCTTTAATAATTTGTGAGATGATCCTATTTTCTAGTTGAGGGTAAACAAGAGAATTTTCCTTACAGATATTTTCCCTTTCTTGCAACTGAGTGAAAGGTTAGTTTCATTAGTTTCATTCCCTACCTTTGTTCTGCCACTAATCTCAAATCTCTGTGGGCCATGAGGAGGTAAAAAAAAAGAATCCATGCCTCAAAGGCACCATTAAATTGTTTTCTGGAGCAACATGGAACCAGGAAACAGTGTGTTTCTGTCACTCATTTCTTCCCAGGAGTAGTTATAACATTATCTAGAAAACAGCGCAAGTTTTCCCATAGAATTAATATACCAAAGTATTAAACTTTATTTGGAATTCCATAAAGTATTCCTACTATTACGAATAAGGTTTTTCTGTCTCCTTAATTACAATTTATTTTTTTGTTTTAAAAATCAAATATGGCTTCACACAGAGGATAATGTCTAGAACAAATTAGGTGCTCAAAGTTCTGTAAAATCTAGATTGAATTCAGCACAGCCATGGCACCTGTCCCTGACAACCATTTGAGGGAGGTCTCTTAAATTGTATTTATACAAGGTTAACTCATGAACTTAGATATGAGTCTGTATAAGACAGAATAAACACAGTTCAAAGTATCAGGTTCACACAGTACTTCTACTGGGAACAAAATGACAAAGGCGTATTTTCTCTCTAAATGAATAATGACCTGAAAATTCCATTATATTTGGTAAAGCGGTGCTTCCTAGATTATGAAGCTGCTCTGAATACAATTGGGACTATCTTCTCAATACCCACATAATTTTAATGCGTCAGAGGTATGAGATGTGTCAGAGGTATTTCCAGTATTACAGCAGGAACTTCAGAAACAATGGGGTTTTCTTAGTGTTGGGGTTTGGTTTTTCCTTTCCATTTCCTTTTTCCCATTGACATGCTAAGAGGCACTGATGGCTAGGTCCTTGAGATGGGAGGGGGGTAACCTCCCTGGCTTTTTTTGGAGTTTCTCTCAGAGGGAAGGGGGACAGCATGAGATTAGAAGCAGATAAAAAGGGAGTGGGGACAGATGCTAACTCTTGCTCGCTCTTCGCTTCTTGGAGGAAGGTCGCTGCTACCATCGCCATCCCAAGCTCCCAAGAGGAGCTGCCTCTTCTTCCGATGCTTGACCCCTCACCCCTGCCCTGCTAGGACACCCTCCCACCTTCAGCTTGCTGTTTCCAAGCATCCTGTTGGAGCACCGGGATCTACACTGCCGCAGAGTTCCTGAGCAGAGCCTCTCTCCTCCATCCCTTCCCGTCGGGGGCACAGTCCCCGTCACCCCAGCGCCCCCTGCAGCCGCGGGGGGATCATCGCACCTGCCCTGTCCACGAGACCCAGCAGCGCTCCNGTGGGGAGGATGAACAAACAGAATGTCCTGCTAACTCTATTACTGGGTTTGCAAAAAAAAAAATAAGAAAAAAGCTTTTGCATTCCCAGTGTCCCAGTGTTTTGAACTTCTCATAACTTGTCCTATTTGGTAGGAATTTTTTTTTCCTTTATTTCTTTTATTTGAAAGTCTTTATTTCTTTTGTTTGTAAGACAAGTCTTGAAAATACAAAAAATAATAAATTTCTACAAAATACAATAAGTAAATAAATAATTAAATATAAATATAAATATATGTAAATAAAAAAATAATAAATTTCTTCATGAGAAAGAAGGAAGAAAGCTCATTCTGTCTCTGTTCAATGCCAAATTTCAGTATGTTCAAGATCAAAAGAAAAACAACTGTACTTTTTAAACTACATTGTTTTGAACAAGGTCTCCATCATGTCACTACCAAGGTTTGAATCCTGGTGCTTTAATCCATGCTGGATAGTTTGGGATGATATTTCATTTTTTTTATGTCAGTTCATTGATGAGCCAGTTTTGTGTCATAAGTTTTCTGTAAGAAGACATCTAGTGATAGGAATGTGGTTTCTGCAACACTGAGCCCATAAACTACTGGTTTTGCCATAAATTCTCTTGAGGCTTGCCAATCCAATTGCCAAGATTATGATTTTATTAAACCATAAAACATAATTACTAAGAACATATATATCAAAGTTTTGGAGCAAGGAGAGGAAAAAAATCACCATGAAANTCAAAGTTCTGTAAAATCTAGATTGAATTCAGCACAGCCATGGCACCTGTCCCTGACAACCATTTGAGGGAGGTCTCTTAAATTGTATTTATACAAGGTTAACTCATGAACTTAGATATGAGTCTGTATAAGACAGAATAAACACAGTTCAAAGTATCAGGTTCACACAGTACTTCTACTGGGAACAAAATGACAAAGGCGTATTTTCTCTCTAAATGAATAATGACCTGAAAATTCCATTATATTTGGTAAAGCGGTGCTTCCTAGATTATGAAGCTGCTCTGAATACAATTGGGACTATCTTCTCAATACCCACATAATTTTAATGCGTCAGAGGTATGAGATGTGTCAGAGGTATTTCCAGTATTACAGCAGGAACTTCAGAAACAATGGGGTTTTCTTAGTGTTGGGGTTTGGTTTTTCCTTTCCATTTCCTTTTTCCCATTGACATGCTAAGAGGCACTGATGGCTAGGTCCTTGAGATGGGAGGGGGGTAACCTCCCTGGCTTTTTTTGGAGTTTCTCTCAGAGGGAAGGGGGACAGCATGAGATTAGAAGCAGATAAAAAGGGAGTGGGGACAGATGCTAACTCTTGCTCGCTCTTCGCTTCTTGGAGGAAGGTCGCTGCTACCATCGCCATCCCAAGCTCCCAAGAGGAGCTGCCTCTTCTTCCGATGCTTGACCCCTCACCCCTGCCCTGCTAGGACACCCTCCCACCTTCAGCTTGCTGTTTCCAAGCATCCTGTTGGAGCACCGGGATCTACACTGCCGCAGAGTTCCTGAACAGAGCCTCTCTCCTCCATCCCTTCCCGTCGGGGGCACAGTCCCCGTCACCCCAGCGCCCCCTGCAGCCGCGGGGGGATCATCGCACCTGCCCTGTCCACGAGACCCAGCAGCGCTCCCTGCCGGCTCTCACGGGAACTGCACCACAGGGGAAAGTGCCTGTGGCCAAGAGGACTGCTACAGGGTTCCTGTTCTTTTTGTTGTTAATTCAATAATTGTTGTTGTTTTGTTTGCCTTGTTATATAAACTAGTAAACAACTGTCCCATGTCTTTGCCTGAGAGTCCCTTAATTTCAAAATTACACTAATTCAAAAGGAAAGGATTTACTTTCTCCATTTCAAGGGAGGGCCCTGCTTTCCCCTAGCAGACACGTGTCTTTCAAACTGAAACACCCATTTACAAAGCCTTTGCTGTATCTTCTTTTTCTGAGTTTATTCTTGGACTTTAAAAAAAATATTTTCCTTTTCTTCATATTTAATGCAGCTTTCAATATCCCTGATCTGAAGTCGAGCCTTGAGTAGTCTTGCGGCACTGAAGAAATTTGCTTCAAGAACACATATACATGAAAAGTTAATACTGGGACAAGACTCATGATGAAAGGCTGGAGTGGCTAAAATATGCAAGCACATTTTGCAGACTTAGAGATTAGTTTTGAATAAAAATAGTTGTCTTCATTGGCTTTCTGTATTCCCTCTTTGCCTTTTGTTATTTCAGCCTGAACCTGATGCTGGTATCTGGGTTTGCGATTTTGGTAGGATTTTAGTAAAAGAATTGGGTAGAAGAATTCAAGATAAAAAGTGCAATCAGGTATTTCTTTTCTCTCACTATTTTCAATTTAAGATCAGTCTGAACAGGAGCTGAGAGTAGCTTACAAGTTCCATTAATATTGTTAAGAAATAAGGACAGCCAAACCAGCATCACCTATTTGCCATAAATGGTTTCACATGTGTCTGGGCTCTCCCATCAGCAGATTTCAAATCTTAAAAAGCTGAAGGGGGTGCCTGATGATGAATTTCTCCCTTGGTGTTACCTTGATAGGAAACTCTATGCAAAAAGTAGAGGTAGAGTAATATTTAACATGTTTAGAAATTTGTCATTATGCAGATTCTTGTGAACCATCAATTCAAGCTTCTCCTGTAGTTTTATAATAAAATCCTATACTCTACTTTAGGTTTCAGTGGACCAGATTAAGCCTTTATTAGGATTAATATTTGTAGCAAGTAAAAATACTACTTTATTAGATCTAACCAGATTTCTAATCATTTAGTAGCATGTCTATGCACACTTATGCAAACTTTTCCGGGAAGAGAGGCTGCCTTTTTCTTTCCCAATATGATTTTAACGTATCTATATTGTGATATCATTCTTTAAGCACGAAGATGCAAATGAATGTTAGTCAGACAATACTGGATCAGACTGATCAATTCTGTTCAATACTGGCCAGATTGAATCATGCCTAATTTATTGGCATTGCCTGTCTAAAACAATGTCTTTCTATGATGCATCAGTGGACAAGGAAAGAGCTACAGACATCACTTATCCGCTCATTTTTTCTTTTCCAATTATTCCATACACCACTCTTCTTGCTGAATTGGAGAGACACAGATGTGCTAGATGGACTTTGTTTGATGGATAAGGAATCATCTGGGTGGTCACTTCCAAAAAGTAGCTGTCAACAGCCAATATCCAAATGGAAATCAGCAATGAGTGGTGTCCCTCAGGGATCCATACTGGGATAGAAACTGTCATGTAGTAGAAATGGGCCCTTTTTCAATCTTTCCATGATGCTAAGAGTTTGATTTCAAATAGCTGATTCCTCCAAATATACAGCTTTTTGCTTCAGCAGGGTTGGAAATTTATACTTGAATTTGCAGTTTCAAGTGAAATAGTGGAAGTGCTTCCTTATTTTCGGAGAAGCATGAAAATAAGCCCTGCATAAAGAACTATTTACTACATTTAAGACCGATGGATACCCAGTAAATAGACATTCCATATTGTGAATTTCCAGACTTGGCTGTAACTTCCCATTTCTTTCCCAGATTTGACATAGTAGAAGATGCTTTCATAAAGCTTATCAAACCACCATATTTTTAAATATGATAAGATTCAGTCTCAAGCAAATACTGGCAACTAATACAAGGAATATCCACTTGATAAAAACCATAAAAAACAAGATCCTAAGACCAGCCTACAAACTTATTTCCTGAAATACTGAAAAATGGATACAAAAATATTTTTAAAATAAGTCAACAAACCTAAAAAATCTCTTTTGAACTTCAAAGAAAAATTATTGGAATGCAATGAAGAGGGAATCTCCACAACTTCAAGCAGCCCCAAACCTCCTTTTATGTTGCTAGCACTATACCAGAGGTAAAAACAAACTCTAAAATAGGTATTTTGGATGAATTTACATGATGGTATTGTATGACCCAAACTATTTGGAATTTTTATGATATAGGACTATTGGAAGGAAAGCGATACCCACTATGAGTGCTCTGAGAAATTGAGGGGGTTTTAATAATTATATTATTAAATATAACTATATTTTAAGCATTGTTTTGTTACATCTGTAGAATCAGCTTTTGTTAATCTGACAGCCTAGTTAACCTAGAAATAAATTTTGTTTCCCGTGAGAGGGGAAAATTCTAATCTCTTTTATAAACACTAATTACATTCAGAAAGCAGCCTAAATCTGTTTAGAACTCTGTGGATGCTTGAGTATTTCAGCATATGTTTTTATAATGTTGGGTTGATCATAGGCAGATATTATCCATTGGTTCTATCAATGTCCATGTTATGTTTACATTATGTTCTCACTAGGTGCCAGATGCCAAAAAAGAAAATATTTTAAATGTCTGGGCTTGTAATTTAATCTAATGATCCCTTACTCTGCAAGAGACTTTCTCACCTGATTTAACATGTTAGATCTGCCTCGTCTTAAGTTTTGATTAAATTTTTGCACACTTCACTAAGTGCTAATGTTTAGGTCAGTTGTTTTCACATTGATTTGTTGTATTGCTAGTACCTCATGACTGTCACTACAATTAAATGTGAAATGTGGCTAGGAGAAGTTATGGATTTTCAAGCAGAAAGCATATTTAGCCTACTTCTGAGAATTTTCATTTTTAGAAAGATTCAAAAGCAGGACTATACCCATTTTACTTTCATGAGAAGATACTGTAATGGTATTTATTAATGAGAAGATGATGTGAATAAACATTAGATTTCATGAAAAAAATTTGGATATTAATTGAGGAAATCATACCAAAACCTTGAGGCATTCAGGAAGAGTTGAAAGGCAACTCTTGGTCACAAGATTGGATGTGAATAAGAATGAATTTATAAAAGATATCTTTCTTTTAGAAAGATATGAGCAAAACTCAAGAGGGAGGTCCAAAACTTGGTGATGGTTTTGAGACAGGACCTCCTCATTTCTCTGTTTCATTGTAAAGTTTGCTTGGAATCTGAGCACCATGGTCTATAACTGAATATCAGAAACTTCTGAGTTAATTTTAAAAGAAGACACAAGTTGCCCTTTTCTTGCCTGGAGAATGCATCTTTTATAAAGAATGAAGTTTCAAAGGAATAGGATAGATGTGCTTAGTTAGCCTTATTTTGCTATAAATGCTTTTGGTTACCTTGACCATAACTGTCTGATCCTCTCTCAGTCTCTTGTTCTATATCAGACAGTTTTAATTTTTAGATAAATCTTTCTGATGGCCTACTAATGATGATTTTTATTATCACCACCGAAAATTTCCTTCCACAGACACCAAAGAGTGTCTGGATATGTCTGGGTTTGTGAAGGCCTGAGATACCTAATGCTTGCTGTATCAGTCATCTGGTGTTCAAGTATCTGCTGCCTTGCAACTTATTTTAGCATAAGCTCTGTGAGTATTATAAGTGATAAAGACCTGACAGACCCAGGGAGTTTTTCCTAATAAGCAAAGCTCCTTACATCAGTCAAATCTGGCAGAGGCTATTGTACCACTTGTAAGCTTTAAATAGGAACTCATGAGGATGAAGAAAACTGTGTCATAGAAAGGTGAAAAAAATTCACCGACATGTACTCAAGATTAGAAGAAAACCAGAACTTCAAACTGCTCTCAGTAAAGGCTTGAGGATTCTGATGATTCAGCACAAATTTCTCTATCTTACTCTATTTGAGAAAGAATGAAATTTCATCTTAGGGCTCAGACACTGAACATAACTCCAAGATCAGCTCTAGATACTAGGAGGCTTTACTTCCTATATATAAGGCTTTGAGTACAATACAGATTGAAAAAAAAAAGGTAAACCTAGAAGGAAAGGGAGAAAATGGAAAAAGTACTTCAAACAATTTTTCTCAGTTGTTTCTGTTTGTGCTCAGCATTGAAAAAATGTTCATGCTTTGCTTAAACATTTTTAGCAGAATATGCCCACACTTGAACAGGCGAGTCAATGCAAAGCTACTCTTCCCTTTTTATTGAGACAGAACATGTCCCTTCTGGATCATCCTTTGTGGCCAAGAGAATAAAACCTACTATGGTAGCATTATCACCAAAGACATGACCTTCTTTCCAGAACGTGTAAGCCTCTACTTTAATCTCATCCTTTGAAAATATATTGAACAAAACCACATACAAATTCTTTTTGTCCCATGCCAAGAACTTCTGCTCACTTCTGATCTGCTTTATATAATCCCAAATTGTAATGGTGGCATCAGGAAATCAGACGAGCAAAGTAGACTGGATAACTCTCTTTGACAATCATTATTAACAGATTCTTCTTCCCCAAGACAGCTCACTTCCACAGATTGCAGGTTCAACAGGAAATTGTTTCCTGCATTGTTCTCACACACACACAAAAAAAGTCACTGCTCCACTCTGCTCTCTTCCACTGTGGAAGTTTTGCCTGCTCATGGCAGGAGGTTTAGTCTAGAGGATCTTTAAAGATCAAGTCAAACCAGTCTATGATTATACTGAAATCTACTTATTAGAATGGAGAAATACTACTTTCCCACAATGTAAGCAAACTCCCACTGCTTCTGGAAATTTTATAACTTTGATTAAAGTTTTTTGGTTCTAAATAATTTAGCTTCCATGAGCAAATGCTAATACAGAAATTGAGGAAAATGTGAACTCCAATGCTAAAGCAACTTCCTTTCTTGGTTACCATGGCAATATAATCTTCCTGTGGGGGAAATTGTCTCATGTTATGTCTACATAATTCCAAGAGTGCTCTTCAATACCAAAGCACACACCATCTCAGTTTTCTGTAACATACAGGGAAGGTAAAGAATATTTTCTGAACTGCAGTGTATGTGATTGATTGTTCAGAAAGGACTCTGTGTAAGGATTAGGGATTCAGAAGTTCTGGATAAAGCGTGCACTCAGAGCATTGATTTCAGCGGGGTTCCTTGTTTCCTAATTTTGTGATCAATGCAATCTCTGATTATTAAGAAAACAAAACAGCAAGTAGCCTGCTGAGAAGCAGAAATGTCCTTACCCACATTTGCCTGATGCATGGAGTTCAGATGTACAACATAAGCTGATTTGTGGCTTGAAGCAAGAAGCAAAAATGTCTCTTGGATATTGAGGTTTCTGAAAGATACTGTTCAAAGGCTCTGAGGAGTCATCAATATGCACTGATGTAGCTTGAAGCACCTGAGTGTAAGGGATGAACTCAGGATGACTTTTGTCCTTGCCGGATTTGTTTTTCAACAAATACGTAGTCTCAACCCAAGGTATCTTGTACCTCCAGGCACAACTGATCTGGCAACAGATGTCAATTCATATGTGAGAAACCCCTGACATTCACTTAGTCCAATTTTTGTTTCCCCTTTCCTACTTCCTCTCTTCTATTTCTTTCCCTTCTCTTTAAGTATATTATTCAGGATAAGGTTTACCTATTACTCATTGGCAATGTCTCTAGCACATCCCGAGGCATTTCATAAAGCTCAAGTCATCACAACTACATCATTATTGATATGACACATTTCCAGTTAATTCTAGTCTCACTGGAGTGCAAATGATCATGTTTTTCCATCTGTCCATGAGAGCAGTCTGCTATTTACCTCAGTAATCCTGATTTCATTTAGTTTTATTTACTTCGTTTTTTACTAAAGGATGTTTTATTACTTCTTAGTATTAAATTACTGAGGAACAGATTTTTTCCCCATGTGAGCTACAACAGCAATGACTTGTTGCGCTTGACAACCAGAAATAAATTATCCTGATTTTATGTTTTAACCTGCAAGATGTTGCAGAAATATGCCTAAATGTCAAGTCATTTTAGTTGAATGTGAATGGAGTTAGCTAGAATCATTTCAGCACCTTAACATTCAGAGAAAAAATTACTCTGAGGATATCTCTGGATTATAGCTGATTTCTTCTATTTGACAGGCAGTAAGCAATTGTTCAGTGATAACTCAGCTTACACAGCTTCTACAGGGTCATAGCTGGCATGCTCTGTTACTGTTTTACATGTAAGCAAGAAATACTACTTTTTTTTCCTGAATTTATGATAGTAAATTGTCCTGATTCCAGCTAAGACCAGCAGGAGAGGGCATTTCCAGGACATTGTGTTATTCTATTCCTGCTTAGGTCATTGCCAGGGTAGGGGAAAATGGACTTCTCTTCAGAGAAGGGTGTTGAAGCCTGGCAGCTGGAGGGAAGCTATCCACCATTGTTTTCATTTGTCCTAGGCCAGGTGAGCATTTTGCATGTAAATCCCCCTCTCTTTGTACACTTTTGTCGTTTGTTCTGTTGCTATTATTGCTTGTTTCCTTATCTTATTGCTGCTTCCAGTAAATTGTTCTCAATTGTGCCTCCAGTGCTCAACTCCATCCTCAGAAAGGGGGAGGGGAAGGTGTGGAGCAAGCAAGCAGCATCTGGTTTGGGAGAGTAACTGAACTGGGGAGCACCATTCTTAAACCACAAAAGCAATATAGCAAGGGACAATACTGTGTTGATTATTTATTTAAAAACTAATTAATATTGGTTTTACAGTGTCTGCTTAACATTATCAGATAAAAGCAATGGAAAAAATATTCAATAGTTCCAACAGAAGATGTCTACTTCATGCTTTTGTATTTCTTTTTTGAGGAAGAGTTAGACCTATCTCCATGTAGGCCTACGGAAATCCGATCTCCAATAGATCTGAGGCCAAACAGTGCAGAACTCTGATCTGATGATGGCTTAGAGCATATGTGGCACTAATGCTTAGAGCATTGCCACATGGCAATTGCCTGTGGCACAAAACCAGTTAAATTTGTGTTGCCCTGTGTTTAATGAGGATTCTTCCTGGGATTCAGATTCCACTAAATTTTACCTACTGACTTAAAGAAATGTTTCCAGATGCATATGCTGATGTGTGAACAATAATGTAAAAGAAATGTGAAGTCCCCAAGGACACGATCTGTTTTGAATATTGAATCAGAGATGCGTGCCCTCAGATTTTGACAGTGAATGTATTTGCTGAGGTTCTTACTTTGTAGGTAGGTTGTTAAGTACCAGGTGTTAAATCATGACTGTAGAAACTTAAAATTCCCAGGTATCTTCAAATTATAGGCTGTAGTTCCCTTTTGAGTGTAATGCTTTATGGGAATAATGTTACTAAAGCATAGCTGATCATATATCTATTCAATAATCAAAGGGAATTACCATGGCTTTTAGTTTACAAAGATATATTTCTTGGCTTATTGATTTGTAATATTTTGAGGAAAAGGCTCTATTTCTTTCTCCATCTAATACCATTAAAGTGATATATTAAATCTCACAAGTAAGTATTTAAATGAGGATACCAAATTGTAAAAGCATGTCATAATTCCTTCTGTGGCAAAAGGGCAAATGAAGGTGGACATATTCAGTCTCACTAGAAAAAATCTTGCGCTTAGTAAATATTCCTCCTGAATAATTCCCTTTAAAAAGTGTTTTGGGTTTTTTAAGCCTTTTCACCAGATGAAAAATTCCCTTTTAGTATCTAAAAGACATTGGCTGTGGTGAATTCTTTCTCCTCTCCAAAGCAGCAGTTCAGTAATTCTTTTTTATTTTGCCTGCCAAGGTGTAGCAGAAAATAAACAGACAG